>OY720442.1:129129014-129396514 GCA_963082915.1 Dolichopus griseipennis
ATTCCGTAAACCTTTTACTCAAACCACTAATTTTTGGTATATTTGAATTAGTTTACAAGTTATTAAATAAATATTTGTTTTTATTTATTTATTATGACAAAGAAAGTACTTTAGTAAGCACTCAACGAAGGTAAAATTGTATTCTATATTAATATAATTATTAGCACACGTGTTAAATAATATGATTTCAGTTTATATTTCAAGGTTAAAAGCTTTGAAATCAATGTCAATTTGTACTTATTATACAGATATTGAATATTTAAAAAAAAAACTGGAATAAAATGCTATGAGTACCGGTAGATGTAAATAAGTACTCGTGTAGCTGTAATTTTATATTTTGTAACTCGTTAAAAATTATTAGTATTATTATTACGAAACGGCATATTGGATTTTTAGCTTAATTGTTATTTAACAGAGCTTTATTGATTCAAAATAATTATATAAATATAATATTATTATTAAAAATTTAGTAAAAATTAAAGGAAAATTTTTAAATAATAAGAAATGGATTTTAAAGCTAGGGAGAATCTTTACTTTCATACTTTCAATTTAATCAATTAGTTATATTAAACTAGCTAATACCAGATACGCGTTGCTGCACGCAATAAAGGTTTAATTTAAGTTGATGTTATTTGAAAAAAGTTAACACAAAAATTACATATGGTGTAAATGTTAATTTTTAAGATGTAAGTGCTAACGTTTAACTAAAATATTATTCTAGCAATTTTAAACAAATTTATCAATTTTCACTTGAAATGTTTTAAAATTATTAATAATGCGCAGAAATGTCATTTTACTTGAAAGGTAGAATAATTGTTTATTATCAAAAGTCATTTATCAGAATTTTTGATAATATTCAAAAATATTTGTTACCGTTATCGCCATCGTGTGGAAAAATCATGAAAAATTTCACATCTATTGTGAATTTAATAAAATGTCATGTATCAAATACCTGGTAAGCAAGGTTTTATTTAATTTAATTTTATTAAAATAGAGGAATCATTTGAACCAGAAGAAATTGTAAAAATTTTTTTTTATCAATCAATTTTAATTTATAATATTATAAAGATGCAGTAGAATAATTTCCTTGTTGACCTTCTTTGACGGGCGCGTATGTATCAAATTGATACAACCGAATTATTTTCTTTACAATTTCTTAACGAAAGTTAGTAACAGACATGATCCATCGTGTAAGTTTTGTTATAATGATTATTTTTATATTAATGTATACTTACTTCAGATTTGTGTTGATCTTTAAGTGTAGTTATAAATGATTTGTTCAAATTAAAACTGCGCGGTCAATCGCATTATTTTTTTAGCTCATTTAATTCTGAGAAATATTTTGACTAACTTGAACCAGGATCTTCAACTTTGACTAGAAGCATCCCTATACTATATCTTTAAAGAAGCACTGATGTACCCATTTTTCAACTAGAGGTAAGAGAACTAAAAATTACATTCCTATAGACTCGAAAATTTGGCGTAAGGTGAAATTAGTATAGATACGGAAGTCAATTTTTATAATAGTCGCCATCTACATTTAGAGACTTTTATATTTTGCAGTTGAATAATTTTCTCTAAAATTAATGAGAGTGGGATTTTTACTTAGTAAGAAGTTATAGGTCTCATATAGAAACATCTGTAAGAAATTCTGTGAAATTAGCTGACTTAGAAAAAATAGAATTAGAGTAGGCATTCAAGTAAAACCAAGTTTAAGAAAATTTTTAATAGCCTTCCGATAGTTCGTTTACAAGAAAATAATGAACTTTTAATCAAGTTTATGTAAATTAGAACGTTAATTTGAAAAAACTAAATACCAGATAATCTTTAATTATACTGGATTTATTCACATTTCTTAAAGCAATAAACCCAATAACAAGATTCTTATAATCTTAAAGACAACAATTAAATTTTTCTTAAAATTTATTTTCATAAATTTCTTAATCCCTGCAAGGATGAGTATCTTCCAATAATTAATACCTCCTTTAATATTCCGAAGTAATCTATAATCTTAAAATTTAAAATATATTTTTTTGTACTTTTGTTTTTTTCAGGATAATGGTGTTGGATTGGGTGTTGGAATGTTATTAAGATATTTTTATTTCTCAAGTAGGTAAGAAAAAAAATTTATAGTAAATTTTGGTACTTAGTTTGTTGGTGTGCTACTTTTTTTAGATAATGTTTCATTATTATTTTTCTAAAGAACGAAAGAGTATCCTGCGATGATCTTAATTCACTGTTTGTGTCTCATATTTTAATTATTTGTTGTTGTATTTTAACAGGAAAAGTTGAAAAAGGATGAATAACTGTAAAAGAATAATAATGAAAGAATGAAAATTAGTACAAAACAATCGCGAAAAACAGCCTCTTAAGTAATCTAATGTTTTTTCGTTAATTTTTTTTGTTTAATTTTTCTTTCCGTTGCCATTCCGTGTGCTCAAAACTTAAGTTTTATTTTGTTTTTCCTACTTAGAAATATAAAACGTGATTATCAAGGAAAGTAGTGTAATCGGTTAAGGATTTATAACCTGCAGGAACGTCTTTAGATTTCTAATAGATTTCTTTAAATTCGTTTGTTCTATATATATTTCAATTATCTTATAAATTTTCTATCTGCGAGTTATATTATTCAAATAAATTTTTAGTTTAAATTTTCAATTTTTTACTAAAAAAATATCTATAATTATTAATTATTGGTTATGCCATTAATTTGATCCAGTAATGAAACAAAAGGAAGCTGACTCGAGTTGGAAACCAAATAAAAAATTTTTCCTTTTTTTAGGGTTTCAAACCTGGACCTCTTAAATGAAAGGTGAGCACTCTAACCATCACCGTACCAGTCACTGAAACTCCTCAGCTGAAGCTATTCTACAAAATTACGAGACATATATATTTGAATGCTATCTCTGATTCAATATGAATTATTTATTCCACATATCGCATAATATGGGCGAGGACTTTACAATATGCCGTAATTATAATATACATTATAGCAATTTTATTGAATTTGATCTGACTACGCTTCGATTTTAAAACCTTTTAATTTGAGCTGCACTCTAAGATCAACACCATTATAAGTATATCAGTCAATTCTTGAAAATTTAAATAAGAACTGATTTATTAGATCCCTTGAAATGTTCAGAATTACTATATGAGTTGACTTTGTAATATTTAAATTTTCTAATAGTCAGAAGATGCAGAAGTTTTGAAATTTTGCTACAGCAATGGATGCCAACCGACTATAGTCTTTTATTCATTTTCATTGGCAGGAAAACGTAGAAACCCATTACTGATTTAGTTTTTGTATACTTATACTTTTTTTGTAATCATGTAGTAATAAGAATTCTTCCCTAGAGGAAATTATTTTTAAAATTCTCATTACAGTGAATCACGATTTTCATTTTTTATTTTTTGCAAATATTTTTCTATTTTATTTTTCCTCTTTATTTTTTCTTAGTTAGTTGTTTTTTGTTAAGTGGTTTAAACTGTTATATGGTTTCAGTTTTTTCTTTTCTGTACTAATAAAATGTGGAAGGGTTTATTAAGAAATTTTTTTATTTTTTTTTTTAAATTTATAAATTTACTTAAAAAGAAATCATTGTAAAATAAATAGGAAAGAAAAACCCACATAATAAAATTTTCTGAAGTTTTCATAATTTTTATTTTTAGTTTTAATTTATTGAAAAGTTTTTTTTTTTCAAGTTGTTTAAATAAAATGAACAACTAACTAAAATGCTTTTAATACCTACATAATTAAATATATAAAATTTTGAATTAAAATGGAAATATTTACTATTATTTTAATTTTATACGATACAAAAGCGCGAGATTAATTTATAATAGGTATGTATAATTTATTTTAATTAAATTTAAGAAAAATATTTACATCATTTTCAAATTTTCCAATTTATGCTACCCGATCTATTATTCCAATTCCAATTCCTTAAGTTTCATTTTCCAATTGTTATCCTCAAAATCAAACTGTACATTTGTATCAAGTGACTTTTTCCCTGGTATTAATAGGGTGTGGTTTTATACTCAACTGCCTAATGCAACTGCATAAATTGAATCGGAAAACAAGGAAGGTAGGTCCAGATGCTCATGCATAAATCAGTTAAATTGGTTTAGGCGTTTTAAGGTCGCACTCACATGTGCTTATCCCTAAAAACAAAGAAACAATTAAACCTAAATCATCTTTAATGAAAGTAATTGGAGTTTAAAGGTACATCTCTGGAACCTCAAAAAGAAGAATCACGTTCAGTACAATAAAAATTGTACTACTGAAATCATCTACACATCATAAGCGAAAGTGAGTGCCGGCTTCATTAAGCTTTGCAGATTCAAGTATGAAAATAATGGAAACTACTACCAATATCGACAATAATATTTAATATTTTGACAACTTTTACCTGTCAAAGAATTGAAAACAAATATTTTTGTACACAGCATGTTACCAAAATAATATCTTGGCACATATTGGGTTAATCTATCGCTCATTTTTACAATGGCTTTCGAACATATTTCTTTAAAAAGGCAACCTGACCTGATTTTTTGAATAGTTTTGGACATATTTTGAAAAAAATAATTTAAAGTACCCATTTAATTTCAGTGGTTCTTAAATGTGAACATTATTTAAAAAAATTAATATTTTGAGTATTTGAACTAAAAATTTCTTAGAAGATTTTTGTATCTGTATGTACGTGTAATGAATTGAATAGAAAAACTTAATATGAAAATATAAATACAAGACTTAAATCAAACGAGTTGTATAAACGCATGTATATATATATATATATATGTCTACAATTATTGTATGTAAAATTGGGGGTGAAAAACGTATTGCCTATAAATCATGGAAATGTCACATAAAGATATTATTAGATAACATAATCTTTTATATGAAAGTGAAAATTTTTTTATTTATTTTTTTACAACTTTGCTATTTTAGGAATTTTGTATTTCAAAACCAAAACACAACTATAAAATCTAAATCTTGAAAATGAATGTCATATCAAATATGTGAAGATATGTAAAATAAACCGCTATGGTATCAAATAGAAAAATTCAAAATTTTTGCGTTCAAGGAACGACGTGATGATTAAATTATTAAGGAGTTGATATGATACCTGGATGTAGCAGGTTTCTTTACCTTAAAAAAACAAAAAATTTGTATCAAGCACTTGTATAAGCTTCCATTTTTCATTGAAATCATATTAGTTGAATTATTTCATTATGTTCAATAATTTACAGAGGTACCTAAATAACAAAATTAAATTAAAAATTATTATTTTAGTAAAATTATAAAATATCAATAGTGATCACGAATTAAAGCTAGAATTGCTCTAAAACACTTTAAAAGGCTTTAAGAACGAGTTTAAAGTTTTCAAAGACAAAAATATTGGTTTTATTGGAATCACGAATTAAAGCTAGAACGCTCTAACGCTCTAACGCTCTAAAACGCTTCAAAAGGCTTCCAAAACGAGTTAAAAGTTTTGCAAGAACAAAATTAAAATTCATATTTATAGCTCACATACACAAGGTAATAATTTAAATATGAGTTCTAGATAATTATCACGAAAGCGGTAAAGTAGGTATATGAGAAAAATTATAAGGATTTCAATCAAAGCTGAGAAACATGTGATTTTAATAATGAAATAAAATTTGTACATTAACAACTGTTTTTTATGAAAAATCTTTTATTCGTTCAAAACACTCCGTAGATTGAATTCGACAATTCAAAATAATTGTATTAATCTCGTGCTAAATGATCATTTAAAATACATTTCAATTTTGCTTTATATATTAAAATATTTTTTTTACTAAACCAAATTTCAAATTACTATAATGAAACACCCTATATTTTTTCAAAGTGAATAAACAAGAAACTAACCAAGAATTAGAAAATTTTATAACTTTATGATATTCATTTTTTATTTCGAATATTTATAATACTAAAAAACACATAAACCTTAAAGCCTTATACGAGCCATTTTTACACCACAATACAAAAAAAAAATTCCAAAAATTTATTGAAAGAAAGAGGTAAAAGAAGTCTCAACAATTTCTAATAATATGCCTAAAAATACAATGAATTATGACAAACACAATTCATAAAGTTGTTATACTTCTTTAGTAGGTACTAGAACTTTATTTTTTTTATTTTGTCAACTTTTATTCCTACCGCTTCACCTCTACTCTTCAAGCTTTCTCAACTATTGTTCTCTTGTTTTATAAGAGTTAACACCTATTTCGTACCTTTTAAGGATTTTTTTTAAACGACGTACACACAATGTAAACAAAACAAAAAATAAAAAAAAAAAAATTCTAACAAGGAAATAAGTGGTATATCCCGTTTTTTTTAGAAGAGTCCTTTAAATAAAGCATCTTTATATTCTTGTAATATTCAAAGATTCATTTTTTTTCGCGATTTAATGATAAAACGTGAGATAATACAAAAGCAAATCAGACAAACAAAACAAAAAATTCACAAAAAAAAAAAAAAAAAAAAAAAAAAAAAAAAATAAATGACAAAAGGACATGCTCTTTTGTGTATATGTTTATTATTTAAAAAAAATTACAGGATATCCCAAAAAATTTTTCGAATTGCCACACAATATAATATGACATGTTATCTTTGTTTCTTCTTTAAAAATAGCGGTTTGGGTTTTGACTGTTTGGGTTTTTATGGACTATGTGAGTTATTAAATAAGGTTGATAAAATATTAACTTGATTAGAAACTTGATTGAAGTTAGATAAAAAGATGCTTGGTTTTATTTTTTAAGAGATTTTTGAGCAAAATAATACAGAGCGGCTGTGATTCACTAAAAACTGTTTCCTAAAAGAAATTAATGAATACTTAAATCTAACCTGTCTACGCGGCATCTACTCTGCTATAAACAAACTTTCGAGAACAAGAGTCGAAGCACCTCCACTTAAAGATTGCAACGGAAATATTCTCACAACAGAGGAAAAACAACTGAACCGTTGGAAGGAATTTTTCGAAGACTCTACTGAACTGAGGGGGGAAAGCAGTTTGCCAGTTGAAATCACAAGACGACGCAATCCCAGACGTAATATCTCTACAGCACCACCAAGCAGAGAGGAAATAGCAAATGCCATTGCAAAATTCAAGATCAACAAATCTCCGGGCCCTGATAATTTACCAGCAGAGCTGTTGAAAAGCGGTCCCGAGGTATTAACCACATCCCTGGTTCCAATTATCCGGGAAACATGGACAACTGGAAGAATCCCAAGAAGCTGGAAAGAAGGGATCATTGTTCCAATTCCAAAAAAGACGACCTTAGCAACTGCAGTAACTGGCGAGGAATTACACTTTTAAATTCTGTCGAGAAATTACTGGCATTCATCATTTTAGACCGTATTTCTCCAACCGTCAACAACTTACTGCGTCGCGAGCAAGCGGGATTCAGACCTAAGAGATCTTGTGTTGATCACATAAATACCCTACGAATCATCATCGAACAGTCGGCTGAATGGCAATCTCCATTGTTCCTTCTCTTCGTCGATTTTGAACGTGCATTCGACACCGTTTCAAGAAATGCCATTTGGGAAGCGCTAAGAGTTCTGGGAATCCCTGATAAGTTAACAGAACTAATAAAAGAACTTTATAGGGATACCGCTTGTACAGTACGATTTAAAGGGAAAACAAGCGCTGAATTTGCAATAAATAACGGAGTTCGTCAAAGTTGCGTACTCTCCCCCATACTGTTTCTAATAGTTTTAGACAGTGTAATCAGAAAAACTGACGCTGAAACATCTGATGGAATACAGTGGCGCCCATTCGAAAAACTAGGGGAACTTGATTACGCTGATGATATTTGCCTCATGTCGCACAGTTTACCATCTATTAGCTCAAAATTAGAACAACTTATTATTAATGCTAAAAATGTTGGGTTAAAAATAAACTTTAGCAAAACGAAGCTAATGCGACTAGAAACAAGTATTCAGACACCACTAACAATTGATATTAACAACAAATCTATAGTAATCGACGAGGTTGATGAATTTTGGTACTTGGGAAGCATGATAACAAAAAGCGGTGGCGCGGAGGAGGACATATCGTCCCGGATAAATAAGGCCAGGCATGCTTATCATAAACTTAGTAACGTTTGGCGCTGTAGAAACATTAGTAGAAAAACCAAACTAAAAATTTTCAACTCGAGCGTTAAACCAGTTCTACTATACGCTTGCGAAACCTGGAAAGTCACAGATAACATATCCAGAAAACTACAGACTTTTGTTAATAGGTGTTTGAGGAGAATATGCAGGATATTTTGGCCTAATACAATTTCAAACCAGGATCTTCTAACACTTACTGCCAGCAAACCAATAGCAACAGAAATCCTATGTAGAAAATGGCGGTGGATAGGCCACACCTTGCGGAAGCCGGACGATGATATTGGCAAGCAGGCATTTCAATGGAATCCTCAGGGAAAACGAAGACGCGGAAGACCACGCAACACCTGGGTCAGAACGGTCTTAGCAGAGTCCCGGCAGCAGAGTTGGGCAGAAGTCAGGCGAATAGCGCAAGATCGAGATAGATGGAAGGAGTTTGTTTCCGCCCTATGCTCCGACAGGAGTGGCATTTATTGAAAATACGTGTATTGTAGAGTTTATAGTTGTATCTGTAATTTTATTTTTACTTGTAATTGTAATTCTCTAATTATTATTCGTGTTTTGAAATAAATGTAAAGGAAGAAAAAAAAAAAAAAAAAAAAAAAAAAATCTAACCTGTAACTAATTTTAATTGGGAAAAGGCGTATGTCCTTTAAAATACACTTAAGGTAGAAAAATTGTGTAAGAATGGTACAAAATATAAATTTAAGAAACTGTAACTTACAAAATTTTAGTCTTAAGTTCTTTCAGCTTTGGATATTAAATGAAACTTTATTTTTTATTACATAATATGTTTTAGTTTAAGTAAAGACTCTTTTAATTAAAGTGAAAAATTTTAAATTCAACCGAAGACATTTTTAAAATAAACGAAATTTTTTTTTTAACTAAAAAATTTTTTATTTAAATGAAAACTTTTTATATTTAGCTAATAAAAACTTTTGCTTTAACTGAACAAAGTTTTAATTACTTGAAAATCTTTCAATTCTAATTGAAAACAATTTGAATATAAATGAAATATTTTTTTAACTGAAGGCGTTTTCTATTTTATGAAGATTTGTTCAGTAATTTAGTTTGATAGATATTATTTTTTTAGTAATAATTAAGCTATTCCATTGCATCAAGTTTAAAATTATAATATTTTGTGATTTAGTATTTAGAGACTGTAATAATTTAACTAAAACAATATTTTTCCAATTAAATTAAAATCACATCTTCAGTTAAAGTAAAAAACATTTCATTCAAATTAAAAAAGTCTTCAGTTAAAATAAAAAAGTTTCAAAATAGTTTTTAATTAATTTAATAATTAGTGTTTTCATTAAAAGTAGGTATAAAAGATTAATATTTGAAAGTTTTGACAAATATTATTTTATGGCCCGCTAAATTAATCACGTACCTACCGCACTGCTTTTTAATAAAACCTATTCAACATACAAAAAATATACAAAAAACAAAGATTTTTATTCATCGTTTTATTCAAAAAAACAAAATATGATTAATGGAAAATTTTTGAAAAGGCGACTAGCTCAATTAGCCTAATAATCTAAGAAATATGGCGAAAGAAAATATACAAAAAAAAAAAACAAAAAAAAAACCTTTTCCCTTGTATTTCAAAAAATGAATTTGCTAAAATCATTATTATAATCTTAAGGTGGTTTTTTGGTTATTTTTGTTTTTGTTGGTTGTCCCTTTGGGAAATTTCTGATTAGAATTTACTTGAGAACATTGAAATATTTATTGTACAATAAAAACAACAAAAAAACAAAAAATAATCGTGAATAAACAGTTATTTAACGGTTTATCTTCTATATAAGTCTTTGTGTGCTCAATAATGGCGATACGCCGTATTGTTTTTCTTTTTAATACAAAAAATATTTTTTTTAAAAGAAAACTTAAAAAAAAATAGTATCTAAGTATCTATAAGTATCGTAAAAAAGTATCTTTAGATAGTTGTTTTTTTTTTTTTTTTTTTTTTGAAAATCAAAATAATGAGAAAAATTCATGTTGCGATTATCATAAAAAGATTCATTTAAGTTTAATATAACAGTAAAATAACGGTTATAATTTAAAAAAAACCTTATATTACTATTTCCACTATAAATAACATTTTGTATTCAGAAAATTAGATTAAAATAGCCTTAAGGTTCCAATTAACTATTAAATCGTGATATTATTACATTGAAATTGAGTGACACTTTAATTAAATGTCTTCTTGTGCTCTGTAGATACTTTATAAAATAATGATTATAGCAATATTCATAATATGTTGTTTTCAGAGATACAAATCAAAATTTTCTTATATTAAGCAATTTATTTAAGAAAATTTCATTCAATTTGAAAACGATTATCTTAATCAAAATGACTAAAAATTACATTTTATAAATAATGAAAATTTTCTATTTATGGAATATGAATGGATTATTAAGATACAAATTTTCTTATATCGTTGTTTTTAAAATAATTTTTTACTTTTACTTTATCGGCTTAACAAATTATCATTTTTGAACCGATTCAAAAGCCTTTCTTCATTGGCTTCTACCTTGCCCAGCTTCTATCCAACTTCCATCAATATTCAGCATTGTTACGTCTCACTGAAAACCGTCTTTCCATCGAACATGTGGTCAGCCCCTTCTTCAACTATCCTCCGGATTTCAGTCAAAAATCGCTCTTGCTGCAGCATTATCGTTCATCCTTACAGCGTAACTTAACAAGCGTAATAGTTGGATTTTAATTTAAGTTATGAGATCAGTAAAGTCCTACAGTTGATACAGCTCGCAATTGTTTCGTTATCTCCAAACTCCATTAACGTTAATTGGAACAAACATTTTACGTATAATCTTCCTTTCAAAAGACCTTATCAGATTTTCATCGTAGTTGGATATGGTCCATGATTCTGCACCATATGTCATGTGCTTGATTAATCCAAAGTAGCAACGGTTGACTAGCACTATTCTGCGCTTAATTTTCAGGCTGGTATTCCTGCTTCTGTGTTCATTTGACAACCTAGAAATAAAAAATATTTCACCACCTCAAAGTTGTAGTCACCAACCGTAACGTTTTAACCAACACGGCGACGGAGGACGTTGTTGTTTGTTACCACCAGTGTCAATAATCTTATTAGGAACTAATGTGACGTTATAGTCTTGCTAGTTAGGAATGTCTAATATTTTGATTGATCACTATGCTGGGAAATCCTTTCCTGTGCAGGTGGAAGTAAAATTGTAAATTAAAAGACTTAAAAAATTAAAAATTAAATAATTTGTTGAAAAACGAATTTTCCATTGAAAAAAATTGTAACATAATTCATTTTTACATGCAATTATAATCATTATAATATCAAATAGTTTTTTAGAACTAATGAAGCGATGCCACCGGAACATAATAGAAGTAATTAATTGAAATTTTTAAAACAATTCTAAAAAATTTTAATATAAAAAAAACATAGTGTTCAAACTATTTTCAAATTTTATTTCCTAGAAATAATTTTACAAAAACTACCTGTTGCAAATCACGTCATTATAACGGTTTGTCTCTTTAGTTTACAGCGGTTAAAGTAGATAATATTAAAAATAAACATTAGGTAGGTAGATTCATCTGTATTTTATATGTAAAATTTCAAAAAATTAAAATCCAAAATTTATTTTATTAAATTTCAAGTATTTGAAACCAAAAACAATTCCTGAAAAATTTATTTGATGTGAAAACCACAAACCCATTTACATTTAAAATATGGTAGGTTTATAATTATTTTAGCTATTAAATTTTGGGTTCGGTACGAAAATTCTTATCTCAAAAACTCGTTTTAACAAATCTTAATTTAAAATTTTTTTATTCTCAAAAATTATCATAATTCTGATTTTTTAAAAGAATGAGATTTTTCAATAAGAAACGAGATTTTCTAAAAACGAGATTTTCTAAACGAAATTTAAAAAAAAGCTAGATTTTCCAAAAATAAAATTCAGATTTTCCAAAAACAGATTTATTAAACTGAAATTTTTGAACGCTCTCCTTTATAACTTTTCCTAATTCAGAATCTCTAGATTAAAATTGATACTTGTATGACGGAAAAGCACTTAGGTACCTAAATGTTTATATTTACGATTTTTGAAAATTTTTAGAAAATCAGATAAATTCCTTCTTTGACATATATTGTTATAATTGTAACTACCTGTATTTTAAATGACAACTTTTTATATTTCATGTATTTTAAAAAGTCCGTTCCTGAGGTATTTAAAAAGTGTGATTTTTAAAAACGAGATCTTATAGCAGCAGATTTTGCCAAAACCAGATTTTATAAAACCAGATTTTGTTAAAACGAGATTTGAGAGATTTTGTTAAAACGAGATTTGAAAAAAACGAGATTTTGTTAAAACTAGATGTTGCGATACCAGAATTGGTACAAGTCCCAAAAAATTTATATATATATATTATTAGATTTGTTTAATCAATATGAATTTTCATCATAAATGAATTCACGAATTAGGTAAAGGTATCTACTGAATATTGCAATTTTTGAATTTTTCTTTATATATTTTCACTTTGATTTTCTACAAATATGCTGAAAGCTATTTCAAGAAATTTTCTTTGCTAAAATATATTGTAGAAAATTCAACTCACGGGAAAAATTTCTAAAAATATGTTATAATATCTTCATTGGCAAATAAATTTTCTAAATTTAATATTTTGATTAACACAGTACAGTTAAATTTTCAAACATTGATTTTTGAAATATTATTTAATAATTATTAACATAACGAAAATAATGTAAATATAAATTAAAAGGATATAGAAATCGGGTTTTAATAGAAAATTGTTATGGATTACATAAAAAACTCATCTTCTATGTTTTATCTTTGTTTTTTTTTGCAGATAAACGAATCAATGATAATTTATAATTTTAATTATTTCATTAGAAAAAGTAGAAATAATAATTTTTCTCATTTTTTTTTAATGCAATAATACTTGAGGGGTTTATATTATTTTAAATTCGAAAATACTGTTTGCATTGTCGATTTAGTTACTTGTTATTTTTGTATAATTCCTTTATTGGAAAATATTGGATAATTCAATAACTATACGTTCATAATATGTTATTTGCAACTTACTTTGTAAAATGCTAACATAAAAAGGAGCTTATTTTTAAAATTTCAATGTAGACTTATTAAGTTATTTAAAAACTTCCATGCGCGCCTAAAAATATGCAATCGAAAATACCAAAGTTAAATAAATTTGAAAAAAAGTATCTAATCAATATAGTTTTAAGATACAAATTTAAAAAAGATGTAAGCATTGTAAAGTTAAATTAGAATGAGCCCACAACGGGCCTGGCAGCCAAGGGCTTTATCAGTATTGCGTAAAATTCAAATAAATATATAAATAAGTAAATATATAATTTTTGGAATCATAAAAGTATTAATTTAAGTATGTAAATATTAAGTACTTTTTAAACTTCTAAATATTGTACATATTAGATTAAGTAACTAACAAATTGTAGAAATATTGTATAATTTATTATTTAGTATTAGAAATAAATAAATAATTTAATAAAAGTAATCTTAACTGTATGCCTAATTTTTAAAATAGTTAGTAAATAAATGTCTGACTAAAGAGGAAAATTGGATTGGATTCGAATCCCTTAAAAATTTTAAGTTTGCACGAGCTTTTAATTAGAAGAAAAATTTCTATAAAATAAGGAAACGTGTTGTATGTTGTATACAGGTTGTTTCCGACTCGATGGTATTCCTTGAAATGGATGATCGGGCAGGTCGAGACGAACAAAAAACGGGATTAAAGAGGAGGGGTATATTTTCACTCCTTTAGAATTTATGAGGCCTAAACTGTTTTTTAACCATAATTTAGTTTTACTTCGATAAAATTGGAACCAAATAAGATAGGAATGCCAATTTAAAGCTTATTAAAGTAGCTTTCTAAATTATCATCAAACATTATTGTAGAGTGTCCAAGTCATAAAGTCATCGAAATAAAATAAAATTATGGTTCAAAAATAGTTAAGGTCTCATAACTTCTAAAGAGTGAAAAAGGCAATACATGTTTTTGTTCGTCTCGACATGCCCTATCATCCATTTGAAGGAAGACCATCCAGTCGGAAACACCCTGTATATTGTTTATCTCTATTACAAAGTTAATAATTTTTATTTATTATCTAAGTGGTAATCATATCACATCTAGTAACTCTTGTATAACATAATAGATGGCGCACAAAATTAACATTTTTATTTATAGTGTATTCATTATCTTATACAATAGCTAAGTGGATATAACGATTAAAGAAACTGAAGCCTAGTCTAAATAGACATGGTGAATGAAAAAAAAGATACTGACGACTTAGTGTAAAATATTTTAAATTTTTAATATAGGAATATACTAAACATACTGTGTAAAGGTATATAATATAGGTTTTAAAAATTTCAATTTAAATAAAATTTTAATTAAGGATTTCTTTTCTAAATCCATCATTTCATGTCTTTAAAAGCTATTTTGGGAGGATGGTTTCAGTGTAAAAGAATTAAAACATTTTTTCTTCTTCAGCATTTGAAGCAATATGAGAAAAAAAAAAAAAATATTAAAATTAATTCCAAAACGGAACATAATATAAAAGTACAAAAAAAATTTACTGCAAACATTTTTCTTTTGTTGCCGGAAAAACTTAATCACTAATGTCTTAAGAATTAATTTTTATATTATTGTATTGTTAAAATGCGGTTATACTTCTACATACTTTTTAGTGTTTTTTGTATTTATTTGTTTATTTATTTGCTTCATATTTGTTCGTTATTATTTACTTTTAACTTGTCTTGGAGAATTAAGTGCTGATCCTGCGGTAAAATTAATGGTATATTTTCATTGTTGAATTTCGAGTTTTGAAATTTTAGAATGTGCTAGGTGCTTTGTTTTAATTGCAACACTGATTGTTCAACTACTACCTAACTGTTGAACTGTAAATCTAGCAGGTCCGCCTAAACAATAGAAACATATTATTGGAACATTTGGATTTGTATTGGACACATTATATAACTATGTATATAATGTAAGCGATAATTTTTATTTTGAGATAGGGCGGAAACTATGAGCCCTGTTTACATATGTGATACCATAATTTAAAAGTTAATATGGTCTGAAATCGAAACAAATATAACCGCGTCTGCAGGATTGATAGATTTAGGGATATAATTATACATAACTTTAGCAATAATCGCACAGTTGATTACGCACTGTTAAGGCCAATCTAGTATTCCTATAATTAGAATTGATGAATTCCACTTAATTAATTTTTAATTAATTCCACATACAATTATTGATACATAAGACTAATAGAATTATTGCAAATATATGTCCAAATAATCAATGAATGTCCAAATAAGAAAAATGTGTGGATCACATCCTAGTAGAACCTATGGACAATATTACGCAAAACTATGCAGAGTTCGGGAAACATAGCACTAGTGGCACTAGTCAAAAATGGAATTTGGGATAGCTGTAATCCTTGTCCTGAAATTAAACTATAAGTCTAAGACAGAATTAAATAGAAGAACTCTGAGGAAGCTCAAACCTCCCAAGCGGAGTAAGAAAGAAAGCATACAAAAAAACTAAGGCTATAATGTAAAATGACGAAATGTCTTAAATTATAATAGTGTCTGTGAGTTATATCATTCAATTAAAATATTTGTATTGAAATGTATAAATAAATTGTCGTCGATTTGATTTATAGTATTAAGTCAATGCATTTTTAATATTAACTATTTGTTGTGCCATTAATTGGCACCCATTAGCGATTGCAAGGCCCTTGAATGCGACGTCGGCTTTCGATCATCACTGTGTATGACTATTTTATGTTGTAAATTTGTATCTAGTGGTTTTGCTGTAAAGCAATTCAAGTGACTTAGATTTTAGATTAACAGAAATAATGAATTCATAATTCTTTAAGTTTTGAGTTACATTTTGAATAATGTTCCCCACTACATGATACAAGGTTAGGGTAAGTTCTGTATTTCAACTTTAGACAAACGCATTTCATTTAGTTTAAACTTTATATTAAAGAACTCATTTATGTAAACGATACTTAATTTTAAAACCTGCAAAAGAAAATAAAAAACACAAAATAAAAATTCCTAACAATATAAAATATCATGAGATGAAAACTGAAAATAAATTTTCAGTGAATAATGAGCATTTCCTTTATTTTAAAAATGTTTTGTAGTTAATAGGAAAATATGTTCTCGCATATACATTTTATTTAACATAAAAATACAACAACAAAAAATAATTTTTATATTAAATGTTATGTTAAGTAAATCTTCTTGTAATTTATTTAAATGATAGTTACAATATTGTACATATTTCTTTAAAATGTCTCGTCAACATAACGTTTAATTTTTCTGAATTTCTTTTGTTTTTTTTTTTAATTTTAACAGCAGTTTAATTTATTTTAATTCTTAAAAAAATTAATTCAAATAATTTTTGAGTCTAAAAAGTTTTTTTTGATGCTCTTCAAACTAAACAAATTTTATTTAGTAGATACTTGTATTATCTGCATTGTAAATAATTCTTAAATGTAATTTTGATATTTCAAAGAATTAAATGAAAAATTCTTAATAATATATTTTATAGTATTAAATTAAAATAAATTTTTTTAATAAATTAAAGTTATGTACCTTATATTTATTAAATACCAATATTGTCGCAATAGAGTAATTGTTATATTATGATTGGTATATAACACAAAAGATACATTGTTGCATAGTTTAAGCGTCAAATTGAAAATCCAAAATTTTAAAATAATGAAATTCAAAAGCTCAAATACAAAATCTCAAATACACAAGATTCCAAAATTCTAAATACCAAATACAAATATCATTTGTTTACAATAAAAGTTATCACCTTGCCCCAATTATCGAAAAAAAATTTTAATTAATAAGAAAATTTTTGATCTATTGTTACAACTCACAGATGATCTGAATAATTTTTTATAGAAAAATATTCGTTATAGATAAAGATTTATTTGAAGTTTCTGTGAAAGTTCAAAACTAGTATTAACTACTGAGGAGTCCACTACTGTTGGATGGAAAAGCACTCAAATTTGCATTTCCTTTTAATAGTTTTAAAACAAAAGGGCATATATTGTACCTAAAAGTATGCAATTTTTTAAAATTTGATAATATCAAGTGAAATTTTAATATAAATGAGCTCATCTTGTTCTAGAAATTTGAAAGAAAAACCTTTTTTGTTAACTATTTTTGTAGGTTAAGTTATAATAAGAATGTAAGCAAATAACAAAATAAAAGTTTAGTTAAAAAAAAAAAAAAAAAGTTCTAGAAATTTGGGTAAATCGTTACCTTGAGAGTAACACCATTTATTAGAGAATAGAATAAATAAAGAACGTTTGCTGGGTATAAATAATCATTTCGAACTAAATTCATATTAAATCAAATATAAATTTAGTTGCATTCGAAAAACGCTTTATGTTTACCTTTAGAATTAAAAATATAAATTCGAAAAGTTTTAGAGTTCTTTAAAAATAAGATGGGAAAATCTTAAAAACGTTTTTCGGCTTTACCTTGAATTTATGATTCCAAAAATATTTTTGTGTTGAAATTTTTAAGCATTATATACAGGTTAAAGCCCTAATTAAGTACTTACTTATAAACCTACACTCTACATTATTTTAAATTAAAATTTTGACAAATTAACATGAAATTTATCGAAAAATCCAGACAAATTAATTATTTTACCAATAATTGTTAAAATCTGGTAATGGAAAATATCTTAATTTATTTTTATAAATTTTTTTCACTTGAAAAACCTTTAATTATTATTTAAAAATAAAATATTAATCAAAATTTAGTTTTAAGAATTTAAAGTCATAATTTGAAATTACACTTCGTCCGTCTGTTTATATAAACTGCTGTCAAATAAATTAAAAACATTGTTTTTATGTGGGACGTCACAAAGAGATGAACATAAGACAAATTAGCAATTAGCATTACCAATTAATATGCACTAATATGCTCCCTTGCACAAATACAATATAATATACCCTTCTGTATTGGAAGTGGCATTGTTAGGAAAATGTATTTTAATAATAATTTATTAGAAATATTTTTTAGAATCTTATATTTTATTTAATAAATTAATTTGGTCCCTAATTAAAAACTTCTGATCTGTGCAGTTTTCGAATATTCACTCTCACAGTTTAAAAGTTATTTGTGTACCCAAAGTCTTCAGCAACTACCATTTAAACTAAAAGTTTTGAATATACCTAAAAGTATGCAATATATTTTTAAATTTTAAAATTTCTTTAGTTTCACGCTAATTTTAACTAACTTTTATAAATAAATTATAATATATATATAAATTATAAATGGACTTATCCTCCTCAACAATTTTCCACAATGCAATTTAGTGGAAAATAGCGTTTTTTATAAACTTTTTTAAAAGCTCATCTGCTTTTTTTAAAAACAATGGAAAATTTTTTAAAGAACACAAGTAATAAACAAAAGTAAAGAAATGAAAAAATTAAAAAAAAGAACAAAAGCATTATAAAATTAAATATTTTGTTAAGAAAATTTAATTACAAAATATTAAACTTGAAAAAAACTAAAAAAAAACTAAACTTAAACTAAACCTTTGTTTTTTTTTAATTAAATTAATATTAAGATAATTAAAATTGTATGATTTTATTAAAAATTAAAAAAAAAAAAAACAAAAAATTTAACTATTTTTAAATACTTATATTTCAAAAATTTAAAACAATTTATCTATTAAATTTCAATAGATACTAAAATTTAATTTAAATTGTTTTTAAAATAAACAAAGTGTGTCTTTAAAGAAAATTTGATTACTTCTACAATTTTTATTTTATTAGTTAATTAAAATTTATTTTGCAAATTAATATTTATCAAATATTCTCTAAATTTATTTAAAAAAATTTTATTTTAAAATTTATTATAAATATTTTAAATAATAATCAAAATAATTTTAAATATATCTATTATAATAACTACATTAGATATCCCTAAAGAAATTATAAATTTACATTTGCTTTTAAAATAATTAAAAATATACAAAAGTTTATTTTGATCTATAAAATTAATTTAAAATTTTTAAAATAAAAATTATAAAATAACAAAAATTTTAATAAAATTGCAAAGCAAATGTTTCTGAAAGTTAATTTAGAATGTCTTAGTTTGATTAATTTGGAATAAACATATAGCATTGTTCTCAATTGTTGCTTTGATAAATTTAAAATGTCACTGTATAATTATATCATTATTATTCTGTAATTTGGGATTCTTAAAATACAGGGTGGCGCACAACTACCGATACGGCTTGAATGTAACTTTTTTATTTAATGGTTAATAATTATTATTATTTTTTTGTTATACAGCATATTAATGGGGAATATTTTTAGTTTAAGTATTAAAAATTGTATCCCACAAATGGTGATCATTTTCTTGCTCTTTCCATTTTTCCATATCTTTTTGTAAAATTTCCGGTGTTATGGCTTAAATTTCATTGCGATTGTTTTATTTTAGCTCTGGTATGGTCGCTAGCTTGTTTACATATACCTTTTCTTCCAAATAACGCCAAAGAAAACAATCTGGCGCTGTTAAATCCGGTGAACGTAGGGGCCAATTGAAATCGCTTCTGCGCGAAATAATGCGTTCGCCAAAGGAGCCCGCAACAGAGCCATTTTTCCAGTGTGGGCTGTGGCTCCATCTTGTTGGAACCACAACTGCTGGTCTCAAAAAATTGTTCAGCATCGTTCGATGTTCAGTACCAGTAATTGTAATTGAGGCAGCATGTACATTTTCAAAGAAATATGGACCAATGTTCCTTTCAGACAATACACCGCTCCAAACAGTACACTTAAGTGGGTTAAATTGTTGCTGATGAATTCTCCGTAGCCCATATGCTGCAATTTTTCTTGTTTACGAAACCATTCAATTGGATATTAAAATTTCAAAATTAAATTCAACATTAGATTTTAAAAATAAAATTCAACAATTGCTGATCGCTTTTCTGTTGTGTACTGTTCCATTTCCAATTCACAAAGTTTCCTTCAGAAAATTCTAAATTTTTAATAAAAAAAGGAAATAAATTAAAAAGTTATTAAACATTCAAACCATATTGGTATTTTTGCGCCACTCTGTATGTTCATTTTTGAAGTAATTAATATTGTATTTAGTCTGTAAGCATTTGCTTCATAGTCATTTGGTATTTTATTTTTGTAAAATCCAATTTTAATTCTAATTTCTATTAATAAATTTATTAAATTTTATGTAAGTAAATCTAAGATCAGAGATTTATATTAAGATGATAAGGTCACTGGAATATAGTGGAAAAACATATTGTTTTGTCGCATCCTTAAAATCCAAAAGGGAAGTTCTTCTAGGATCTTGTGTAGATATTGAATTTGAAATATTCAGTGGAGGTTGGGGTCCATATCTCGGTTTAGTAAATTCCGTTTCAGAAATTTTTTTATGTAAAATGCTATTAATTCTGAATTTGCATCAAACTCTAAGATCCTTCAAAACATGATTTTTAATAATAAGCGAGAATAAAAAAGATTTACTAAACCGATTTTATGGAACTCTCTCATTATTGAGTGATTGCAGGCTAACAAGATTAAAGAATATTCTCCAGAAATGGAGATCAGGAGATCAGTAGGTATAAGCATTCTTAATATAAAAGTATAAGGCCATTGCATCAAATTCAATTCATTTGTTAAAAGCTTCTTAAAAATTTATGGAACCTAATCCTTAATTCTTGCAAATACTACATTTAGTTATTTCTAATGTATAGTACATGGATTTGCTTTTAAGTACAAATTACTTTCGAAATCGTATGAACAAATTTTCATTAAATAAGATTTGTGAAGGTAAAAAACTTCATACGTAAAAGTGGATTGTATTTATTATGTATATAATTTATTTAAAAGAACGTGATATAATATCTTAATTAATATAGTTATTAATTTAAGTTTACGTGCGGAAGATTCTAAATAACCTTAGAGTAAAACTTTTAAGTACGTACATTTATTTTTCAAATCTAAATCGAACAAATAGATACTTTTATCACAATACATATTACAAAGGGTGTTCTGATTGAGGAAAGGGTATCAGAAAACCCCTTTTACTTTTGGTCTAGTTTTAAGTTTGATCAATATCAAATTTATTAAAAATTTTGTTGAACAATTTTAAAATTATTATTATTTATAAAATTTTAAAGTATGTTTTCTAATTTTATTAAATATTCAAAAGATTTCTATTAATTCCACACCTTATTCATTTCTTACTTTTAATCTTGTGATAGTTTTTAAAGAATGTTGTATTATAGAATAAATTTTTCTACAATCTATTTTGTAAAGTCTGCCAAAATACAAAAATATATAGCTAGATAAAATATCTAAAAGTAGGTATTGAAAATATGCCAAAAACTTCTTCGAAAAATGTGTAAATAGGTTATTTAAATTTTATAAATTGTTAGTAAAATGATATGCCAATTTTTTTTTAAATTGATCTTTGAAAAGTTATCTTAAAAAAATTTTAACTTCTGTTAATTTTAAATTAAATCAAATTTACAAAATATTTCTTTGCCAAAACTTTTAAAAGATTTTTATTCAAAATTTATATGATTTAAATGCACTATAGATTCTGAATCCCTTAAGAGGAAGTACCGTTATTTTGTTGTACATTTTTGTAGAGTTAAAAAGTTTGTTCCTTTACTTTAAAAACGTATCAATTTAAAAGAAATCAATTTTGTTTTGGAAAGTTTCCAATGATTTTTGACTTTCAATTCTAATTTGTGTTATATGTACCTAATTTGTATTATAGGAACAAGCCATTGACCCAATTCGATACCAATTTTGACCCGGTTAAATATAAATATAACTAATTTGCGAAGGGAAATCAAATAAAATCATCGGTTTCTGGTGAAGATCACTTCTTTCTGTGAAAAAAAGTCTGCCACAAATCTTTCTAAAAACGCACACGTTAACTATAATTATTATTAAAACAATTACTTATCGGCTACCTAAAATAGATACGGCCTTTAATTAATAGGGATTCCACTTCACTTTGTATTTGGGGGACTTCTTTTACACCATGTAACAACATAAGTTCAAAAGTGGAGTTATTTACCCCTAAACACTTTAAAATGCAAACAAAATTGGTTATAAAATAATTTTTTTTGATATCAAGAGCTACTGCCTTCAAAATCCTGCAATATAAAATTCTGAAGATTGATTTTTCTTCCAATCAAGAATGCAATCAAAAGAAATAGGTATTTCAGAATTCGGTATACCTATTTCAATTTAAAAATAGTTCCGATGAATTCAGAATTTCGCACGTGTATTTAAATAAATATCCTGTAATAGAGGAAGAGACTGATTTTGAATATAACTCTAAAATCTCTAATAATTTAGAATACCTTACATACCTACACATAAATTGTTACTTATTTTAAATATTTAACTCTAAAATCACTTTTAATTCCATTAGAAGTTCAACTGGTCTAAAACCCCTCCCAGTTTGATAATATTAGGTGTTATAGTACTTACTTGTTAATATTTTTTGGGCACTATTATTTGCAGGGCTATATCTTGGCAGCTTTATTTATCAACTTTTTATTTATAAGAAAAATTCATAAAGAAAACTTCAATCAACACTTATTCGAATTCAAGAAAACTGAATCTAATCATTCTTAATGGAAACTATTTTTATAAGTTTTTAATATTTTTTTTTTTCAAAGGAAGTCTTTGATGTTCACTTTTTTTGTTACTTTCTTCAATTTACTATAATATCTAGTTATTCTTTCGACAGACTAAAGTGCTAAGTAACTCACTAAGAGAACAACAGAAAACTAATTGAAAAAGATCGAACTCTATTGTATAAAATTGGAGAAGAAAAAATGGCTAAGAAAATTTAAAATAAAAGAAAATAACTAAATAAAATAAAAAAAAAAACTTTCTTTTTATTTCTTTAGAAAAACTGAAGAAAGGAAGAAAAAAAAAATTCTATTATTCAAATGTCCACTTTGTTTTTTTCTCATCTTTTTTTTTTCTTAACTTCTCAGTTCTGGTGAATAGCAAAACCAAATTCAAAAGGGAAGTGAGAAAAACTTTAAATGATATTCTGTGCTAAGAACTTCTAACAATATAGAAAAAAAATATAAAAGAAATAATAGAATGACTGACCCAATAATCGCAACTAATTAAATTACCAACGAAATGAGAATAAAAACAAAATGTAATTGTTAAGAAGTAAAAATTTTAATTTAAAAATGTTAAAAAAGTGTCACCATATTTTTTAATGGATTTTAAAGTTATTTTTTTATTAAATTAAATTTTTATTTCAATAATTTAATTTTAATTTTATGTTCTAATAATTGAAAGAAAAACTTTCTTTTAAGTTTTAAAGAAGTTGAAAAAAGTAAAAAAAAAATTGCATAAATTTAGGATGAATAATTTTTTAATTATAATATTTTAGTTTTTTATAATTGCAAATAAAATTAATTATACTTTTATCTTAGCCTTAAGACCAGAGGAGGATCTAACAGTTGATTTGATACAAAAAGAGAAAGTATCAAGTCTATAAGTATGCAAATTAATGTTATGAAATATTAAAAAAATTAATTTTGTGAAAAGTTAACTGAAAATTTTTAAATACTAATTTAATTAATGGCGATTTTTAAAAATTCATAATTTTTAAATAAACAAAATAAGATTTCCATGTAGGTAAGTTTTTTTAGTGATTTTTTTCTAGAATTTTTCAGACTATTGCAAGAGTGTACTTCCCAAAACTTAACAGATCATGGGAATCGCATTAATGTTTTTACTGAGTTAAATGTAATCAAATGTAATAACGGATATCATATTATTACAAAAACCTTGACTTTCAACTCACTTGAATGTGGTACTTTAATTGGTATTTTTTAATTAAATTAAAATAAATTTTTATGAAAATTACATACTATAAAATAGTATTAACTTTAAATGATAATATAATACCATTTATTCACATAAGACATGATCTGAAAAATTATTTATACATTACACAATATACTATATAAAAAATCCTTCATTTACTTTATATACAAGAGAACTATATAGTAGGAATTCATTATTAAATATTATGTGTCATGTTACCATGACAAATAACATGACTAAAATGGAATATTAAAAAATTATTAATAAAAATAAAATTATTTAATTTTACACTTTTATAGTTGCTTTGTATTAAATTTATGTAAATATGTGAACTTGATATAGAAAATTATTATGTACTTTTAATGGTATAATATTATTGCATATGAATATATGAAGATGTATTATTAGAATTGCCATCAAATGGAAATATTTTTCAAAGTAATTCAATTAGTTTAAAGCAGAACTAATTAAGTTTTTAATAATTTTTAAACTCTTATCTCCCTACAACGTTTACATACAAAATTTTTATAATTAAATCCTAAAAGTATGCAATTCCTTAACTGAAATATTACTCATTTCAATTTCAACATTTAAATTTAAATTCAAACCCATATAATATATTGAATCTTTAATAAATTCTAATTCTAGGTGTATTGTACTTTATATGAAAATATTCATAAATAATTGAATAGTTAGAAAATAATTAAATTTTTGATATTAGTATTTCTTGGTACTTACAAGTTACATTTACTCAAAAATACTTAAGTATAAAAAAATAATTACAAAAGTCAGTTAACTTAAAATTTAATTACTTTCTTGGAATTACAAGTATTTTTACTTGATTTTACTTTTACTTTTACTTAAATTTTAGAAGTATTGAAATAGTAATAAACTGGTATTTGACAGAGTAAAGAGTAACATGTAGTGGTACTTATAACTATAATTAAGTACCGTTTTATTTAGTATTAACAGGTCAGTTTTAATCACTTTCACTTATTACTATACATAAGTATCATTATACTCAGTATTAGCAAATCAGATAAATATTTTTAAATAAAAGATGTATAAGATCAAGGCCTATTGTAAAGCCAACTAATCACTAATTTGGTAAAGATCCAATAAGTCTCTAGATTACAAGAATTGTTATTTGATTACCGATAAGTGATTTAAACCTAGTTCTAAGTATTCAAAACCTTGCTCATCATACAAACATGTATTTAATTACAATTCATATGATGATCATTTTAAAAGCAATTATTTCACATTATAATGGAATTTTATTACAATGGCAACTCTGAAAAAAAAAACAAAACCAATAAAATCATTAAAACAAAAATTCATTTTACTGAAAATGAATCACACATTCGAATATTGATTCCAATGTAAGTAATAAAAAAAATTTTGCATGTGGGTATGTGTACCTACTATTAAAGTAAAAAGGTCGTACATGGGAAAATCTTTTATTAAATTTTTTGTTTTTTTTTTTTTTTTGTTATTATGGTTTTATATTATCTAAATTTTTTTTCTATACTTGTATTTCATCTGTAACAACAAAACAGATCTTTGGAAAATCACGTACATAAAATAATAATTTTCTTTCTAATACGTGATATTCGAAAGGATTCTTCAGTTATAGTAATTACTTTTCATCAAGAAAAAATTTTTCTATTCTCTTTCAATTTTTTTTTTATTTTTTTTTGATATTGGATATATTTTTGTTTTTCATTTGGAAAATTTTCATCCCTATAGTCTTCAAATATATTTCACAAATGTAACATTAGTTTTTAATTATAAATATATATGTATATTTTGAAAATAGATATTAGTAAATTGGTATTGTGATATTTTTACAATCATACAAATATTTTATATAAGAGTCCTTGAATTTATTTAACATTAAGTTGTCTTTCATATTTGTTTTTTTAACTTTAAAAACTAATGATGAGATATCCGATTAGATAATTTTCTGGAATATTTTAAATATATTTTTTTTTCAATTTTAAAATTAGTTAATTAATTAATTTTAATTAAAGGAAGTATCTGAGAATTTTAGTCATGTGGTATATCAAAATCCATAACCAATACATATTTAAATATATCAATTTTTTAGATCTATAGATTTCGTTAAAAATATCTTTTTAATCAAATTTTCAATCAATTATGGATAAATTTCTTTTTATTTAATTAATCATTTTCTGTTATTTGTAAAATTAAAAGACGTTTTCCAAGATTTTGTTAAAAAAATCCTTTTGGAGGAAATAAACTATTCTTTTAACTTAAAAATATTATAATTTTCATAATTGAAAAAAAAAGTTCCGTGTTTTTTTTTAATCAAAAAATTAAAAAAATTTATTTTGTCAAAGGACATCGAAATTCTCATTTACTTAATCAAATGCTATATAATTTCTTTAATGTAAAAAATTATTATTAAACCGCACTACTATAAATTCTTTAATAGTAAAGTATTTTTATTAAACAACTAAAAAGAGTTCAGAGAACCATTAAAATTTTTGAGAAAAGTACAGTCGTGTACTAAATCATGTTGCATAGTACCTAGTAACTATAATATGATTTTACTAGTAAAATTAAATAAATTTTTAATTAGAAAAACTAAAGTTTCTAAATGAAAATACATACATTCAAACTAATAAATACACATATGTATTTAGATTTATTTTAAATTCATTATGTAAATAAATAAATAAATAAATAAATAAAACTTAACGAAACTAGTGACGCGAATCTTAAAAGGAAAATTGTCATAAGACACACAATCATAACAAGTTGTAAGTGAATTCAGCTGTTATATTTTGAGTTAAATAAAATATTCTATTAAT
This sequence comes from Dolichopus griseipennis, assembly GCA_963082915.1. Classification (NCBI taxonomy): domain Eukaryota; kingdom Metazoa; phylum Arthropoda; class Insecta; order Diptera; family Dolichopodidae; genus Dolichopus; species Dolichopus griseipennis. The sequence continues at coordinate 129,155,932 of OY720442.1, forward strand.
AATTCTACAATTCTACAAATTAAAAGATTGCCAGTTAGGGTTAGGTACTATAACAAGCTTCATCAATATCAATATGTACTTGTTATAAGAAAAATATAAATCGATTTTTATAATGAAAAATTTGGGTAATTTGTCGTTCCCCTTATTCCAAAAATTAAATACTAAAAAAAGTTGTAGTTTTATAGAAAGTTTCATGTAAAAAAGAAGTCCTCAAATTGTGTTTAAAATTTAAAATTTCTCTGTTCAATCTAGTAACAATATTTAGTTTTTATGGTAAAATACAGAATATCGAATTTTTTTTAATTCATTTATCAAAAAACCCTCGGGATCTTTCCGTTATAAATTGTTATTAAGATACCTTCGCTATCCGCTGTCGCTATCGATGGTTTTAAATTTCAATTTACTATCTGAGAATGCAATTGAGTTCGAATATTGTTTTGACAGTCCATTAAAAAAACTTAACGAAGGTTTTGAGCGTCTAATGGAAAAATTAAAAAATATATAACTTCGGGGTTTTTCGTTATAAACTGTTGTTTAAATACCTTCGGAATCCGCTGTCGTTATCGCTGGTTTTAAATGTCAATTTACTGTCTGAGAATGAAATTGAGCTTGAATATTGTTTTGACAGTTCATTTAAATTAACGAGAAATGAAGGAAATGCGATACTTCGGGTTTTTTTAATATTAAAACTAATTGACGATTTAAAAATAAGTAAGTAAAAAATAAATAAATTAAAACGACATTATGAGTTAACTTATCTATAGTCTGAAGCATTACCTTTGATATTGAAACTAATATTTTAAACAGATTTATTGTGCTTTCAAGACGATTACAAAACTTTTTAAAATCTTCCTTTTTGATTTGTCATTATTTTTACATTAAAAAAATGGGGGTAGTGTTGTCTTAAACTATTCTTTGCCAGAGGTGGCGTCAATACTGTTTATGACACGGACCGTACAAGTACAGTACCTATTATGTGAATAAGGCAGCGCCAGTATGTAAACGCAAGATAATAAGGGTTTCTTAAATTATTACGAGTAGCGTAGTGTTACTAATTACAAGGTTCTTAAAAATATTTTCTAGGTACTATTACTTTTAATAGATACTCTGCAATCTATAATATATTTCTATAAAAAAAATATTAAAACTCTTTGAAATCAAATCAAGTGGAACCGATTACTAAGCCTTTTAAAGTAATATAAAAAAAAACTTATTTACCAGATATTAAAAACTTATTTTAACCAATTTTACCTTTATGAAATCTTTTTTTTTTTTAAATAACAAGGAAAATTCAAAGGAAAACTAGAGTTATATAAAAAAATTTTCCATTTTATGAATTAAAAAAAAAAAAATTATGTACTTAATATTAAATCCTCTAGCATAAAGAACTCATTTTTATTTTTTTTTGAGGTGCAATTTCAATAATAACTTTGGTTAATGTTCTTTTAATATAAAATTTTATTTTTTGTTTCATTCTTTCATAATCGTTTTACCAGTTTTAATATAAAACTTTAAATTATAGCAAATAGTTTTTTTTTTCATACTTATTGTAAAAGTTATTAAAATAATTATTTTAGTTACAAAAAAAATATTTTATGAAAAGTTTCAAATAATTTTAAAATTAATTTTAAAATGAAAAAGTTATTTTTTGTTTTGCGTTTAAGTCCAAAAATATGAGTTTTACAATCAATTAAAATTTATTAAGAGCTTAGATAGTTTTATGGTCAAATAATTCAACAAATTCTGACATGCAATTAAAACTTTGAGTGTTTGTGAGTTGGTATTACAATTAAAAACAAGTTTAAGTATTTGTGGGCATGGTGTTGCCATTACTAGAAAAATAAGCTTTTCTTTATTTATTACACTTTATTCGAATATAGGTATGCTTTTTTTATTAGTCGATTATGGCTCGCATGTCCATTAGTATGTATATTCATTCAACTTAGAGGCTAAAAAGCTTGCCTATATCATAGGTAAATTTTGGAACAAGAGGCAAGGTACTTAAATATTATATTCAATTACAATTGATCTTGATGAGGCCTAATAGGACTTATTTTACAATTGAATTGATTTTAGACATATTATATTATTATTATATTATTCAGATTCCAAATTTGTAGCTAACTTTGAAATCCTAATATTTTACAAAGGTTTCATATTATTTTCTATGTTCCGGGCTAACAGCGGCTACGTAAGTGAACGCGGCGCAGAGCTGCACTCTAATTTCTTTACAACATTTTTTTTCTTTATCCTCTTTTGTTACTTTTGTCTTGCACTGTTGAGTCAGAAGTCAGTTTGTGAATTAGAAAGGATGCTCAGTTAATTACAAAATCAGACTATTTTTCCAGAGTATTTATTAAATATCTTATTGAGCCTATTGAGCAATTTTTTGATTGGTACCTGATTGTACTATTGACTCAATTCAAAAAGTCCCTTCAGAGAACAGACTTCTGATCACGAATTTTCTGACATGTCCTGCATATGCAATATATTTTGTACTATATTTTTCCATTGTTAATTTAATATGTTTATCGCAAACCTAATTTGAGTTTTCGAATTTATCTCTAAAAAATATTACCTCAATTTTGATAATAATTTTCAAAACCAGTTTTTGTACATATGTACGCCTTTGAAAAAAATGTGCACCTCTGAAACCCTTTAATTTTAAAATACTTACTTGCTAAGTTTTTTTTTATACCAATTCATTTTTCTTGTTAAAAATTTCCTAGGTACCAATTCATAGAATTTCCTAGATTTTTATTTACAAAAAAATAATTGCGTTTTATCTGAAATAAAATTGTAAATTGTTATTGACAGGTTCCTACGCTGCAGCGTTTACGCATACGATTTACCAAGTATTTGGGGAAAAAACATATCAATAACATCAAAAAGGATTTTTTTTAACCAAAATATAAATATGTATAAAAGTGGGTTTGTTTTTTTTTGCATTTTATTGACAGCTTTTTTAAACATATATTAATTACAATTTTTTAGTAATATAGAATATAGGTACATACATTTATATATTTAAAAATTTTCCTAAAAAAAATGAAAGAGTTAGTGGGTTGAAAATTCTTCTGACATTTATAAAAAACGTAAATATTTTAAATGCTTTCTGTTTTTTTTTTTTTATTGTAAATAAATAAGATAGATTATTAAATATATTTACTAGGTATGTGGTACCAGTTCCAAGTATCTATCAGATAGGTAATAATAATTTTTGGAAGTTCTAAAAAAATGATATGCTGGAGTAAATATAAAACCTCTTCAAGGCAATATGTATAAGTAAATTGAGAGAAATTAATAAATGGGTGACTACACTTGTTGTGTCTTTTTAATTAAACTCTACCAAAATAGGGAAGGGGAGCTCTTTTGTAAGCTCATGTGTTAATTAAATTTTATTTTGTATTGAAAAACTCATAAATAGCTTGGCATATTATATATTATACATACGGATTTTATTTTAATTTTTTGTTATATTTCAACCATCCAGTCTTATTAACTGCAAAGAATTTAGCTTTGGTTGCGACAGTCTCTATGGCAGCTACAGTCGATTTCATAAACTCTTTACCTTGAGACACCCTAAATTTGCAAACAAATTTGCACGTTACTTTACTTTTCCGCTTTTTTATCAACTTTGTAAAATAAACAGTTTTAAAGAATTGTAAGCAAGGTTAAAAAATGAAGCCTTAACATTTTGAAACTTCATAAAAGTGATTGCTCTATTATATAGATTAACAGGTGTAATTTTCATTCTCCTATAGTATAACTGGTTTTAAGATAATTCATATTGGTCAAAAAAATATGCATAACAGCAGCCACCCGAAGATTTAATTCGGTTTTAACCAAAAATAGAGAGCCTAGAAATTGTCTAAAAATCATTTGTGGGAATACAAAACTCGAACAATTTTAGTTTTTGAGTTATCGTACTGACGGATAAACACACACAGCTGGATCGATTTACTTTTCGTTGACAATCCGATCAATAACTTTGAGTCTAGATCTAGCATGTCTAGATCGATGTGTTACAAATGGAGAAGCACTTTAAATATACCTGAGATCTTATTTGTAAGTACCTGTATAAAATTATATGGTTTAATGTATACATATGTAGGTTGTTATTGTAATAGCTGTTATTATAACCATCAGAATATATATCTAAATATATACTAAACTCCTCATTTGTCCACGTTTGTAATGCTGTTTTAGAGACAGAATATAATTAGATTAAAGTGATCGGTTTAGAATCAAAAATTAAGTCGTGAAATTAATAAAGACCTTTTATTCGATAAGCCTGGGTTCGAGTTCCGGTAAAACTGAAAACAGTTTTAAATGGTTCGGTATAACAAAATTTATAATATTGTCTCCTCTATTGGACTATTTAGTCTTTACAAATCTCTAGAAGGGTAAGTGCGTAATATTTTTCAAACAAAGTTATATATTTCTCTAAAGTTATGAATAAAGTATCCAAATATAACGATATTTTATGTTTGCATGTATGTATATTATGTAACTAATTATAATAATTTTTCCATGAAAATTGAATAATATATATTTTCTTCGAAAATCAAAACTTTAGATTTTTCGACAATTTCATAGAATCTATTAAGTGTTTTTGAAGTTTGTAATAATTTTAACCATTTTTAATACAAAATTCAAAATAAAGATTGACCATGAAGTATTTAAGATGAAAAACCTAATTTAATTAAAATTATTTATCTTAGAACTTGATGTTTCTAAGAAAAATGGTAATTTGCTGTTCTTGAGCTGTATCAAATTTACGAAGTTTTAATTATGTTAGATAATAATTAGAAATAAAACAATTAATTTAATTTATAGAAAAATCAAACTAAAGATTTGTTTCATACTTCCTATATTCGCAGAAACGACTTACCTATATCAACAAATTAATATATTAAACTTTTTATCTTTCATTAATTTAATTAATAAAATTTTTTAAATATATTATTATTCAAATATTAACATAATATTATTTTAATTATAAATTAAAATTTCCATTTTTCACTATGATGAAAGTTTGATTTAATAATGATGATATTCTTAGATAACTGTTTTAATTTAATTAAAATTTGAATCAACCTATATTATCTATTTATTTTGGTGCAGGGTCAGAACTCCTAGGCCATAAGTCCCGTGGGGACTCATAGAAGTGAGCCATAACTCCCTAAGGGACTTAAGACCCTGGGAGTTTTGACCCAGAGTGGTGGTTATGAAGGTCTCAGCTAAAATTATTAGATAGTAATATTAAAAAAAACATTAACTTTAATTATATAATATCAGTGGCGGCTACACATTTTCGGGTTAGATTCGAAATCAGAGAATTCCCTGTTTCCAAAATTATGAAAACAACAATAGTTTTATATTTAAACTACATTTTGAAAGGCTATTTTGTAGAAAGAGTAATCCGGATTTTGTAACCAAAGTCTCGCATACATGAATTCATAAATAGTCTGGAAAAAGGTTCAACTTTGATTTTTAACAAACCTAAATATGCTTCCTAATAAAGTATCTCGCATAGATAAATATATATAAATACAAATTTTTGTGCATCTAATATTTTGCTTATATATAGTTTTTATAAACCATTTTCACACCATTTAAGTTATATGGTTTTATAACTCAAAATTTAATAAAGGGAGTTATAACTCACTTAGTGGGTCATGTGAACTTATAATTTAATAAAGGGAGCTATAACTCTCTTATTGGGTCATAACTTCCTATGGGACGTATGGAGCACTTATTTTAGGGACTTATGACCCACTTTAAAATATTTACGTGGGACATAAGTCCCGTTACAAGTGGGTAATAAGTCCCTAAAACAAGTGCTCCATACGTCCCATAGGAAGTTATGACCCAATAAGTGACTTATAGCTCCCTTTATTAAATTATAAGTTCCCATGACCCACTAAGTGAGTTATAACTTATCCCTTTAGGGACTTATGTGGCACTAAGTGAGTCATATAGGTCCCTAAAGGACTTATGACCCTGGGAGTTCTGACTCTGCACCATTTATTTTAGGTTTTACTATTTCTAATTTCTTGAAAATTAAAAAACAAACAAAAATTCAGGAAAATTTGCTTTCATTTTCAGTTTTCTAACGTTTTCAACAATATTTCTTAAATAAATTTGAATTTTTAATTGAAGTATCTCTAACTTTTTGTTTGCCAAAAGATTCTTATTTGGCTTCCTTAAAAATCTCTATATGAGGTCTTAAAAAAAATTAATATGATAGGAATTTCTTAAGTTGCAATTTTTGGAGAGATCAAAAGTAAGAAATTAAATTATCTTAAGTACTTCTCTAATATAATATCTATAATTTTATTTTGAATCAAAAAATTTCAGTTTTTCATAAAATTTTGATTTAATGTTACAATGAAAATGGGGAGTTGTCTGAGATGATTTTGTCACTCCTTGTTTAGTGTTTTCTTACCCTTGCTGCAATTCTATAAACCACAATTTTAAACAGTTTCAGAACCTCTATAATAAATTCTTAAACAGAACGCGGTAAATAGGTTCTAAAAAATGACGCGTTATAAAAAATGCCACGTTATCTCGCGTTGTAGGAGACATTAACTCCATACAAAAATCAGAGTTTGGTTCCAGATCGCGAAATTGGTTCTTATTTATACCATCTTAATATATTTTTGTATATATCGAAATCTGTATGCTCTTGTATCATAAATCTTTATAAATTTCTTGATAGGAAAATATACTATTTTGCGAAGTGTGTTGTAGTGAAACCGCGTTAAATAAGTATCGCATTGTAGAAGGGTTACCTGTATTCTTATTAATCTTGTAAAACTTAATTGCATCCTTTGCCATTTTTACGAGGTGAAAACCACTCTTAAGATCTAGAACATTAAAGTATTTTTTATCTCTAAAGCGATCAGATTATCTCTAAGACGATAGCCTTTAATAAGAGGCAGCTTAAAGGAAGCTTTTCACTGTGGTTTTAAATAGCTCTCTTTAATCGAACCATAATCTGAATTTATTATATTTCTTTTTAACTAGCCCTATTGGAGAAGTATACAGCAAGTCGCTTTCAAGGATAACACTGCGAATCATAAGATGATTTAAAATTTTCTCTGATTCTAATGTTATGGCTATAGATAGGTCAATCTCCTTGGTGAATAATAAAAGGGTTTGTTGTCTGTTACACTAAAGTCCATTTTAAATTCATAATTAGCGTCCATCATTAAATCTATATCGGTAATTTTTCTAGAGTCAGAAACACGCTCCATTATTTTCTTAATAACATTTTGAATAAAGATAGATAGATTATTGTTTACTTCAAAATTAAAATTGCATTCTTCATTCATAATGTCGACACGACGTATTGATTTTAGAAATTCGAATTCTTCTACTAAATTCATAAATTTCATACCTCCTGAGTTTTTATCATAAAAATTTCAAAATTTTTATTAGAAATTTTATTTCTTAACTTAAAATGAAGCAATATTAAATACTTGAAATATTTTGAAAATAAATATTATATAAATTAAATTTAATATAAATGGTTTTTGTTCTATATTCTATCAAAAATAATTTTATAAATTGTTTTAAATTTCTCTATTATTCTTAAAATGTTGAGATAAAACTTTTAGATAATAATAAATAATATATTTAATATTTTCACTTGATTTATTTTTAATACAAAAATATTCTAGTTTAAATTTAATAAAATTGTAATAAATTAATAAAATAACTAATAAACTTAAGTTTTATTAATATCTTGAATATTTTGAAAAATGTAAAAGTATATATTAATAAAGTTCTAATCCATTGTTCATAATTTTATTGAGAAAACTTGTAAATAATAAAAGAGCATTAAATTTTATTGGAGCTAAAATATTAAATGAATATAATTTCTAAATATTAGAACTAAAACAATTTATAAAAGATTTTATTATTATTTAATAATTGCTATTAAATGGTTTTAAATACTTGAAATAATAATGTGTTTTCAATAAGTAAGTAGTATTAAATATTTTAGATTATTAATAAATTACTATGTTTTTTTAGTTTTCTTATTATTAATATTCTCTAACAAATTAATATTTAATTTAACATCTTAAGCTGACACTGGAGTGTAAAATACCCCTGTAACTCTTTCTTTTCACAATTATTTTTTCATTTGTAAATTTTATTTTCGTAAATATGGGAATCATTCCTAACTAAGGAAGGTGAGAAACTAGGATGCTCCATCTCTACGCTACTATTCACTATTTTGTATTAGACGATATCCTGAGGAAAACCAGCAGTATTGATTGAGGCATCTATTGGTCAGAAGACAAATATCTAGAAGATCTTGGCTTTGCAGACGACATTTGTATTCTGTCCAAAAATCAATAAGTTTCTGTTATCTAGGAAGTATCATCTTGCCTGTAGCTGAAGACGTACATAAAAGAATCGACAAAACTATAAAAGATTTAGGTATACTTCGCCCCACTTGTAGCAGTTCCTAAATATAACCACGAACGAAACTACCAATATTCAATTCGTGCGTAAAATCTACATTAAGATATGCTTGCTAATCATGGTTGGTCAATAATTCCACTAAGAATAAATTACAACTCTTCATGAATAAAAATCTCAGCAATATACCAAATAATCTAGCCAAACAGAATAAGAAATGTGGTTTTGTAGTCAGTAACAAGCTGAAAACCAATAATGAAGCAAATTACCAGAAGTAAATTGAGGTGGATTTACCGTACACTAAGGAAAAAATGAAAAATGCATAACAAGAAAGACGTAAGCCAGGGATCCTCTTGCTGGATACAGATCAAGAGGTAGACTCAGAAAACTTTCGGAGAACGGTGGTAGATAAATTAGAGGGACATGAAATATCCTAGAACGAAATAGTAGAAAAAACTAAGTATAGATATGAATGGACACTTCAAGTTGAAGCCTTAAGCTCCCGAGTAAAGTAACAGGAAAAAAAAACAAGTAAGACTTACTGTGTTCAAGTATAACTGATGGTTAACAGAAATTTAGATGAACCCTTTACGTCACTTAAATACATATTATGTGCGTGATAAAGGTTAAAAATATTTTCTTAAAAGAACTTTTGTAATTTATTGAAATTCTATATTAAAAATAATAAATTGAGTGTGGGTTTTGTATATATCAACGTTAATTTCCAATTCATTAATATAATTATGATAATTTCTTTTTTTAATTTCTCAAATGTAAATTTCCATTTTTTTTTTGTAATTTTTGTCATTATCACAACAGATTTTATCTTAACTTTTCCGTTGCTTTTTTTCCAAACCAATTCATCACTTTTCCTCAGAACAGAAAAAAAAAACATGAAATAAATTTATTGTAAATAACTTTGAAACTTTTACACTTAACAAGTGCCATTACATTTGATGAGTTGATAACATTAATTTCCTTTTTTTTTTATTTTTTGCCAACAGAACTCATAGGTATTATTAACTCAATCTTAAACTTTTAACATCCTGCCTTTCATCCTTAAAAAAAAAAATTTATCACTCCTTTACATAAATTATCAACACACAACTTAAATTAGTGTTACAATATACGAGTATTGAAGGATGAACTGTAGGAATGGTTGGAAATGTTTAAGAGGGTTGAAAGTGTTTGGGAGGATTAAAAGTGTTATTTTGAGGTGAATAAATCGATTTTGATATCTGCTACACCTATAAATTTTTCTCATGGTTTTTTTTATTTTTATTTTTTGTTTTTTTCTTAAGTTTTGAGGAAAAAAAATTTTATTTTGTTTCTTTGATGAGACTTCACCTCATTAACAGTAAAATGACATTGTAACATTTTGTTTTGGAAAATTTTTTTGCATTTTTTTTTCGCGGAAAATTTATTTGCTATTAATGATACGGTGGAATCTTGTAATTGAAAACACTCTTTAACTTAATTTGATCACGTTGTTGGTGATATCCAATTTAGTTCTATCGTATTTTTTTAAAAATTTAATTTGTTGTTTTAATTCGTTGATTCGTAGTTCGGATTAAATCTTGAAGATGGTTAATTAAGAGTTTTGATAACTTTTTAAAATTCATGTTACCCATGCAAATTGTATTATTTTTACATATGCAGGCCATTTAAAAATAGGGTACTATAGTCGGTTTCTTATTGGGTAATACCGTATATTTTAAATGCTTGACTTGTTTCCTGAATGAATTGAATTGCCTCGGACTTTGAATTGCCTAAGCTTATCTGCTGTTCTTGCACCCAGAGTTGTTCATATTTTTCAAAACTATAAAATTAATGTAGACGTTCCTAAATATTATAAGACCTAGTACTATCTCATGTTTAAATTGTATGTGGAATTCATTATGATCAATTCAAATAACACGAATATAATATGACCTCTTGTTCCAACGTGTACCTATGGTATAGACTGGCTTATTAATCTAACATTTGAACAGTTACCGCTTAAAAAACCGTTATTTCCATATTTCTGGATCTAAAAAAACCTGAATACATCTGTTTAGTGAAAGCAGGGTTTCCGACGTCATCAGAAAAAGGATCGAACAATCCTGAAAATTTTAACTTTATGCTTCATAGTTATTATAATATTTTGGATCTAAGAGGTCTAGGTATTGGTAAAGTATTTATTTATGTAGAAGCTTATTTGTGCCGAATTGGAACAAAATTAAGCACAGGATCTAATTGAAAATTTAGTGAAACGAAAATGTAAGTAAATTCAATTTCTTTCTAGTCTCATTTCCAATATGAATTTAAAGTTTTTGAAGACGGTACGAAATAAAATCGACACAAACAATTATATAACTTCGATAAAGTACAATTTACAATTTTTAATTTTTTGCTGATTTTTTAAAAAATCAAATAGTTCGATAAAATATAGAATGTAACTTAAGTTAAATTATTGAAGTTTGTTGCAAAACTCATTTACTCCTTTTTTCAACATCTGAATATACTTTTATGAATTTGCAGCACTCTAATCAGGAATTTTCTATATTTTGTTTGAAAATTGATATGACCGCTTTTTACAGAAAATGCAAAAAAACGGTGAAAAGGTGAAACACTTAATATATTTTAGTTCATAATCAAAGGTTAAATGCTTTAAAAATCAGTTTAAAGTTTTCAAAGAAAAAATTTCAAAATTTTGAAAAAAATTGGTTTTTCATGAATTTTTAGTAGTGATCACGAATTAACGTTAGAATTGCGATATCTCGCTTCTAAACGCTTTAAAAATCAATTTAAAGTTTTCAAAGAAAAAAATTTCAAAATTTTGAAAAAAATTGGTTTTTCATAAATTTTTAAGAGTGGTTATTTTAATCGAAGGTTAAATTGATCAAACGGAAGTGGAACTGAAGACATCAAAACAAAGGAAATATTTTCGAACTATTAATTTTCCTGGATAATTTCGTTGATTCAAGGTTAACTATATAGGTATAATATAAATGAGGATTTCGTTAATAGTTATGACTTCCAAGAGACTAATGTTACAATAACATCTAACATAACAGGAACATAGTAAAAATATCTAGTATAATACTAATAAACGAAATAAAATGTAGAATACTACAAATATTATGAAAAAAGTGTATAGCACTGAATTTAAAGCAACCATGGTAAAACCACTCCGAATTTATCTCATTTTTATTCGAAGTTATTTCACTTTTAGTAATTTTAACGAACATTACTTCAATAGAAACAAATTACAAATGAAATAAATTCGCTTTTAATTTTTCGAAGTTATTTTAATCGAACTTAATTTGGTACCACTGATTTGAAATGGCAATGTTAAAGTTAAATCGTGTTAATTTGAAAATAAAATTCAAGTAATTGAAAAATTATCTTGAATTGACAATCTTCTTTCGTAAAATATTTTTAATATATGTTTTCAATAATTAGGTTATACTGTATAATTTATCATGTCAATACTTGTATACCTATACACCTACAATATGAGAAGATGTGTACCTAAATATTTAGAAGAAAAAATTTGTACATAAAAATAATGTCAATGTCAATTTACCTTAATGTGTTTTTTTTCAAAAAAAAAAAAAAAACAAAAAAAAAAAAACAACAAAAAAAAAACAATAATAAAAATAAAAAATAACCAAAAAATATTACCACCATAATGAGATCATTTTCCCGAACAATATGGTATTCTTATGAAAAGTTATCAAACAAAGTTAACCGATTTTCATTATTACTCTTTTTTTTCACAAAAAAAAAAAAACAAAAAAAAAAAAACAAAAACAAAAACAAAAAAACAAAAACATGAAAAATATATGAAACAGATTTTTTGTAGTGCTCCTATGAATGCAGCAGATGCTTTGATTTTTTCCTATTTTTTACACCATAAAAATTATATTCACCAATATTCTTAAATTTGGTGAAAAGGAAAATATTTTTTTTGATGAAAGTTTTTTTTTTTTTTTGTAATTTTTCTCTTCTTATCAAATTTTTCATCATCTGAAAAAGTACCAAGAAAACAGAAAAACAAAACAAAAGTTTTCCGTTGACATATGGTTGAAAAATTTTTTTTCAACTCAATCTTTTTTTATTTTTAGAATTAAAGCTGTGTTCAAACGGGGTTGAAAGGAGGTGTGTTCAATATGTTGAATAGTTTTGTAAAGTTATAATAATATTAAAAAGTTTTATTTAAATGTGAATGTATTTGATTGAGAATCAGTTTAAAATATTATATACAGTCAAACTTCATTAACTCGAACTCTATAAATATTCGAAAATCAATTCAAGTTTCAGAAACTTTGAGTTCGAGAAAGAACACAAATAAATTCACCAATTTCAAAATTTTTAAGGAAATAATTAATTAAGTTTTATTTTTCTTTTATTGTTAAATATTTTAAAATCCTGACTGTCATCTCCTAATTTATAGACTTGAAAACCTCACACAAAATATTACAAAGCAATATTAGATCTTTACTTTATCTATCTGTCAATATATTACAGTTATTTTTAAACTTTCGCTTAAAATTACTTAGAACAGTTTGGAAAGTTCGAATTTAAGAGATGTTCAAGTTAGGGAGGCTGAAATATACGAACAAATTTTTAAAAATGTTAAGCATATAAAAATAGTTCGACCTGAAGAAACGTTTGTGCTATTAAGGGTTCTAATTAGAGAAGTTTGACTGTATATTGTGTATGTAATTGAAATTCTTCATTAACTTGGGGGCTTTTTTGATTGTACCGAATATTATTGGATCATACTTTAAAAAGCTCCTGAAATACGTGACGTTTTTTTGTAATTTCCTTGTTGTTTGATTTTTGAAAGTATTGTAAAACTTTTATTGTGCTCATTTTAGGAATTGGAATATTTAGAAAGTTACTAAGGGACACTAAGAAGATTTTTAACTTAATTAAAATTGTTAAATGAGTTTTTATTTTAAAAACTGTTTTCTTTTAGTTTCAAAAATAATATGGACGTATGCGGAGTAAAAATGTGTATAACAGACCATCAAAAGTGCAAAATTACAGAATTCAAAATATATTTTTTCAAAACCAATTTAAAGTTTAATTAAGATGATGAATAAAAGATATGTTACTTTTTTTAACATCTTAAATGAACAAAAAGTTATTCTAGAGTTTTTCAGTTTTTTACATAAATAACTTATTTTTTTTAAAACTAGATTTTAATTTAATTTGAAATCTGAATAATAAGATATGGAGCAGTGGAGAAGTTTTAAGTTGACATATGGTTGAACTTTATTTAATTAGTCGAATATAAGTTTTGTGCATTATTTAAATTTGCATTTGGAAGGAAATTCCATAATAAATGAAATAATTGTTGGAACAGATGGAAGTAGTAAAAGTGTAATACTATAGAAGTAAGGTATTTATAGGATTGGCGAATTATTAAAATGTTTTGTTCATACGCGAAGTTTTTAAAATATGCGGGATTTTGAAACACGAAATTAAGAAAGGTGAAATTTTGGAATGCGTGATTTTGTAGACAACACCTAATATATAACAGAAATTTAATATATATATGATGCCTTAGAATTAATCAGTTTAAATACCTATTTGATAAGGTCCACATTTTTGCCTCGAGTTCTTAAACTTTTTTTAAAGTCTACAAAAATATATAAAACCTACAACAGATTTAATAAACGCATTCATCAATCTGCTTCATATTGATTTAATTTATTAATTTAGAATTTACTGAGAATTATTTTATTTAGGGGATTCCCTGTTCCTTTTAAAAACTAAGGGTGCCTTTATATTGGAGCTGCGATAAGTGGTAAGAGCATCGATGAGAGCATCGATAAGATTGCGTTTATATTGGACCTGGGATAAATGATAAGAGCGTCGATAAGAGCATCGCATAGAAAACTATATACATGATTTAGAGGTGTTTATATTGGAGCATCACTTTTATCATCAATAAACGATAATAGCACGGAAAACTCTTGTCCGAATATAGTACTTATTCAAAATAATTTTTAATTTGTTATAATTGACATTATCAAGCTTTATTATTTGTCCAAGTTATATCTTATATAGGTAATATTTTTTTGTTATTTAAATTGTGGCAATTCTTAGAAATAAGATCTAATTATATGATATTTGGTTTTCCCTAGAAAAAAAATGTAAGTAAAAATATTTACAAAAATAAAATTTCTTTAGAATTTTATAACTACTGATTTGATTATCTTTTGGATATCTAATTTATATACTATATACTTATTCAAATAATATATAGGTATTCAAATAAAAAAAATATTTTTAATATTCTTTTTTTATTTGACAATATTCTTTCTAATGATCATTTCATAAGAATTTGTACATTTAGAAAATATTATTTAAATATTATATTTTAAGAAGAACTTATAATTCTTTAGAACTTATAATAGGATGTTATATTAATTTGTTATTTTTATTTTATTTCGATTCGTTTCAAATGTCAAATTTAAACAGAAATACAAAAGAATTTTTTTTTGGAAATTTAAAAGAAATTTTCTAAAAACAATATTATTATGCAAACTTAGGTTGTAAAAAAATTTTCCAAGTTCCATATAGATTTCTAAAGCCCCAAATGAATATCTGACCTCACTCGGATTAGCCTGAAAATTAATGATTGTAAATTTTTAAGAACTATGTGATAAAATCACTCTTCTAAAAGGCTTAATCCCACATGTCAAAACATTTCAATATAAAACCTAGCTTTTCGAGAACCTAGTTTAAAATCGATTAAAATATTAATTGTAATATAAAGGTGTTAAAAACATTTTAATATTACTAACACGGTATTTAACGTATAATTCGGGTCACTGTACTTAAATTTGTAATTCTTTGACGCAAACCAGTCTGATTTCGTATAATTTTAAATTATTCTGTTAAAAATTTTTAATACCATTATTTGGAAATTTAATGTCGTTAATTTAGTTAACTATAATCTAATGTCTTTTTGGTATTTTGGTAAATTATGTATTGTCTCTGGAAACCGACCTGTGCAGAAAGTTTCAAATCTCTAGCTCAAGTCTAGAAGTCTGTTTAAATCAGCTGAGAAGAGTCCACGAAATCCTTAAATGGATAAAAGTTGTAAAAAAAATAGAATTGATTCGGCTTAATAAACAATAATTTAATTTGGCCACGAGTCACAACTGAACATGAATTATATTTGTAAAGAAGATCGACCCAAGCCACAAGGGTAAACACCGTGACCATACTTACATATTGTGGCTATTTTATGTTAAATTTATATTGGGTTATTTTGTGAAAAAACGCAAAATATGGGGGGCTGTTTCATTCAATTTGGTCATGTAGTTTGGTCTGCAGAGTGACATTTTTATTTATACACGGAGCAAAATATGGTACAGAATTTAAAATCACTTTAACAGGGGCGCCTAGTGTATATTTCTAGACTAGCATACAGAATGAAATCAAAGTTAGTATTTATTTGAAGAACTTTTATATTAATATTGTGAATTAATTCCGACATATTCTGAAACAATTCTTCCATTAGAAAAAGTACTTCTTTCTATTAACCTTAATCCAGCATTTTACTTTTATATTAAAACACTTTTAAATACAAAAGATGTAGGTACCATGAATTTTTGGTTACTAAAAATTTCAATATTTTAAGCTTAAAAGTTTCTAAGCATTAAATAACTGTTTCTTGTACCACAAATTAACCTTTATATTAAATTAGTAACAAATTCCCGTGATCTATCGTTCATTTTTTATTTTCTAGATTTTAGAAAATTGAATGGTTTTACCATAAAAGTATTTATTGGAAAAAATATTTTCTAAGTTTTTTGTATTTTATCTTTAGAAGCTTTAAATTAGATCCTTATTTACTACATACTAATATACTTATAATTAAATTAGTCTCTCAGTAGATTTTAAATTGTGTTAACTGTTAATTTCTCTGTAAATATGAAGAAAAGGCTTAAAATAATATTGACTTGGATACAAAGTGATATTTTTAAATTTGAACAATAAATCTCTAATTTTTATTTCCTGACTTAAAATATATAGGAATCATGTACAAAGTATATAATATTATATCATATTATATGACAAGTTCACAAAATTTATATAATAACCAGAAACAAAAAAAAAAAAAATCAAAGACCATAAATTAGAAAAATTTAAAGAATTTTGGAATATTTTGTGCCCTAAAAGAAATAAAATAAAATAACTAGGATTTGTTTTGGGTATTAAAATTCCTTTCTAATGTTTCAAATATTTTTCCTTTTTTTTTAAATTTATTTTGTTTTAATTTTTTTTTTTATTTTCCATTTTTTATTTAATATTTATAATAATAAAGAGAGAAAGTTTATTTATTATTTGTTTAAAGTACTCCATAGTGTCCCAAATTATTTATTATTTTATAAAAAAAAAAACAAAAGAAAACTTTTACAAATAATTTTTTTTTGTATCCTTTAAAGGACAGGACAATAAAAAACAAAAACTATAAGAAAAATATTACAGTTTTAACAGGATATATTTTAATTTAAATATTTTCCTTTTCTTTGTAGCTAATAAAATATACAAAATATAACAGTGTTTAATAAAAAATGTTAGTTAAAGTTACAAATGATAGTTGGAAGTGATTCTAGGAAACTGATGTCGGTAACAGGGGAATTCAAGAAAATTTTTATACATTATTTCCTGAAATATTTTTAAAAATTTATGCTTCAGGTACTTCGATTTATGGAATAGCAAAACTATAAATTTATTACTTATGTTATTACAAATATTTATCCAGTTCGAAGAATTGAAAATGGAAAAATTGGATTTCGGTCAATGTTGAGTTTAAAACGAATATAAAAGATTATTAAGACTTGATTATTTTTAACTCATTAATCAGTAAATTGATATTAATTCCCCCGACATTTACTACACTCAAAACTAGGTCCCTAAATCCAGCCTAGGAAGTTAAGACAGGAAAACGATATGGCTTTCTTCCAAATTCTGGGTTCCCAAATTACCTTCACCATTAAGGTCATCCATTTATGTCTATTCTTATAAGTGCTGAAATTTGAAATGCATATTAATACATCGAAAATTTTCGAAATGTTTTCTTTACTTTTGTTCGTAGTACTTTAATGTTTGTTACTAATAGTTCCATCATGTAAATTTCGGAGAAATAAAAAATAACGGGAATTCCTGCAATTAATATCAGCTAGTTGGGAAATGCTTCATTACGGTTGAGACAAAAAGTTGTTTCAATACCTAAGTTATTTTTTTAGAAGAAGGCAGCTTTTGAAGGGGACGAGGCAAAAGCCGGAGTGAAAAATTCTCCGGAAACTTTAACTCAAAAAAAAAAAACCAAAAGTCTTTTGGAGATTAGAATTCTTGATAACTTTTAACATATTACCTTTTTGATTCAACATAATTAATATTTCTAAGAGTTTTACAAAAATATTCTCTGGAAACAATGTCAGTTATTAAATTAATTACCTAAAAAAAAATTGTAAATATTAATCTTAATTCGGCATTTTACTAATTTAATTAAAAAATTAAGCACATATTGTTAATAATTAATATAATTTTTTGATAATTTTGAAATAAAATTCCTTGATATTCCTTTGATTAAAATAAAATATTAATCTGCTGGTTCTCCAAAAATTTTGTCCTCTACTTTAATACCTAATTAAATAAAACTAAACTTATTTAAGTTTATTTAAAAGTTTTCATTATACTGTCCTATAGAAATTTTCAACCAACATAAAAATAATTGAAGGCTTATAAAACTATGTTTCTGCCTTGTTTTAGATTTTTTTGTAAATTCTTTTAAGTATTTTATGTAGTGAACAAAATAGATTTAAAATTTCATGTTCCA
Source organism: Dolichopus griseipennis (assembly GCA_963082915.1). Lineage (NCBI taxonomy): Eukaryota > Metazoa > Arthropoda > Insecta > Diptera > Dolichopodidae > Dolichopus > Dolichopus griseipennis. The sequence continues at coordinate 129,174,218 of OY720442.1, forward strand.
AGTAAAATGTAAAAAAAAGGGTAATAAATTTAATAAGTCTTAACAAGTTCAGTATTATGAATGATCAGTATAAAAAATTACTTTTTAAATTTGCTATGAAAGTAAAAATGTTTTAGTATCCACGTAGTGATGAACGAGCTGTAGATGAAAATCTTTTATGAAATTAACATAACAAATTGTTACTAAGTATAAATGAACATATTCGTTCCTTAAAACTATTTTGTTAGTTCCGTAACTAGATTTATAGAACTTTTCTTGTGTTGGATCTATGTTGGCACTTCAACTTGTAATTTCAACTTGTTTTTGCAGTTTGTTGTCTAGAATACGCGAATGAATTTTATATTTATTTGCTTATAATAGAAGTTTTAATGAATCCAGACTCATAAGTATTGCAATTTTAGATTCATGTTTTTGATAAAGCACGGTGAAAAATAAATATTAAAATTGGGCAGGGGAAAAAATCTATAGGTCTAATAGGCCTTTTTCTCTAGGTCTTTATTTAAAGTTAAGAAAGAAAGCTGTGTTCGTGAAATTTCGCGGTAGGTGTTATTTTTCATTTTAAAGAGAACTAAAGCCTATAGAGTTTTTTTGATTGGAAATAATATAATTTAGTATTATTATTATCATTACAATTTCAAACTTGAAGCCGACTGTAAAGTTCGAAAATTTTCAACAAATATCAAACATTTTTTATATTCTGGTTAGCCCAGTTTATTTCGCGTTCTTTCTTTCGAACAATTCGTCTTTCCTGCCTTAGGTTTTCACAACTCCTTTTGACAACAGATTTATCAGCACACAGACTGCAAAGACTATATATTATGGGCTCGTTAGTTGACAAAACTTATATGTACATTATTTACAAAGTTATTTTATAATATGTAATTACTTATATACTTAGCCAGCTACTTCTCTCCCCTTCAGATTCTTAAAAAAGAGCAGATATAAACTTTGAACATTGCATATATTTAGGAGGAGTAGGTTCAATTATACATTTAACCAGGATTGTGAACTACTTTATTTAAAAATTGATACCATTCTTTAATTATAAGTATAATATAAAATCCTATTTAAGGTGCTACACTACGGTTCATAATAATTAACATATATTATTTAATAAAAATAAATTCAATAGATCTGATATTGTAGGATAACAAATTTAAATGATTTTTTTGATTTTTGAACGACATTTCCTTTTTGTATCAAAACTCTTTTAATCTCGAAAGCAAAGTTTAGAATTGAAGCCCCCAAAATACAACAATAATTATATTTCAAAATTTATTTAACCAAATTTAATCGCCTAAAATTATTTTAAAAAACTGAAAATCAAATTCAGAATAATTTTTTTATTTTTTAAATATTTGTAGCATGATTTATTAGCAAAACTTATAATTTGTAAATTAAAAAAAAAACGCAAATGACCATTTGGGTATTTTTTGCCTAAAAAATCAAATAATCATTATTCATTCTCTAATTTTCCGAAAAAACGAAATTCAATTTAAAAAAAAACTTTAAATAGATTATTTGCGGAGAAATAAAATACTTATCTTTTTAGTAAACTTTTTAACTTCAAATTGAAATTTTTGCTTCGTAATGAAAATAACAAAAAAAATTTTGCTAATAGGTATTATAATTTTTTTTTAATTTTTTGAAATTTTAAGATTAGAATCTAGCTGATAATTTCGAGAATATCTTATACCATTCAGTTGAAAGTAGCTGTGGTATTTTAGTAACTGGTAGATACTTATTGTAATGTAACTGTGATATGTGTATGTGATCTTCGTAGAAGCCTATTTAGACCCTGGGCCAGTCACGTTTTGGATCTAAGGTAAGCTGCTTGACATATACTCGATTAGAATATGGGACATATCTTAAAAAAATAATATACATACAATTACTACATGAGATAATTTTTATTTAAATCTAGCTCATCTAAATAGTTTCTAGGTAAAAATCTGTAATATTTTCTATTAATTTCAATAATAATTAATAGAGTAATACTAAGATAATTCACTATCTGTGAGTTATATAATAAACTTAAATTATTTCTGGGTATTTTGTATTTGTTGACACTATTATGTACATGTCCTTTTTATTATTGATAAAAAATGTTGACAATATTGCTTATGTCATTGTATAATCCCAACAAGTTCTTATATCTTACTAAAATTCGAATTCGGTCACACAGTCCTGTAAATTTAAGAAAAAAAATTGATTTAAAATATAAATTATATAAACAAAAAAATAAAAACTTAATTTCATTTTAAGAAAAAAACTGCCCAATATGGGGGATTAACTTTCAAATCTTGATGGTATTCTTTATGTTTTTTTTTTTATTATATAGCCAATGCTTGTACATGGACATGAGATTATAAATCTAAAATAAGACAACTTTTCATTTTAACGCCTCCATGATCATCATTTTAAATTGTTTTTATATATTTTTATTTTTATTATTGTTTTTTTTTTAATCTCTTCCTTAATATCCTTTTTATTACTGCTTTTATTAAGTAATAATATATATGTATAATAAACATATTATATAAAGTATATATCAAATATATAAAGTATTATATATAAGAAATGTATATAATCTATATATTATATAAAAAAACATATAATGTGCATAGTCCTTAAATCCATACAAGTAATGCTATATGCTGTACATTCTTCCTGGAAATCACTTTTTAAATTTCATTTTAAATCTTGTTGAAAAAAAAAGGTTTCCATAAAAAGTTTCTACATTTTGACAAACCCTATCTATGTATCTTGAAGATGAGGAATTCATCTTAACTTCCCCATTTACTTTTTTTATTTTTTGATTATCAAAATAGAAAACTCTAAGAGAAATTATTACAAATTATCTTATCATTGAATAAAATTTGCAAAAAATTCTATTATTTTCATCCTTAAAATTTTTTTTTGGCTTCCTGTGTTTTTTTTATTTTGTGTTTCTCTACTTACAGGATTCCATATCCTGATTTTCATATAGAAACTTGAGAAAGTCCATGAAGAGAAATAGAGAAGGGGAAGATGTACTCTAAAAGAGTTTCAGTGGAGTAATAAATCAACACTTTTTTTTCTAACAACGAAATCTAGCTGAAAAACCAAAGTAACATTCAATTTATTATTATTATTTATTTTTGTTGTTGTTTTTGTTTTTGTATCTGACAGTTTTGCTTAACTTAAAGAATGGTATACAATGATGAAAGTAACTGTAAAATGTATTTAGAATTAAAAAAAAAAAACAAGAAACAAAAAAAAAACTGTTCAAATTTATCATTTTATAAAGAAGGATGGACAGAAAAGATTGCAAAATTCGTGGATTTCTTCAAGTCTTGTATTTTTTTCGTATCTCATTTGTTTTTTGACATGTAACAAAGGACGAATAAAACAGCAACAACAACAATAAAAATCAAATAAATAACACAAGCAAAATTTGTGAATGTAAAGTATTTGTACGTATGCCAAAAAGGATAATAAATATATGTATAAAATGTTACCTAAATTTTTCTTTGTTTTTATTTTTGTTTTTTTTTTAGCAGAAAGGAAAAAGGCCCGCCGAGTCAAATTTGTTAAGCTTTTTAAAAAAGTTTACATCTTTGTTATGATCTTATTAAGCTCAATTATTGCTTAGCCCCTTTTTTTAAAGTTTTTTGAGACAATTTTATAAAGTACATACTTGTTATTTCAGAAATTCAGAACAATTCAGGTATTTACAAAGTATATTCAGGTATTTACAAAAAAAATCCATATTTTTTTTCAGTTACAGAATTTTTTGAAAGATTTTAAAATTTTTTCTTTTTAGAATTGAGATTTTTCAAAAACAGTTTAAGACATTTTTTATTCTAAAATTAGAATCTCTCAAAATAAATTGATATTTTTTCAAAAATTAAAAAACCCAAGTTCAAAAACTCTTGTAATCGAATTTTTAGGAAATTTAAAGTTAAATTAATGAAATTCCATATTTTAGGAACCAAATAAGTCGAAAAGGATACGAGTAAGGAAAGATATTTGTACACTTTTTCAGAGTAATAATATAAAGTGATAGAAATTCGAAATCACGGAGGCAAATTTTTCCGAAAAACCAAGGTTTCACTTTTAGGGTATTTAATTTTTTACAGAGTCTTATTGGAATCAGGCACTGAACAATTTCAATCTCTTTGGTTATACTTCTTATATCCAAGACATGAAGCTTTATATTTTTCGTATTTAGTAATTTCGAATTCCGACAAAAATGGCTGGAAAAGAAGAAAAAAAATATTATAAAAATTTTATTTTTTAAATTCTGAATTAATGATACCTTGTCTGAATTAACTTGGAAAAAATTTGATTTAAAAAAATAATCTGACGTTTTTTAGCAATAGGTACTTATTCTGAATCTTAAAAAAAAAATCTCAATTTATTTAGGAAATGAATTAGTATCCTCGCTAAATAATTGTATACACATTTTAGTACATACCTAAATCCATGAGTTACTTTATAAAATACTACTTACATACATTGAAATACTTACTAACAATAAGTAGCTATTACAGTTAAAACTCCGAAATCCGAATTACTATGCTTGTACAAGCCAGTATAAATATGTTTTGAAATTCCATATTTAAAGTAACTAACAAATAATTAACTTGTAAAATTTAAAAAAAAAAAAAAAAAATTCGGACACGTGTTCTGATAATAATTTTTTTAGTTAAATCCTGTGAAAAAAAATAAAACATAAACATGAAAAAATATTTTTTCGAAGAATGGTTAAGAAAAATTCAAAAATAAAAAAAAAAGGATTCTATTTTTGTACAAAAACAATAACAAAAATAAAATAATATCCTTACAAAACTGAAATCATAATTTTAAGCTTCAAGACCACAATAAATGGTTTACGTTCACAGAAATATACATTATAACACTTTATACATGTAATAAAAATTATATAAAAGTCATACCCATTTACCTACATTTACTTTCCTTTTTGTGCGGTCAATCCTTGCCATGACGTGGCTGTATATTACATTCAATATTTACGAATTATATCAAGCATTACCTTGAGTAAAAGTCAAATATGTGTAAAAGATTAAATTTTATTTTTTAACTACGTTACTACGTATGTATTAAAAATTTAAAAAAAATTCAAAATATTTGACTGAAAAGTAAACGGTAAATATTAAATGCGGGTTTAGTGTAATGGTATTTACTTCAGTATAAAATAAAGTGCTTTGTATGTATGTAATTTTCTTTCAGTCTGAATCATATGCAATGTTACAAAATAATTAAAGAAAATTTAAGTTCAGAAAAACTTTGAACTTCTTTGAGCAAAACCTTTTAAAACCAATGGTAAAACTCTAATAAAATAACTTGGGATATGATGAATACTAAAAGTATTTTGAATAGAACATTATCTTAATTACAAATTGATCTTAATGACTTACCACATGCAGAATGTGTGCAATTATAATTTTAGATTTATAATGTATGTATGTATGTACTCATGGATAAATCATGTCAGAAAAATTGAAGTTGTTCGAAGAATAAATAAAGGCCGAGAACTTCATATAGTTATCAAAAGAAGAAAAATATCATATTTTGGAAATTTGATGCGAGGTCAAAATTACGAACTCCTACAGGAAAAATTTAAGGTAAAAGAGGTGTTAGTCGAAAATAAATAAAATAAATGTCGTGGCTACGCAACATCAGGAACTGGACAGGTATATCAAATATCGGTGATTTGGCATACATAGCGATGGATCGAAATGAATACAGAAGCATTTTATCCAGATTTTAACTTAACTTTCAGGACATATGATCGCTAACATCCAGTAGTGGATAGGCATCGAAGAGAGAGAATGTATGTATCTGTAAGTTTTAAATGGTGGTTAAATTTTTAGTTTATAGAAATTTTATATTTAGTTATAAATAATAATACATATATATGTTTTATTATTTAGTTGATATGTTTGATATTAGCTGTGTTTCTTTCATTCAGTTCTAGATCAAGATTTGCTATATATCTAATACATAACAAAAACAACATTTATCATGTATTAATATGAGTTAAGGTTTATGACCTGTAAAAAAAAAAAAAATTAATGTAATTTCAAAAGATGGCGCGGATATAATTTTTATATTTAAATAAAATATAAAATATATATATAAATAAAATAAAGATTTGACGGCTTTAATAAATAAAACCTTCTTTAAACAAAATATATAAAATGCTTATTTCACATTTGACGTTTTACATTTGACATTTAATATTCGAATTTTGAAAATTAAGGTAACCAACATTTCAAATTAAAATCTTTTTATTAATTTTTATATTAACTTGCCTGTGTCAATGGGTTTATTTTTTATTCTGTAGGTTAGTGATACATTACTTTCATCGTAAAACACTTTTAAATGCAAAGATCTATCATCATTTTTTGGTTAATGAAAATTTTCAATATTTTAAGCTTAAAAGTTTTCAAACATTAAAAGAACACTGTTTCTTATACCAGCAATTTAATTTTATATTAAAACAGTAACAAATTCCCAAGATCTGCCATAAATTTTTCTTTTCTACAATTCAGGGGGCTAGTACTTTAATAAGAATATATACTGAAAAAATTATTTTTTATTATTTTATTTATTTGAATGACTCTGATCGGTGTTTTCATACCTTGATACTGACCCGGATGAAAAACCACAGCTTCAACATCTAAAGTTATTTTATTAATTAGATATTATTTTACAATTTGATAAAGATGCAATCAGGTTAAAAATCCGATAAAAGCTAACAAATTTTTAAGGTATCGAATACAGATTCAATAAATGATCACCATTTTAATTACCTACTTAATAATTTTACTAAATAGTTGTATTTGAAAATACCTACCAAAGAAAAATTTCATCTAGGCAATTTCAACAAAATATAAGCCAAAAATATTATATGTCAAATTATTCTTTAAATTTCAAATGTACCTGTCAAAACTCTAAATCTCAAGAAGCCTTAAGCAAAACATCTTCTAAAATTCAACAGTATTCATTTTAATTCTTTTAAAACTTATGCTAATTAATTAATTAAATATTTTGAAAAGGTGTAAAATATGTAATATTAGAAAATGATTGGAATAATTATAATTGAAAATATTATATTACGAAAAAGAAGAATCTGTAAGTTTGAAGGCCGAACAAAATACAAATGTTCCAAAACTAAAGGTTAACCGTCCTTTACAACTATACAGATGTTAATACATTTTAACAAAAACTTCAATTTTTTAAAGACTTAATTTATTGAATTTTAAAACAAATTTTTCTATTGTATAATTAATTTTATTCCTAAATTAAAATTATTGTATTTGACATTTTACGTCAGAATATAACTTAGAACTTAAGTAATCATTGCATACTTTAAGGTATATTCCAAAAAAAATTTTCTGTAGGTGTCAAACAAAATTAGAAAAACAAAAGTTTACAATTTCTTAACACAAAACATTGATGATAATATTATATGATACATGTTTCTTTCCACAAATATCGAAATCAATCGTAATAAGTAGTTTAGGGTACAATATTTGACACATGTAACGATTATAAATGACATTTTATTGGGTTGAATTTAAGATGTGAAAGAAAAAGGTTCAATCCTTACAACAAAATGACCATGTTATTCTATCTACCTCTACCTACCTATATTTTTATCTTAATAATCTTTTAGTTTAAAATTCTTACCAAATATTGATTATAAACATAAAATATGTACACGCATAAAAACAGTTTCATAACTGTTCTTGTGAATAAAAAGAATCTGACAATTTCAAAAGAATAAAAAATAACATGAAGAACAGGAAATGGGTAATAGTTCTTTTCCTTATAACTATTACGGATTTTTTTTTATAGGATGAACTGCACGTGCATTAAATATTAAATCTTGCCAAAAAAATTATATAAAAAGTTTTCTTAATTTTTTCGTCTAATTCGGGGACATGCTTATATAAATTAAATAAATAATATTAAAGTTATTAAAGAAGTAAAGAAAATTAAGAAAATTATTTTAGTTAATATTATTCTTGATAAAAAAAATTTATGAACCAGTGCAATAACTTTTGTATTACCTGGCATTTATATACTGTCGCTATTCACTGTCAATTTATTGTCTGAAAACTAAATTGGGTTCAAATATTTGGTAAAATTCAAGTGAGCTTGAACTCAAATTTAATTTTTTGAAAGAAAGTTACAATTCGAGACTAACTTCTGTTCCAAAAGGCGTTCAAGCTGCATTGCCTCTATCCATTTTCTTGAAAGTCAATTTAAAAAGAAGTGAAAGGGAAAGAAGGATAATATGGATTAACTCATTTGTAGCCCGAAGAGAAGGTTTGATATTGAATTGAATTTTTTAACAGATTCGTTGTGCCTTGAAGAAGGTCACAAAACTTCTTTGAGCTCTTTAAGCTATGTATAGTTAAGCTACAACTTTTTGTCGTAAAAAAATTGCAGCTTTTACGGTTTTACATTAGTACAAAATGGTACAAGAGCATATTAAGAACACATCTTATATTCTTATTGATTGATAATCATTCAGAGATCCAGAGAACAGAATAACGGTAAAATTTAATTGAAGTTAGGAGTGATTATACAACTTGCTATGCGGTATAGGTTAAATTTAAATAAATTGCATTAATTACGAAATTATTTTAAAATATTTCAGGATCAAAAATTATCTAATACATTATTTTAATAAAATCCAACAGAACTGAACCCTTTAAGATTTATTTTAATCAGAAAAAAAAAACGGGAAAATAATAAAATAATATTTACATAACCTTAGAAATAACGGTAGAATTGTATCTGTATTTTACTTTTATAAATAAATAAATAAATATAATATGTGTATAAAATATTTTTCAGCGGTATTTTATTATAATATAATGTATGTCTCATAACTTTATATTAAATATCTTTTATTGTAATAAGTCTTTTGTTGCTGAATATGTAAAAACTGTGTTGCGTAGATATTATAATATCTGCTGACAATGACATATACTGTTGAATATGTTGTTTTATTGGAAGAACAAAAAAAAAATAAAAAATTTTGTGTACCTTCATATAACCCTTAAGATACTTTGCATGTTGAATAAAAAAGTCATTAATAATGTAATGTTATTTGCGAAGTTTTTCTTTTGAAATATTATGTTATTATTCACTCTTTCAAGGTTATCATGTTATTTTCTACATGTTGTTGTTTAGTTACTATTTTCTTTAACTTAAAGTTGTTTTTTTTTTATTTTTTGTACCTTTATTTAAATTAAGATTTAACAAAAATTGACAGTGATAAGAATTTAGTTTATATTATAATGCAAATATACATAATTTTCATTTGGAGGAGTTTTTCACTTCTTATTTAATTATTTCCAGTTTTAGAGTAACATCGGTTACTCAAATCTTCATGTAGGTTAGGATACTACTTATTATTAGAATATACTAATACTATTTATTGTTTTATTTATTAATTTAATTATACAAATATTATATATATGCTATCATAAGGAAGAATTGTAATAAAAATTTTGATATATTCAGTAATTTCCCTTGAAAAAAAACTTGCGATCTAAACTTGCGGTATTCGAGTCCACACTTCTCCGTTTAGTACTTCAGGTACCTAACCACTGCGCTACCAGAAATTCTCTTTTCAATATTCTCAAAACTACTTTCCGTTATTTTGAAAAAAATTAATTGCATATACTTAGGCGATAAAAAAAATAGTGAATTACATACATTTAGGCGAGGAAATAATTCATTGCATACACATAGGCGGTAAAAATTATTTATTGCATACATCTAGTCATAGTTAAAAAAAATTATAAAAAATTATAATACTTTTTAACATAATTACTTAATTATCTTGTATTTTTTTTATTTGATTTTCTGTGTTTTATTTAGTCTACCCGTGTTTTTATAATACCAACTTATAAATTGAACAATCGAACATATTATTTAAATCGTATTGCACTTCTACAAATTCTTCAGAATGTTTTTCTTTAGAATTTCAAATTTTTAAAAAAACAAAACCAATTTTTGCATCTGCCTCATATAAACATAAAAATTACCAGACAGTAACAAAAATATTATCATTTCTGTCTTCGAAATAAGAATAAGTCGTAGGTGTTAGATTTTAAAAATTTATAACTTTTATTTTAATACCTAAAATTAAATAAAACATGAATGTCTATTAATATTTATTTATTTATTTATCAAAGGTATGGTAAGGTTGGTTGGGTTGCTAAATATAAAATAAAAGTTTGAAAATAAAAATATTTTTGGAAAAACACTTCAAATTGCTAAACCTTAAAATTGAATTTACGTTTTTGTCTGAACTTTAAACAATTTTAAAATAGAGATATAACGTAAGATTACTGTGTCGATATGCAACCTGCTTAGATGTTATTATAACTGCTCATCTTTCATTTTTTCCAATCTAAGGTATCCTAGTTAGGTAGGTATTTTGTGGTATTTTGTTTTTATTCCAATTCAATGTTTAACTATGAGCGGCATTTTTACTATTTAACAAATTACCAAAGAACACCTATTTTGAAATAAGATTTTAGTTTTTACACTTTGATATTTTGGTTTGAGGGTACGATATACCTTTGGTGATATCAAAATTAATCACAAAACTCTGCATTTTGAGGAAACAAATTTATTTTCTACATTTTTATGTACTTAACTGGCAAAAATATTCTAAAAAAAAAAGTGATGAAAAAAACTAAGGGTTTTAAAAAAGCACATATTCAAAATTATATTTATAGTGTTTCATACCGAGTTTATAATAGCCCTTTAAAGGACATGGTTCCGAAAATTTTACTAAACAAACTTATGGTGATTTTATAGGATATAATCCCACCTCCCTCCTTTTATAATTTTGCGGTTTTAGGGGCTCAGTTGTGCATTCTTCTAAAATATGTAATTTTTTATGGAAGCAAACATAGTTAATTCTAAGAGACACTCTCTCAATTTTAAAAACCTTGAACACATATTAAAATATAATGTTAGAACTTTATATTTTTTATATATTACAAAAATACCCATAGTTAAAATTTCTTCTTGTTTTTCAAACTGTGTAAAAGTTTTTGTAAGCATACAGACAGATAAACAGACAGGAGGATGGACCAACGTTAGGACAGAGTAAAACTATATTCGCACAATTTTACAAAACCTTTTGTAAATGAGCTAAAAATCTAATTTTAAATGTGTTAGAATGTAAGATGTTTATGTGTGTTAAAACATCAACAGAACATCCATCAAAAAAAACGGGGCAAAGAGAGAGAATAATATAAAGAAACAGAGATCCATTAAAGAGAGAATTATAAAAACGCATTTTTATAAATTATCTAAGGCGTTTAGAAGTAATATTAGTTTTTATTATTGCTACTTTTACAAGTTTTCTATAAATTTTGAAATAACCTAATATAATATGTTAACCTTAATTCAGCTGTTTACGTCGGTGGTTTTGAAGTCGATGGAAAGTTACTAAGTTTTAAAATTAAAAAAATAGGATTTCTCCAGAAATTACGAAACTGTAACAAGTTTGATATTTTAACTTCCTCAGATTCAAGGGGTTCTTCGAACGTCGTATTACGTATTTTAATTAAGTATGAAATCGAAGGCACAGTTTTTACAACCATGGCTGGGTCAGCGTTAAGGTTTTTATTAAAATTAATTTAGGTTTTGCACTTCATGGCGGCTAATGTTGGATTATTAAAAAACCTTAATAAATGACCATTCATTAGTGTTGCCAAAATTGTATAATCCTAATTCAACCCGGCGGTCTATTATGATAACGGTACAAATTGCAATCTCAATAAACTTAATTTTATTCCATTACCTATACATATATTATATCCTTATATATTATGTTTTTCTTTGGTTAATGTATTTTGTCTTGAAGGAAATTATTTGAACGTCAAAAATAGAAAATATAAAATAGAAGCCTAAAGGATATTTGGTGAGGGGATAGGATATACGAGTATAATATAATATCATAATTTTGTCGTAGTAAAATAGTTAGTGCTCATTCATTACATTTTAGCTTAGTTTGAAAAAAATAAAAGAAAATATTTTGTTTTATTTTTCTGCTCAAATAAAGAAAAATCTTAGGGAAGAAAAGCCTCCTAACATTAAAGTAAATAAAAAATGTAGATAGAATATAAAGAAATGATGAAAAATATTTTTAAAGATATTTTTTATCATTTATTTTTTTGTTTATTTTTTCGAATAAAGTGTCATTTCACATTTTTCTTTATATTTTATAGCACATCAGAATGAATGACAATATTTTGGGAAATTATAAAGCTGTTATGAAGCACAGGATTTGAATTAGAACAGAGTTTAATAGGATGAGAGGCGTAGAATCGCGTTAAAAGTCAATCTTGAGTAAAAACAAAATTGAGATTTCTAAATGTTAAGATTTACTAAGCTTTAAAAAGGACCTTAAAGATCGTACTCATTTAAAGATTGACGAGCTGGAATAGAGATTTCAATAGATTTTATTGAGGTGAAACACCGTAGACTCGTTTTACAACTTAATCTTAGATAAAAACTAAATTGGAGCTTTTAATCAAAATAGCTTAACAAATTGCAGCTAAAACAGCAGCTAGTTAAAGTTAATTGGCGCACTATTTTTGAACCGTCTTTAGAGGAGTCAGAGTTGAATTGAAGTATACTTAAATATGGTGGAATGCCGAAAAATTTATTTTGGAAATCAGACCTAGTTAAAAATAATATAGGAGCTTCCTACTGACGATGTTTAACAAGGCGCAGTCAAACAGTGCACCTAAAAATTACAAGATTTAAACTCCAATAAATTTTAATATGGTAAAAATCGGATGATTCGTGCTTAAGATCAGCTGCACCGAAAAATCAAATATTAGTTCTCGTCTGTATAGGATTGACAAGTCACAATTAAAGAAGTGCGCCTTATAATAGTTGAAGATTATAAGCGCACTTTTAAATTTGCTTTATTACATTATAAAATATTCTTAAGGGAGGAATATTTAACGTTTAAATCTCGTCATTGAATTACAAAATACATAATATACATTACACAATATAAATATATAATATAATACAATAATTTTTCACTATTTAATTCTAGGAAGAAAATAAATAAGGAATTTTTATTTTTCACTTTTCAACAAAACAACATAAAAAAAAAACAAAATAAAAATTCTGATGTGCGAAATGGAATGTTCTAGGTCATCATTTCTGTTATGTTATGCTAGATGAAAATTGTGACATTGAAATTTTTTCTCTTTCGGGAACGTTTTAAATATTCGGGAATTTTTACATTAAAATTTATAATAATTAAAAAATAACAAAACAAAAATTGTACGCGGAAAATAAAGTTGAAAATGGGTTCGAGGATTCACTCAAGTTAATAAAACAACAAAAAAAGAAATTTGTAATGGAAATTAAGGGTCCTTCTTCTATTAGTTGGTAGGCACCAAAAGAAAGTCAACAGTCAACAATAAAAAAATAAACAATCATCAAAATGAAATGTTGCTTCAACTAAAAGAAGCTAGAAGAATATGTATATAATATTAAAGTAATCAAATAAAACGAATAATTAAATTTTTTATTAAATTTATTTAAGTCTGTAGATTTTCAGAATGCGACTTTGTACCAAGTCTCCACTCTAGTCTGGTATTAATAGTGAAAAATTAGTTTGTGGATAACATTCCTTGAGAGAATTTTGGATATGATTCCTCAATTTAAAATTTTTCCACAGTCATGCGGTTGTGGAGGGAATTGTAATTAAATTCTGGATATTGAATCTTTTAAGAAGTACTTAATGTTAAGAGTACTTTACAATTTAATTTTTGGTTTCAGTTAATTATAAATTGTTTAGATTCTTGTGATAAGTGGTTCTTCTTTGAATTATTAATGTGTAATGTATAATGGAATTTAAATATTTTATATTATGTTTTATTTGGAATATTTTAGTACTTAAAACAATTATTCAATAGAGAGTGGTCAACGGGGTGTAAATGAAGAATAGTGAAAAAAATTATGCTCAATTAAAATGGTAGTCGTGGAATATTGCAGTTTATTGCGAAGGTTTAATTTGGGTATTGATATTATTTCAATATATTGTAATATTTAGTATTTAAGCTGTTGTAGTGAAATTTGCTGAAACTTCGAACAATATCGAAATTTGAAAACTATAAATTGTTCATGTCCATCAGTTGTTCTTGAATCACTTATTCGAACGGCTGAATGCCATTGAGGTTAGATTAATTATTAGTCATTAAAAGTTCCCGTTTCGTTTTTATGGCATAGTGACTAGGACGCCAGCTTTTTGAGTAGATGTCTCGCCTTCTCGCCCCGATCAGATCATATTCAAAGAAAGAAGTATCGTAAAATTATATAATTATATATAGTGTCTAATAGTTTATTTTTAAAAATTGTATAAAAATATATCTCTTGTGTAGGATAACAGATGGCGCACAAATATTTCTGAATTAATAACCTTATACAATAGCTACAACTGAGTAATAAACGGTTCAGTAAATATAACAATTAAAGAAACTGAACTACTAACTTTTTTTATGGAGTTGTGGAAAACATCGAAAGCCACCCATTGGAACTTTACACTGGAAGACTTTGAGGAGGTTCTAATTCTTTTATATCATGAATTCGTGTGGGCTCTATAGGTGATTGGAACGAAATAAAAATATAAGAGCCCAGATTCCTATAATAATTAAATTTCAACGCTTTTTTATTAAATTTTAACGCCTGATTCGATCGACATTGCACACTAAGGAAAATTTATTTTTCCTTTTCCTTAAAATTTTCCCAATATTATTGACTTGCCATTCATGTTTTCAATTTATATTTTTTTTCAATTTACTTAAATTTCGGTTAATTAGATTCGATTAAATTTTTTTAACCATATTTAATTTAATTAAATTACATATTAATATTTTTAATTCATGTAGAAATCCATTTTTGGTTATTAAATTGATAATAAATGCTATTTAATTGTACGATTAAAGAATGCATAATTTTGAATTTATTTCTTCGAATTAAAACAATTATTAAATTAAATGAAAATATAGATAAATGCAATTCATTTTAAATATTTCACTAGAGTAAATATTCGTTTTAGTACATTTCAAAAACATTAGGCTATATAGCTTCACGCGGTATGTTTGTCGTTTTTCTGTGCGAGTGTTTGCAAAAGTTCTACAGCATTTGAATTAAATTATTGAAGGTAACAGGTATTAAAGAATATTTATTTGAATGAACCGTATTTTTCTGCAGCCCCATTTGTTACAGAGCTTCAGACACAAAAAAAAAAAGATAAATTTTTCCCCTGGGAATGCCAAACAATAGCTGCTTTTGTATGCTTTATACTATGTTTATTAAGAGTTTCGACACGGTATTTTTATTTGGAGTCTTACGAAACTAATTTTTGCAAAATTTTTGATTCCTCATATCTTCCAAATATTTTAAGTTAGAAACTTGAAATGAGTGGAGTTAGATCTTTGGAAAAATGTGTGAGTTATTAAGGAGCTGTGAAGATCTTAAGAACTGCAAATTTGCTGAATGGAAAAGGTTGCATCACTCACTTATCACATTGTAAATTTTTTTTGCAATATTTTATGACTTGTTACGGAACATTTGTAATTGTGGAAATGCTTTTTTGTTAAAACCCTAGATTTTTTTTATAATTTGTTTTATTATAATAATGTCAATATATTAATGAATTTAATTATTTCCGTAAATTTTAAATTATTACATATTAATTTAATTATTCGTTTTATATTTATTAAATTAAAAATCATTTAATAAAAGCGAGCGGAGAATTTTTAATTTCTGAATTTGGGGTACCTGTAGCCTAAAGATCTTAAAAATATTTACTAAAATTGAGGTTTAAAAAATAATCATGAATAAACTATAGGAAAATATTAAAATTTAAATAACGCCTGAAATTATGCAATTGCATAAAAGTTCACTTACAGCTTAATTTTCTCATCTTTATCGAATAAAAATGTAGTTAGATACCTGAGATTTTCATAATATAGAAATCTAAATTATGTCGATCATTTAAGAACAGTACCTATATTTGAAGGTAACAAAAAATTTGGCAGCGAATAAGCTTTTATACAATAAAAACATTAATAAAATAGTTAAAATACCAATATTATTATCAAAATTATTTAAGCCGACAATTGTATATAGTGCACCAATATGGTACAACATTATTGTACGTTCAATGGAAATATTACGAAAATCCGAAAGGAAGTGTATAAGAGTTTGTAGCACTTTTACTCCACAAGGAAGCTC
The DNA here is from genome assembly GCA_963082915.1 of Dolichopus griseipennis. Lineage (NCBI taxonomy): Eukaryota > Metazoa > Arthropoda > Insecta > Diptera > Dolichopodidae > Dolichopus > Dolichopus griseipennis. The sequence continues at coordinate 129,190,532 of OY720442.1, forward strand.
AAATCATAAGAATAGACAATTTTATAATAAAATTGGTTAGAAATCACTATGAAAGAGCACAAAATACTCCAGAAAATGGTTTAATATCTCATATATTCTACCACAATATGAAGTACACTAGAAATACCTTGCTTACGGGCATTATAGCCCTTGAGCATTTTATCTTTCTGGACAAAAATTGATATATTCAAGATGAGAATCATGTCCTCATATTATATTACTATAATAAACTGGCTACATGCAAAGTCATAGAATATAACCCGAGGGGAATAAACGGAGAACACCTAAGATACGATATGTGAACACCAGATATAGATAAATTTATAAAAAGGGACTGTAGAGGGTTAGGACAAATAAAGCTCAACGTAAAAAAAAAAGATTTGTCATCTAAAAAATTTTGCAGAGTTTCCAAAATATTTGATAATTAATTAGAATAATTAGTGTCTGAGTATTAAAGAAATATTAAACAAATCGTGTGAAAAACATATACCTAAGAATTGAAATGGGATTTGACATAAAAATAAATAAATCGAGTATTTTCTATAAATTAAACTTTTTCAAGTTTTTCTATCGAAATTAACAAACACATTGTAATAAAAGATAACAGCACAAATTTTGTGGTAAACCACATTTGTCATTTAATCGTCTGGAAAAAAATAAAATTTTAAGGGTAAATTACGAAATTTCATTATAATTGAAACAGATAAAATGGTGCAGAGACTGAAAATTAACTGAAAAGAAAAAAACTATTAAATTATAAAACCAAAAGAGAATCCATTTGATTCAATTCGTATTATTGACCTAATAAAAAAGGTTCTTCTAAAGGGTTTTTTTTTTCTATGTCCAATTTACCCTTGACCCTGTACAATCCATAATTTACGGGGACTATTTTATTTTACCCGTATGGTTGTAGGTCAAAAGGGCATACTAAATTTGCCATTACGTTTGTGATGCAGGGTAGGAGGGTCAGATTTAAACTCAAATGTATGGATCGGATCAGAATCAAAACGTAAATCCATCTCGACATTTATTTCCGTCTGTCTGCACGATAACTCAAAAACAAAGGAGCTGGGATTCTGAATTTTCATAAATTCATTTTTATGCTATAGCTGTCATCGCAATTGAAATCCATTGAGTTTGCTCCACGAGTTAGAGTAGCTGCCATACAACTTCTTTTTTCAACTTGAAAATAACTTTGTACTTGTAAAAGCTGGATATTTGAAATTTTGGCCCAAGTAGTTCTGTTTTATGGCCAAAGTTTGTATTAAGTTTGTGTTAGTTTAGTGGAAGAGGTTCAAAGAGCTGGCTTTTTATTTATATTTAATTTTGTACATAATTTAAAGTCTAATAAGTTTTGCATTTAAAATGTTGCCAAAATTAATTAATCCTATGAATTACATGTATAATATATAATGTATATATTACGGTCAAATGGCTATCCCAGAGTTGACAGGGCTTACTCTGCTACACTCTTCTTCGTTTTAGATACAATATACAATATAAATATAAGTATAGGTATCATAATGTAAACTATTTAAAATATTTAAAATTACTGAATCAAAACCCAAAAAATTGATATTTATAAACCGTGTAATTTTGTGTAATTTTAAAAAAGTTTTTTTGAAAAAGATTTCTGTGATATTTTTTCATAAGTTTTAAACAGGATTTACAAACAAATTTTTTTGGGGATTACCTAAAATAAGCTCTTTGAAATAAAAAATTTAAAATGATTGAAAAAGGACGTACCATGTACGTAGATAGATGAAAAAATAGCTCTGTATGCTTGTGGATCTGACTTCGGAACAGGACATGAAATTGAATATAAAAAATAAATTTATTTTTATTGCTTTATTTATTGTTTTGCAATTAATCCTTTGAAGTGCAAAGCTTAAGTTAATTGCTTAAAAAAATTTAAATTGTAATAAATTAAGTTATTTAATAACTTGAATAAAAAATTTTAATTAAGCATTTTCTGAAAAGTCTTTTATTAACTTGGTATGTTAATATGTTTATTGAAAATAGTTTTAAAAAAGAAATAATATTTATTAAATTAAATATTTTCTATTTAAATTGAGTGGAATTTTATACAAAAATTATAGTAGATATTATAAGTACCTAATGACTTTCAATTAAATGGTTTTTATTTAATAAATCGTCTTTTAATGAGAAATTCAAATCATTTATACAAAAGCCAAAAAATAAATATTTAATAAAGCTAAGAATGATGCCAAATGCTTGGGTTTTCTGTTGTGTTGTAAAACATATTTCTCTCTTAAGGATCTGTCTAATATTTATTAAACCTTCATTCAACCTAAGCTGGAGTATAACTCTCACACTTTGGCTGACGCATCCCATCTTCCATTTTCTTTTAGTTACTTGGACAAAGTTCAAAATCGTACCTTACGCCTAATAGTTGACCCCGTCAAGCAAGTAACACTTACTCTACCTTATTCTAATCGAAATATTGGATCCGGTTTCTCTATTTTATAGATATCTTGTTGGCAATGACACTTACTCTATTGAACTGAAGTTAATTATGCCTTTTCTTAAACAATTCCAACTTAATACCACAGGAGAAGCAAGTACTCATTTCTTCACTGTGGGAATTCCAAGATGGCTTAAAACTGCCTATGGAAATCCGTCTGCTAAAATGTGAAACAAGCATTCATCTAATGTGTTCCTCTCTGTTAATAATCTTCCATACTACAACTTGTAAATATTCATCGAATCTTTTCCGATTCATTTCTAATCTACCCCCAAATTCCTCTTTAAAATCCAATTTTTGTCCACTTTTCAACTGAACCCACATATTATCTATAAAGGAATACATCTCTAGTAATGAGAATTCAGTTAAAACTAAAAAGAAATAAGTTTTTTATTTATAATTTCTAGAAAATAGTTACATTTGGATTTCATTTACTTTTGTAATTATTTTTGAAATTTAATTCCTTTATCCCTTTATTTAGGCATTTATCTCTTCTTTTCAAATCGTATAATCAACCCCTAAATCTCGTAAGAACCAATTGTAGTCCCCGTTAACCGTTATAAATGTCATTCAATGTGATTTAATCTCTCTAATTTTAAAATGGAACTGTTGTGATTACTTATTCCAAAAAAGCCCAATAAATTAAAATAAATTTTGAATATTTATTATAAATAATATTCTTTACAAATCCCCATGGTGACCAAATATAATATAAATATACAAATATATAATATAAACAAAATAATTAATGTAGGAGTTATAAATAAATAGAAAGTATTTAATCTTAGAAGCCCAAACTCCAAATAGGCAAAGGACTATAATAATATAAGGCAATATTGACCTGGTACTTATTATAAATAAATAAATAATATTTGTTATAAACAAAACTGAATTAACAGTTTTACTAGGTAATCAAATAATAAGTACTTTATAATACCCTTATGAGTACTTCTGATTATACTACTATTACACATCCACAGAAATTTTTTTAGAATAATTTCTTTTACAAGAATAAAACTAAAAATTTTAAACAAAACTATATTACAAAATTAAAAAAAATAAAAAAAAAAAAAACACAACCAATAAAAATCATAACATTACCCCTCTCCAACTCTTTCCGTTCGAAAACTATACTATAAAACTATCATCACATAAGCTATTTGTCTTATTATTTAATTTCGTTGGTTTTTAAGACCCATCTAATGTATAAAAATCTCTGTTTATATTTTGTTTAAAAAAAAAATATTATCACACACAACACACAAAAAAAAAACATAATTCATGTTACATACACTATAAATTACCAAAAAAAAAACAACATTCAACATAAAATATAATATTTTAAAATTCTTTCATTTCATTATTCAACTTCCAGCAACAAATTTCATTTGAAAAAAAAATAAAAAAATTCCAAAAAAAAACATTTGTAAGAGATAAAAAATCACAAAAACTGGTACAAAAAAATCACAAAAACTGGTACAAACAAAAAAAAAAACAGAAATGTGCAAGTAATTATTCATGGTAAAAAAGGTAGTCATAACAGTAAAAAAAAAAAAAACTTGGCATACCATAAACAAACAAAACGAGCAATCAAGTTAACGACAAAAACAAAATGTAATCATTCCAACAGTTTTTTTCATTTGTTGTTTCTCTTTGTCTCTCTTTCTCTCTCTCTCTCTTTCTCTATATTTTTCTGTCACTTTCGATTCTTTAAGAATTTAAACCATATTATAACGGTGACTTTAATAGAAAATTTGGAGACATGAAATAAGACCCTGTGGAATAAGTAATCATGATGTTAGATTTTCACATGTAATAACACCGCAAAATTCGGTAAATAAGAACCCAGAGGTCTTTAATTTAAGTTTCGACTTTTTGAGAAATAAAGCCACGAAGCTAGGAAAAGACCAATATCCTGATCTCGAAAACCTACAATTCTAAAATAATTCCTAATTTAAAACGTTTGTTATAGAAAGGTAGGTATTTAGGAATAAAATAAGAATCCTAATTAAGTATGAAATTATACTCCTTTTTGAGAATTAGAGTTTTTGGGTGTTATTTCTTTCTTAATTTAATCTTCGAATTTTGCAGAAATAAAAAATCTCTTAGGCTTTAATTTTGAAGAATTCGAAAATTAAATTGAAAGGGAAATTATATAATAAGCAATAACACCCCGAGTAATTTATTTCTCAATTATTAGAGAAGATGACACACGGGGGTCTTGTTTCACAGGGCCTTATTTCATGTTGCTAAAAAATTAGAGAAAAAATAATTTTATTAAATTAAAACAATTCGTAATATCTTTTACTAAGAATGTTATTCTGTACAGGTAAACAAATCGAGTATAAGAAAAACGAGATAACTGTAAAAAATAGAATTAAAAGAAAAATAACAGTAAATTTAAACAAAAGGATTTTATAGGAAAATTTTATTTGTCAAATAAAAAATTTTGAAATTATTATGCTTTGAAAAATAAATAAAATAGAGATAAACTTTTAATGTCCTTTTAAAAAAAAATTTAGAAAATCATGGAATATCATTTGGAATTTTCGTGGAATCAAATTATATATTTTACGGAAACCATATTGATTACCCAAAAATTCAAAATTTAATTTATTACGGGAAACTTTTAAAGGATGTGAAGTCAGACATCTGACTTTGACTTACATATATCTGTCAAAAGACACGTTTAAGTAAATAATTTCTTAAACAATTTTTTTTTTTTTTGAGTTGAGTTCTAAGATTGAAATGAAATAATTAGCAACGTTCCTGCAAGGTGGGTTCCTTAATTACATTATTTCAGGTACCCATTAATTTGGTTTTAACTTGGGCTAGGAAGGGTAGAAGATGTGTAAGAGAAATAAAAGGTACGAAATTTGAATTTGGAAACATTCATTGAAAAAAAAATTTCAAAACAATGGCCTATGTATCATTATATAAAAATTTATTTTTTTTTACAATATATTTGTGTATGGGTTTCTTTGTATGAAAAACTTTTTAAATTTTATTGTGTTGGTTATAATTTTTTTCTATTGAAATATTGCCTACTTTTGCCATCTTTTGCTTTGTTCCCCTATGTTAAAAACTGATGAAATGTCCTTTGTTTATGTTTCTAGTTCCTATACGTATTTTTTGAGGAAATAAATTGAGTTAGCATGGAATTAATGGGATAATGATTTGGTCAATCATAGAATATTTAGAACAAAGTAAACAAAGAAGATGTCTTGAATCCTAAATTAAAGAAGAGTAAAAAACCTCTACAATAAACGGTTTTGCTAAACAACGTAAAGGAGAAGGTTATTCGAAAATGATTAGCCTTGTCGATTAACCTTGATTCAACACTCCTAATTATTAGAACTTACACCTTTAGAGTCTAGTTTTCCAACTAGGATTTCTTACCATTGACATTTCAAATTCAATCAAATAAATCGAGCCCAACATGAGCTTTTCCTATCGAATTTTCTTAAGTCTACTTTTTCTACTCAAGATTAGAGATTTGTGTAGATTTTTAAAGTTTTCGAAGCTTTGAAATTATAACATTCGATGTACAAATACCGACTCCCCGTTGGACAATGGGTTTCATAATACATCTCTTTAAAATAATTTCTTAAATTTTTTCCATTATGAAAAAAAAAATTAAAGATAAAAAAAACGAGGAAGAGTGTAGTAGAGTAGACTGTGTCAACTCTGGGATACCCGTATGACCGTAACATATACATTATATCAGCCGGTTAATTACTTTTGGCAAAATTTCAAACATTTAGCTTTATTAGGTGTAGAGTAATGCTCATATAAAAGAAGGAGTTCTATGGTAGCTACTCGAACTCTTTGTTGTAGACCAACTAAATTTTGCAGTAACTTTGGCCATTACACTAAACAATTTTTTGCAAAATTTCAGACACCCAGCTTCATCAGGTGCAGTGTAAAGCTCATATAAAAGAAGGAGTTGTATGGCAGCTACTCGAACCCTCAGCAGTAGACCAACTAAATTTTGCAGTAACTTTGGCCATTATACTAAACAATTTTTTGCAAAATTTCAGACACCCAGCTTCATCAGGTGCAGTGTAAAGCTCATATAAAAGAAGGAGTTGTATGGCAGCTACTCGAACCCTCTGCAGTAGCCGAACAAAATTTTGCAGTAACTTTGGCCATTATACTAAACTAGTTTTGGCAAAATTTCAGACACGCAGCTTCCATAGGTATAGAGTAATGCTCATATAAAATTAGAAGTTTGTGAAAATTTCATAATCCTAGCTCCTTTATTTTTTGAGTTATCATGATTACGGACGGACGGACGGACGGACATACATAGCTAAATCGATTTATTTTTCGATTCTGATCCGATCCATACACTTGAGTCCATATCTACCCCCCTCCTTCTCTGCGTCACAAACGTAATGGCAAATTTATTATACCCTTGGACTATATAGTCATACGGGTATAAACAAAAACAAAAAAAAAGAAAGAGACAGCATTTGGTGTCCAAATTTAAAATAATTGTTGTGAACATTAACAATTTTAAAACAGACGTCATACAATCAAGGTCTACAGATAAAATTTCTACTCTTCAAAATATATTATATACAACATGTTGAAATGTTTTGTTTTTGTTTTTTTTTTTTTTGTTTAATGTTGACAGATTAACTAGTCAACTTTTTTGTGGTTATGTTTACTAAGGTTTTTTTTTCCTATTCAAAATTACATAAAATGGTGATTTGTTAAAAATTTCATTAATAAAAAAAAAAATTAAAGTTGTTTTTTTTTTGTTTGTCATCAGATGGTTGCAATGAAATTTTCCAGATAAAAATGAAAAGTCTGCTAACATTTAAAAATAAATTTAAGTTTGAATATAATCATTTTTAATCTTTTTTAAATTTTTAATATATGCTTATATTTAATTTAAGAAATTTTAGATTTCAAATTTATATGAGGTATTCTTTTATTGACAGATGTCAGCTGAAATTGTCAAGCTTAAAGAATTATGTGACGTATAATAGAATGATGAGATGAGGTTCTGGTGATTGTATATTAAATTATTTAAATATTTCATCACAAATTGAATAAAATCAATTTTAGCTTTTAAATAAAAGTCAAAGATGTCAACCACATTGAATAGGGAATGAAATTTGTAGGTAATCTTAATTATAATTATAAGGTTGAATAACACAAAATTCCAATAATGGTTAGTGTGAATAAAAATTGAATGTTTGGATTTTTTGAAAGAACATACAGTTTGCAGTGAATAAAATAAAGGTCAATAAGCTTATCGATACATTCCATTCAGAATTTTTGACATTTAACCAAGATGGTTGAATGAGTAAACACTCAATAATACTCTTTAGCAAACTTTTTATTTGAAATTGAAGCAGCAAAGTTATAATTATAATTAAAATTGTAGCTATATTAACAAAAAAGTAATTAAAATTGAAACTGGATGAAACTGGTGAAGAAACTGTGGAAGAAGCGAAACAAATTGAATAAAGAAATTTCTTTTAACTTTCGATGTACCCTTTAACAGAAAGAAGGCAAACACTGGCTTTGACAAAAAAAAACAGACGGTCTAGTTGAAATGGAATCCTAAATCATCAACATATCATAAAAAGTTTTCATTTGATAAAGTCTTAAAATTGCACCATCACGAGTTTCTTTATAATCATTTTGGAAAAATTCGTTTGTTATAAAAATAAATTTACATACCCAACTAGCAATTCTAGGTCACCAAAACGTTGCCACAGCAAATTCGCAGCTATTTAGCTATTTTTACTAGGTCCAAAAATTATGAAAATGTTCTTATGACGTTATCATGATGTTGCGGTGATCAAAGTGGTGATCATATTTTGGCTTTCACGACGTTTTGACAACGTAACAAAGCAAATTAGCTGTGTGACTATTATGATACTGAAACTACAAAATAGCTATAAAATAGAAATACCTGTCATGATAGCCAAATAGCAACGGATGTGTAAAAGTTATGGCAAATGCAAACATGTTTGATTTTCTATGTCACTTACATGACAGCTTAATAGAAATATATGCTTAAAAGCTGCTATTACTGCAAGATCATTCGCCTAACAAATTTGCTATTCTGATAGTCAAAATAACTTCCAAAATTATTTTGCTGTTATAATATCACAAATTGTAAATAAAATTAAATTGTTTGAATATATAAATAAATATTTTAAAAATTACAAAGTTCTTATAAATACAAACTTTGTAATTATGTAATTTATATCTAGTCTAATAGTATAAATTATAATTTTTATATGAACAAATATGATTTTCCAGAAGATAAGAAAGACTAAATTCACTTGCGATTAATATTTTATCGATTAATTTTCAAAAATACTTCGAAATAAAAAATGCGCCATTAAAATATTGAGTATTTAATAAATAAATAAAAAAATTATTTTTAAGAAAAAATTATTTTCTCGAAAATATATTTTAAAAATTTTATTAAATTAAGGTTAAAGTTGTAACAATTGATAATAATAATTTAGTAGGGGTTTTAAGGGCAATAATCATTCTTTTATAATTTATAAAACTTAAATAATTTTGGTAATTTTTTCTGCCATGTTTTTTTTCTACCATGTTTATTTTTGCCTTTATTAAAAAGCTATATATCTTTCATGATAGCTAAAAAATTAGTTTTTCAAAATAAATATTCTGATAGCGAATATAAAATCAAAAGGTCACAAGAATATATTAATTAGAATTTAAAGCAATTTAGATTTGTAGGCAGCAAATATTCTTTTTTAAAAAGTTATATAACTATCAGGGATTCATATTAAGTATATTTGCTGAATTGCTTGCAATCACAGCTATTATGCTGTACATAAAATAAAAAAAAAACGAGGAAGACTGTAGTTGCCCTTGTCAACTTTTAGATATCCATGCATTTATGTTGTAAAATATAAAAAAAAAAAATAATAAAAAAAAAATAAACATCATATTCATATATTAAGACTATCAAGATAGATAATAATCGTCATATTCATAATGATTATTATCTATTAATCTAAAATACAAACTACACATACAAAGAATTTCAAATAAACATGTTATATAAATATATATAAATTATTTATCAAGCCATTTATTTACTTAAAAAAAATATTTGTGTTAATTTTAGCTAATCTTAAATTTTTTAAACTACGCATCATTTGAATCATATGAAATCGTAAATTGATAGATACCTACAAAACAAGCACAACAATAACAAAAGCAAAAACAAACAAACAAAAAAATTCATATAACTGCATGTTGTATACAAGTTGAACTGCAAAAATTTAAATTTTTATATGAGTTATAAATGTTTGTTGTTCGAGACCTATCCGAAATTTTGGTTGAATCCTAACCACAAACATAGAGACAGAAAATACACACACACATAGCTAGATTAATTTACTTTTCGAAGCTGATCCGAAACGTATCTTTGACATTATATCTAGCTCATCTAGATCAATGCGTTACAAACGGTGGAGCAATTTTAATACACTCGTGGTCATAATATTAAATGTATACATACATATATAATAAAAGAGTATAAAAAAAAAAAATTGGTAATCAAAAATTATCTAGGTATTGTAATAAGATGAGCCACTCCAACACGTGAGCAATTTTTGGGTTTGCTTTAATATTTAAAAAAGAAAAAAAAAACACAACGAAATTGAAATACATATGTAGGTTAGGTATAGAAATAAGATTTTATTATATGAAATGAAAACAAAAAACTTGAAATCTCACTATGGAGCAAAGTGTGTCGAAAGTAGCGAGATAAAACAAATTTAAATTAAATTATTGTTTTAATATTAAAATATTTTTTATTTTAGAATACTTAATTTAAAATCTTAAAAACATTACTTAAACAAATAATTTAAAAATGTAAAATAGGTATATAAGGTATAAGAAATTAAAATTAGATTTTATATTATGTTTTTTTATGTCTTTTACAATACTTCTTTTATCAATAATTCTTCACATTTTTATTAAAATTTTTTTTTTAGGTTATGAATTCTAAATCTAATTATATAATTTAATAAAATTAAAAAAAATTATTAACAATTTTAAACACTTTTTATTACTTTTTGCCACTTTGTGAATAAAAAAATGAATAAAAACGAGGAAGATTATAGTTGCCCTTGTCAACTTTTAGATACCCGTGCATACCCACTATGGTGTATAAAATAAACCGTAATTTACTTCCCTTATACATTTAACTCATTACCCCATAATTTTGACGTAAAAAAAAAAAAAAAAATTAACAAAAAAAAAAAAAAATCACAAAACAAAAACAAAATTTTCATTCATTGTCCAATAACTTTAGCTTAAAAAAAAAAAAAAATAAAATAAAAAAAAAAAAAACAAAAAAAAAAAAAATTGGCCCACTCTAAAAGTTCGAAGGTCCGAGTGATGTCCAACTTTGCCAAGTAACTTGCCCTATTAATTTTTCTGCCCAATTTTAATTTTAACCTTGTAGCTTCATTAGATTCAAAGTTATTGAATTGAAAACTTTGTATGGCAGCCCCCCGAAAATGGGGCCCTAACATTTTGAAACTTCATATAAGTGCTCGATTCATTATATAACTAACCGTGTGTAATTTTCAGCCTCGTAGTACAATTAGTTTTGAAGAAATTCATATTGGTGCAAAGAAGTTGTATGGCAGCCCCCCGAAAATGGGGCCCTAACATTTTGAAACTTCATATAAGTCCTCGATTCACTATATAACTAACCGTGTGTAACTTTCAGCCTCGTAGTACAATTAGTTTTGAAGAAATTCATATTGGTGCAAAGAAGTTGTATGGCAGCCCCCCGAAAATGGGGCCCTAACATTTTGAAACTTCATATAAGTGCTCGATTCATTATATAACTAACCGTGTGTAATTTTCAGCCTCGTAGTATAATTAGTTTTGAAGAAATTCATATTGGTGCAAAGAAGTTGTATGGCAGCCCCCCGAAAATGGGGCCCTAACATTTTGAAACTTCATATAAGTGCTCGATTCATTATATAACTAACAGTGTGTAATTTTCATCCCCGTAGTATAATTAGTTTTGAAGAAATTCATATTGGTGCAAAGAAGTTGTATGGCAGCCCCCCGAAAATGGGGCCCTAACATTTTGTAACTTCATATAAGTGCCGGAGTCATTATAAAACTAACCGTGTGTAATTTTCATCCCCGTAGTATAAATAGTTTTGAAGAAATTCATATTGGTGCAAAAAAGTTGTATGGCAGCTCCCCGAAGCCTTGGTCCGATTTTAACCAAAAACAATAGGGAACCTAGAAATTGTCTAAAAATGACTTTGTGTGAAATTCAAGACTCTAGCCCTTTTAGTTTTTGAGTTATCGTGCTGACGGACGGACGGACGGACGGACGGACGGACGGACGGACACACATAGCTAGATCGATTCACTTTTCGATGCTGATTCGATACGTACCCTTGACACTATATCTAGCTCGTCTAGATCGATGCGTTACAAACGGAGGAGTAATTTTAATATACCCGATGTTCATATATGTATGCACGGGTATAAAAATTAAGGAATACTTTGCAATTCATTTTCAAATATCTTTATACTTTATATTATACCAATACAAAAAAAAAATAGTGGTTTTGAAAGAGCATTGCAAAAATATCGTTCTGTTTCTCTCTTGCAGAAATTGTAATAACAGAAAGGTTTTGCATACATATATTTACATACATATATTTTACCTAATTTTACTAATGAAATTTTTTTTTGTTTGGTGTACAAAATACATTAATATTTGTGAATGACAGTGGCACATCTTATTAATAATTGACCTTCTTTGTTGATAATAAAATAGCTGTGGCAGCAACCAATTACATTTCACAGAAAATTAGCTCTGTACATATCTAAATGTTTAAACTAGCTTTCAATGCATAACTATTTAGCTTTGTACAAAGTGGTGACATTATAATAGCATTAAACAAAATTACAAAAAACATCTCAACATAGCTTATTACAAAAAACATCTCAAAAAACTAAAGCAACATCCGATATACTTCCTACAAACACAAGTTTTTATAAAAAAATTGATTTGAGTAGGTATATCATTTTCGCTGTCAAAAAATAATGTGAACAAATAGTTCTTAAGAATGGATGTATATTGCAAACAAATGGTTGACAAATGTTTCTTAACAAACATATATTCTTGGTAATTCATTAAAATCAAAAAGAGATTTTTTTGTGCAGCCTATGTTATAATCAGATCTCAACATTTATATAGCAAATAGTGCAAGACAAAATAATGATGCTATATATATGCTATATATGTTATCGAAAAAATTAAAGCAAAATTTGTATGTCTATCATTCAAAACCGATTCTGTTTTTATACCTTTGCTACACTCTCTAAAATCGTTTTAAATTAATCTTGTCTATGAACATTATATTATACCTAAATAAATATTTTAATTAAATTAAACTTTAAACATTAAAAACGTTTTTTAGTCTATGAAATTAAATAAACTTTTCATTTATATAGTATTTAAATATTAATAATATTTGTTGGAAATAAGCTATTATTAACATAGATCGAAAAAAGCTATGATAATCTCAAATATGGCAATTTTGTCAATTCGACTATATTGCCATTTTTGTAGCTAATGCCAAAATTATGCAATATAGTAATTAAAGTAAAAACACTTTACTTATTGCCAGTTTACTAGAGTAACAAATAAGTTTTCCAAAAAGCTATTTTGCTGTTATTGAAAAAATAATAAAAGCCAAATAGCATTATGGTAATAAAAATTACTTTAACAGCTATTTAGCTGTCATTTCGACTATATTGCCATTTTTGTAACTAATGCCAAAATTATGCAATATGTTAATTAAAGTCAAAACAAAACACTTTACTTATTGCCAGTTTACTAGAGTAACAAATAAGTTTTCCAAAAAGCTATTTTGCTGTTATTGAAAAAATAATAAAAGCCAAATAGCAGTACTTATTGCCAGTTTACTAGAGTAACAAATAAGTTTTCTAAAAAGCTATTTTGCTGTTATTGAAAAAATAATAAAAGCCAAATAGCATTACTTATTACCAGTTTACTAGAATAACAAATAAGTTTTCCAAAAAGCTATTTTGCTGTTATTGAAAAAATAATAAAAGCCAAATAGCATTATGGTAATAAAAATTACTTTAACAGCTATTTAGCTGTCATTTTACAGTAAATCGCTATTGCGTATATTACTTTTTTGCTTATATAAAAGCATATTAGTCGCAAAAGCTATTTAAATTTATTTTTGGTTGTGCTTACGTTTTCATGACTCGAAAACTTGTAAATTAGCATTAGTTGCAAAGTAGCTATTTTAGACCATTAGGATGACGTTGTAAAAGCTAAAATTTAGCTGCGAAAACTAATTAGAATATACATGTTAGTTGGGTACAGGGTGGCGCAAAACGACCGATATGGTTTGAATGTTTAATAACTTTTTTATTTAATGGTTAATTATTATTTTTATTTTTTTTTTTTGTTATACAGTATATTTATAAGTGGTGACCATTTGCGGCTTTGCACATTCGTTCTCTTTGTGGTACATTTTCCATAACTTTTCGTAATTTTTGATCGCTGTTCTGTTGTGTACTGTTCCATTTTCAATTCCCCAAGTTTTCTTTACAACATTCTGAAATAAAAATAAAAAATATAAATAAATTTAAAAAGTTATTAAATATTCAATCCATTTCGATATCGATCGTTTTGTGCCACCCTGTATTAAAATCATTTGTTTCTCCAAAATGCCTTAATCTATAATTTTTTTGAATTAAGACTCGCAATGTTTATAAACATGCCTATTTATTTTTTAATATTTAAAATGAAAATGATTTTTTGGCATTAAGCAAAAGAATTTTGACATTTCCAAGCTCTAGTTATGAAAAATTGGTTGAGTGACTGAAGCATCTTTAAGTAAAATCTTTGTTCACGTATTATATATTAGATACTCCATTTCGTATTCTCTCTTGCCGAATCAGTCCACTCAACCAAGTTCAGCCTGAGTGTTCTCTCAATTTTTAGTACATTTTCAAAAAATTTTGTAAAAATGTACCTATATAGTTTCACTCTGTCCGTCCGTCCGTCCGTCCGTCCCTTTTTTACGTACGATTGACAAAAAAATATCAGCAACAGGTAGGTATTGCAATAAAAATAATTTAATGTTAAAACTTTTTTCTATTACCCCACCCGTTACGGAGCTACAGCCCCTCAAAATCGGAAAAAGCCCTATATTTAAATAGTTATAACAAGAGTTCTATAAGGTATATTTTCAACCTGAAAACGGTAAAAGACAGCTGCTTTTATAAGCTTTACGAACTTTTAAAAGACAAATGTATAGGGTTACCATTCGGTATTAAAATTTACCGTTATCTAATACTAAGTTTTGCAAAATTTTTGGCTCTTCATAACTTCTGAACGGCTCAATCTAGAAACTTGAAATTTTAGGAGAAGCTAGATCCTTAGAAATAAGTAGTAGTCAGTTAAGAATTTTTTTTTGTTACGCCCCCTGTTTAGGAGCTGTAAGGGGTCCAAAACCTTAAATTTTGCTATAAATTTAGCTTTTAAACACCTATAGCTTGAACACCTGTCAATATTTTTTTTTATTTATATACAAAATTGAAAGCTCCAAAACGGAAGTTTCAACCAGTGTCAAAGGTTTTTTTTAATTTTAACTTTGTCCGTCTGTCCGTATGTTTACACAAAGTTTTACACCGTTTGAAATAGAGAGAAGAAATTTTAACTACGAGTAGGTATTGCAAAAAAAATAATTTCATGGAAGAACTTTTTTCTGTAGCCCCGCCCGTTACGAAGCTACAGCCCCTCAAATTTGGAAGAAACCCTTTATTTAAAACGTTATAACAAAAGTTCTATGAGGTATTTTTTCAATCTGAAAACGTCGAAAGATAGCTGCTTTTATAAACTTTACAAACTGTTAAAAAACTTATTCATTGGTTTGCCATAGGTACTAAAATTTACCGTTATCCAATACTCAATTTTTGCAAAATTTTTGGCCCCACATAACTTCTGAACGGCTCAAGCTAGAAACTTGAAATTTTGGGAGATGTTAGATCCTCAGAAATTAGTAGGAGTCGTTTAAGAAAATTTTTTTGTTGCGCCCCCCTTTTAAGAGCTGTAAGGGGTCCAAAATTGAAATTTGGCTTTTTTTAAGCACCTGTAACTTGAATGCCTGTCCAAATTTTTTTCTATTAATATACAAAATTTAAAGGTCCAACATTATATTTTAACATATGTTAAGTGTTTTTCTTAAATTCAAAAGCGGTTCTTTAAATTGAAGAAATTGCCTCTCAGTTTTATCCATTTTTGCTTAGATAGTAAAATTCTAAGTAAAATTCCAAATTTTGGTTTAATTCCTAGAACCTAAAAAAATGAAGGGAGGGAAGGGGTGGTGAGTGAGATTAGATCCTTGAGAAATTTGGTAACCTTCCCCATGGAAGAGCTATTAGGACTTAAAAATTAAAAATTTACTATTTTTACAAGTAAGCAGTGACTTATTCCCCCATAGTATATATTTCCAAAATTAAACTGAGCTTTTAACACAATATAATTTTGAAAATGTACTTTTTTAAAAACCCTTGGTTTTTTTCACCACTTGTTATTTACACCAACCAAGCTAAATAATTAATAGTTTTTAATTTTCATAATATTCTAACTTGATTTTGTTTTAATTTGATTCCCATTCTCAAAAAATTTCATTAAAATAACGAACATTTTTTGAATTTAAAAAAATTCAAAAATTTTAATACAGAAAAAAGCTGGAAAATATAATAAATTATAATAGGAATTTTTTCACCTTTCTTTCTTTTTCCTCCATAGTTATGAAAATCCCTTTTAATGAAATTATTAACTTGGAAACCACAAAATAGTGAAAAAAAAACTGCAAAATTAGCGGAAATTATTATACCTATATTATTAACTTAATCACGCAATATTTTCCTTACAACGTCAAATCATAGGATTACTATATACAATTTACTATATAACTATGTATATTCATTTTAAATTATATACTTTTTTCCAATTTTCTAGAAAATTACCTTGAGACTTAAGGGCAAGACTTTGTAATTACATAGGAAACCAAGTTTTTTTTTAATTTTCTTAATAAGGAATTTCTGATATTTTTCATTTCTGATTTTATGCTGTTTTTCATTTTATCCACCATATTTCATTATTTTCTTTGACTATATAGGTACTGCCTTTCAAAGTTATTTTTTTTCGGAAAATCAAATTGATACTTTAATTCTCTTAAAAAAACAAAAAACCAAAGAATATGAAAGCAAAAAATAAACCACTCGTTTTAATGAAATCAGTTTTTCTTTTGGAAAATGTAGGTAAAAATTTAGTTATAAAAATTTCCATCAATGAATTTTCACCCATAAAAGAGAGGAAAACCAAAAAAAAAAAAACAAAAAACTTGTGATTTTTCAAAAAACCCTTAAATGAATATATATTTAAATTAACTTGTTCTAAATATAAAACATACCATAGTTATTATGTGCCTAGAATATTATATTGTACTGTAGGTATATTTCATTTCAATAGTTGGGTATATATATATTAATATCTCTTGCTTTCGATGCTTTTTTAATGTTTGATAGAAAATTTGGGTGCTCCAATGCTTACTTGGTCGACAAATTTAGTTTAGAGCAATTAAGGTTTTAGAAAACAGTATGAATTTGGCCGGAGCATTTTGTTGCACTCTCTTGAAATATGTTAGTTATATCTTAGGAGCTCAGATTCAAATCATTCAATGTCCATATAAGACAATTTTGTCAGTATTCAAGGAATTTTGAGATGCCTCTAAATATTAACAAGATTTCGAAAAAGAAAAGTAAAATTATTTTTGGTATAGAAAATCCACTTTAAGCTTTTGAATCCCAAATTGTAAAAACATGCAGAATTCTAATTTACTGAAAAAATCTATCATAAAGTCAATTTGTCAGAATATGGACATTGCACGTTTTGAATCGGAGCTCCGCATAATATGGCCTTTTCAAATACAGAGGGGTGCCAACCTCTTTTGAATTAAAAAAAAAAAATGACTTTCAGCTAAAACTAAATTTGTTTAGGCGCTAATAAGTATTACCAGTTTTTCCTTCAGGGCATTGGAATAGAAACTTTTAAAATCTGGGCTTGTACATAGCTGGCATATATTGAAAATGCCATGGATAGACAGAATCACAAACGACAGGAACTAGTTCTACCCATCAAGGCGTTTAAATGTCTTGCACGAACTTCCGAAATTTATTTCACAAAGGAAAAACTGAAGCTATACGAGGTTTTGGAAACATCCTAATAACGAAAACATTAGAAATGGTTAATTAACATTAGGTGTATTTTGTCCATATCACATCGAAACTGAAGGGATATACTAAAATTATGATCACCGCTTGTTAAATCAGCAAAGGTTAACACTTACATCCTCTAGCTAGATGATACCAAACGAAAGAAGAAGGAGAAACAAACAAACAATAATAGATTTTTTGCTGCCATCTGCAGTAAAAGAATTTGTTTTGAAAAGTGATATAAATCTTTAAAAATACAGCTGTCCTAAACTCTTTAATTTCCAAAACTTTTTTGACATCAGCTGCATCTTAAGCGTTGGCAATCTGTTACTTGAATATTTATCTCATCTTAATTTTAAAACTTACTCATACAATATTAAATAGCAGTCCTCTATATCGTAATAGGCTTGAATTGTATCATTGAATATCGCGAACAATTATTATAGTGTTTACTTCACTAGGCCTAATTGCTGCAGTAGACGCATTTAACTAAAAATGAGGGTCCTTGTGAGGGTAGTAAATAAAATAATTAAATAATTTTGAAAGACATTCATCTCCCATACAAAATCTTCTGCTAATTTATTAATTTCAGATGTTTCTTCTTTTCCTAGTAACTAAAAAAATGACTAAGTTATTAACCAAATTTTAACTATGCCAAACCTAAAATTGCCTTTTTTTTCTACTCATCAAAATATTTAAATTCATCTTCAAGGTATTTTCCAACAATCTTTAATCACCACGAATTTCATTTATTGAAGAACAAACAAAATAAAAGAAAACTCTAGAAAATGAAATGTTACTAACAAGAGCACGTACTCTAGGTTTCTATATATATTGTATCATAATACTTATGTAGATGCACAGATCGTAGAAATGAATAGGAACGAAACAAAAAATAGCAATTTATATCTGAAAGGTAAACTAACCTTAGTTAACTATTATATAAAGGAAATAGCAGTAGTATAATAATATAAAGAACACTTTATTATGTAAGGTAATATTGTAATGGTAATTCGTTTAGAAGGTGGAAAGTCCAATTTATATTTTTAAAACTTCTTTTGCTTGTTGAAGTCGAGTGAGGGGGATTCGCATTGTTACAAACTAATTTAATCTTCTCTACGAACTTGTTTTAAAAATTTTAAAGTCTTCGTACAGCATTTTCCAGATTTCAGTAGGTGGGCTTTTAGACTGATAGTGGATTTAGAAGGGATTGAATATTGGAGCATTATATCTCCTTTTTAAGTATTTATAGTAGGTAGTGAGACTTGTTTTATTGAACTGAAGTCAACAAAGTCTTCACTCAAATAATTCCAACATGGCAATCGGGATACTTCAAATACTCATTGCTACATCGAAGAATTTCCTAGATATTAGGCAACCGTTTATGATACCTCATTTAATTTGAGAACCGCTAAAATTTGGGAAAGCCTTGTGAGGCTTGTAAATAAAATAATCAAATAATTTTGTATAAAACAATCCACTCGGAGAAATAAATAAGTGAAGCTTCACCAGTTGCCTTCTTTTAACTTTGATAATTAGCAAATGTTCTGCCTAGTAGAAGTGTAAATTCAAGTTAAGAATTCCATTATGTCTCTTGTAGATATTCATAATGTAGGCAATGATACTTGTTCGACAATTGAATTGAGATCAGTGATGCCTTCTCCCAAATAATTTCAACGAAGCACTAATCATTGTCACAGTGTAGAATTTCCTAGATATTTTCAAACTGACTATCGTAGCCCTATATTGGAAAAGAGATCATCATCTAAATATTGAAGCTTAATTTAGAGTGCGTTTATGTTGGAGCTGCGACAAGTGATAAGAGCGTCGTTAAAAGTATGGAGAAGAAACTATCTACATGATTTAAATAGAGGTGTTTATATTGGAAAATTGCTTTGATCGCTGAAATTCCAAACTATCTGATACCTTATAATTAACAGAATTCATATTTTTCTAATCTATTTTGTTATACTTTCTATGTATGTAGCACACAGTAATTTACTATAGACATTGGGAATATCACCATTATCAAGCACTGGTATATACATACCTACAACAGAACCTATAACCAACGAGTGTTTGTTGGTTCAACTAGAGCAGATTTATTTTGTGTTTTCTTGTCTCTATACTGCTTTTAATGTTAACATTTTTTTTGTTTCCATTTTTTGTTATTATTATTGTTGCTCTTATTTCATTATCTTATCTTTCAGCAATTTATTGGAATTCTTTCCACCTGTAAATTTACAACAAAAAAAAAAAATAAATAAAGTAAAAATAAAAACTTTTTTTAGGCATTTTTAGGTTTTCTTACGTATCTTTTCATATTGTATACTAGTGCACTACCTTTTGATAGGAATATTCACCCATGTATCTAACCGCTTAAGATTTTCTAGCCCTATATTTTAGGTTAAAAATTGTTTCTATTTTTTTTGTTTTTTTTTATACCAGTCAATTTTATGATATTTTAGGAAAAATAATACTACAAAAAAAAAAGAAAAACAAAAAATACAAACAAAAATATTTCAGACAGAAAAGAAAATTTAAAATGGAAAATTGAGAAAAATCAACAGAGCATTGAAGCAATACAAAGTTATCTCAATTGGTTTTACCCTCACTATACTTAATTGTCGAAAATATCTTATATACATTTATTTGATATAAATTACAGTAATGGACAAAATGAGATATGAATAAAGAGTATAAAAATTAGATGAACTTAAGAGAATATGTGATTTAACTAATTTGTACACTAATGGCTTTGGATAAAGATTTTATTGGCGATTTGGAAATTTCCGTCTTGTAAATTACGGCATCGCAGATTTTTTGCTGCATTATGAATTTAGGTTAAGCCAAAAAATGTTATAATCAAAATTTCCTGATGACTCGCTTTGAGCTACGCTGCGGTTTTCAAGTTTATAGCCAGAATTATTGATAGAAGCATCTATTGGTTTGATGGAAAAATTTCTATAAAACCTAGACTTTTTTCTTTTTAAGAACTAACCTTTCGACTCTAAGTCTAATAAGCCTGTTTATACCATAGGTATTTGTTGGAGCAACGGATCATATTATGTTCGTTTTATTAGAAGGTTATCTATTTTCACATAAAATTAGTAGGAAAATATGTTTCCTGGGCATTAACCAAGAAGATGGACAATATAAATTAAACCACCGACAAAAATTGTCGTAGAGATTAACATTAGCAAAACTAAAGTTATGTATGTAACAACTTGTAAATGATAATCCAATCAAATTGGACGATCGAGTCGTTGAAGGTACAACTAGTTTCTTTTATCTGGGGTGTATCGTCTTGCCTACAGTGGGCACCAATAGAGGTACATAAAACGGAATCGATAAAGCTAGAACAGCCTTCGGTAGACTTCGCCCCATAATATGGACAGTTCGTTTATATCGACACTAACAAAACTAACAATATTCAATTCATGCGTATTTTCATTTAAACATGACTGCAAATCATGATTGCTCACTAATTCCGTTAAGAATAAATTAAAGTAGATTTCTCAGAATAATTTGCCGAATATTCTAGTCGAACAGAATAAGAAATGAAGACTTGAAGATACTAACAAACGAAGAACCAATAGTGAACCAAATCTCCAGAAGAAATTGGAAGCAAATATGCAATATACTAACCTCTGGAAACCTCTACGCAGATTCAAGTCAACAGTTGGGTCCATAACAATATATAGAAGAACTATCCTGAAATGAAATAGTGGAATTAATTAATGGAAATTTCAAGTTGAAGCAATATGCTCCCAAGTGGAGTATGTAATAGAAAAAAAAATTTATATAATACACATTGCAGTTTAACTTGTAAAAATGTGGTCAAAAAAAGATTTACAAAATATTGAATAAGCTTACGATCTGAAGTCTATTTTAACAAAATTTCTTTATAAACATTAGGTACTCTTACTATATAAAAATTTCTTAGTTTTTAGAAAAGT
The DNA here is from genome assembly GCA_963082915.1 of Dolichopus griseipennis. Lineage (NCBI taxonomy): Eukaryota > Metazoa > Arthropoda > Insecta > Diptera > Dolichopodidae > Dolichopus > Dolichopus griseipennis. The sequence goes on from OY720442.1 coordinate 129,212,288, forward strand.
TTTTTACAAATAATAGAATTGTAAATTTGGTGAAATAGACCTCGATATTTTGATTTACACTGTTACTCGCACCAAAAAAAAATTTCTTTAATTTTTAAATATTTTCACCTAGATGAGTTAAAAAAATAAAAATTCCACAAAATATCTACCTACCAAAAATATAAAATGAAATAATTTTAAAGTAAGAGTTAAATTTGATATTTTTTTTTCGTCTTTTATCTCTTTCTAATTTTTGTTTTGTTTTGTTTTTTTTTTTTTTTTATTTATTTTTTTTATTTTAAAAAAGATAAGCAACCCTGAAAAAACCAAAACCACCCTCTATAATTTGACAAAAAAAATAAAATAAAATAAAACGTTGAGTACAAGTTGTCGTAATTGCTTTTAAAACAGTAAACTTACAGGTGAACATGAACATTAAAGGTATAATATTTTTATATGTACGTGTGTTTATGTGTTTAACGAACACGGATTCATTAAAGCAGAAATTTAAAGGTCTGACAAGCGTGAGATTACTTCTAAATTTGAAAAAATTTTTAGCGGTTAATAAAGAACTTAAAAAAAAAAACAGAGAAAGAGATAACAAAATGAAAAAGAAAAGGATAGAAGTAATTTTAACTAAAGTGGGCATGTAAAAAAGTTCAAAGACCGAAAATTAGAAAATTTCTTTTTAATATGAACATTATTAAGAGTGGGGCAATTTTTTTTGATAGTATTATAAATTTAATTTTAGAATTCGAAATTGTTTTGGAGTTTGGGGGTCAGAATTTCAAAAAAATATGAATTATACTGTGACTTGAAATTTTGTATTTTAATATGGTTACTCATTAGATCTTAAAAAAGTGCTTCCAGTGCAGTGAAAGATATTTATACATTATCAACTTTTTTATAAAATGCATTTTTGCAGCAGATGCACATGTTTTTACTTAGCTTCAAATTTGTAGTACATTGGAGATCTGATATTTCCTAAAATTATTCTTTCTCTTAGCTCATATAGGAAATAAATCAGAGCAGTAAAGTAATCCTTTCAAACCATTTTGATTTTCTCTTTTATAATTTCAAAATTTTAGAATTTCCTAAATCAACGGAATTTTCCGCGTTTCTTATTTGATAATTTTCATTCGTGCAGAAAAAAATGGTTAAATTTTTTTTGTTGTTTTGTAACACGAGCACATAATTTTAATTATATATGAAGAATGGTTTTTTTGTACTTGGTTTGTTATATATGTACATAATATATATGTATATTTTTTTTACGAATTTTTGGGGGTTTCCCAGTTTTCATTGTGAATGTATTTTGCTTATTTAGTTAATTTTAAACCCAATTTGAATTTGGAAAGCGTTTAAAATTAGGAATTTTTAAGAATGATAATTACTATAAGTAAAGAAGGGTTTCTATTTTAAATAATTCTCTGTAGTTACGAATTAAGTGTTTAATTAAAATACATACTGATGTCAGAATTACGTTTTTACATAATATATGAAACTGGAATCATTACGGAGTGCAGGAAAGATTAATTAAGTGGAATTATTCATTTTGTATTATATATTATTAAAATGCACCTATCCTTGACTTCATCTATTTTTAACAGATCTTCTATAGATCTACTAGGAAATAACTATGGCCTAGCTTTCGTAGATGGTAAAATTAGAATTTTATACTCTCCTATAACATATTGTAGTGCTCAAAAAAATGTACAAAAAATGTTTAAAATTTTTCAGGACTATTGCAGGATATGTATGTTAAAAAGGCACTTATTCCGTAATGTGGTTGACATATATAACTAGTTTAGACATTAGAGTAAATTGGAAATTATTAAAATATAAATCGCCCACGAAATACAAGAAATTCGTCGAAGCTTGAACTATATTGTTCATGTAAGATATTCAATTGGTGAAGGCAATAAATCCTATAAAAGCTAAAAAACTTTTTTACAACAAAAATATTAGCAAAAGAGTTAAAATAATAATCCATCAGACAAGAACAAATACTGTCTACGATGTATACCCGTATCGTGCAGCATTAGTCCAAGCTTAATGGAAAAAAAAACATTAATTTAATCAAAAGAAATTGCATAAGATTTTGTACTAATAAACATAGATAGCCTGAGCCCGAATACAAGCATTTTTATTTCAATAAATATTTGTGCAAGGAAGCAGAAATCATGAGAATAGATATATTTATGATAAAATTAATCAGAAGTCATTATGATAGAACAGTAAAAACTTCAGAAAATGGTTTAAAATTAAATATATTTTACCACAATTAGGAGCGTATTAAAAAGGCTGTACTAAGTCTTCTACCTTCTTAGACAAATACTGATATTTTCAAAAACATGTTCCTACACTACTTTATTATAGTAGACGGAATCCATGTTTAAAATTTCGTGCAGCTCCTCTTAGTAATTAATAAATATAATAACTGGGTGGCACAGTGGTTAGAATGCCGACTTTCATGCGAAAGGCCCGGGTTCTAATCCTAGTGAAACTGAAAATACTTTCCAGGTTTTCGACTGGACTTAGCTACCATTCGTCATTGGGTTCACATTAATGGCGCAGTCAATTATATATCTTTGGTAAAAAATACATTAATATAACAATATAAACAAAGGGGCTCGTCACTAGTGCTAAACACGTCTTGAAGCTTCTGAAACATAAATAAATAAAAACATCATCAATAAATTTTTTATAATTTAATCTTGAACTTACACTCCTCTTTATCTTGTAGATTACGTTTCGATTTGTAAGTTTCTCAAAAAGCATATTTAAATGAAATGAAAAAAATATTATTATCTTTTATATTCCGATCACGGAAACATAATTAATAGAAATTACCCCTTAAATTTGATTTGACATTATATAAAATTAGTCGGTCTAATAGAAGCATCAATAATAAACTAGGTACCTACATTATATCAATCTCTTCTCAGACAATTCGCTATAATAAGAATTTATACATTTTGATTATAGGTTTGATTAATTTCGATTATCCTTCAAATAATTTCTTGAATCCTATCAATATTACAAAATATCCCCACCATTCAACTTTTTTTTTTTTTTGGATTATTACCTATTTATTGTTTCAATTTAAAAAGATGACTATGGAGAAAAAAACAATTTTATCAAGTCATTTTTAAAAATTGTTTTTTCTGTAAAGTTGTTTGCTTGTTTTATCCCAATTAACCCTTTTTTTTTTTTGGATACTTCTTAAAAAGAATTTAACTATTAACCCTATTTTGTTTTTTATAAATTGTTTTCCAAAAAGTTCGGTATTTCTTTAAGTACCATCTATCTAAAAGTGTTTATTTCGAAGAAGAGCAATAACCGTTACAAAAAATAAAAAAACAAAATGAAAAAAAAAAGGTTTATGTAAAAAAATTGCAAAGGAAATGATATTAAGATAAAGGAAAAACTGCTTGTGTAAGTTATCTTCAGTGTTTCTTGTACCTTATTTTTTTTTGAATCTCAAAATCAATTTATTATGTTTATTTATATACTTCAATATAATATTATTATAGATTATAAAATTGAGTCTAGACATCTGAGGCTATAATCATCTTAATCAATTTTCTTAATAAATACTTATGGTGAAAAAATAAAAAGTAAAAACTTATGATTTCCTTAAATTTGTTATAGATTAGGACAATTTCTAATGTAGGTAATAATTCATAAATATTTGGTATCTATTTATTACATATATTAATTAGTTTTTGAATTATGCTTTGAAAATTGTTTTTTTTTTAAATAACAGCAAAAAAAAACTTGTCTTACTGACATCAAAAGTCTATTATTCAAATCAGGGCTTTTTGAGGAATTATATAATTGGTGGAAAGTTAAGAGATTGAAATAATTAGGTACAATTGTAAAGTATTCAACAAAATTATAAAATTCATGAAACACTTCTGTGCAGGAAGTTACATTAATTTTTAAGAACTTTAATATCAGCTTTGAAGGATAATATGGATAAATTTCCAAAGCAATAACAGATTAACTTATGATAATGAACACAACCAATCTGTTAAAATAATCATAATTAACATAAGGACTAAGGATTTAATAAGCACATAACAGAGTGCGTGCTTACTTTAAGTTTTCAATTATTATTTAATTTGTTGAAGTAAAATATATAGTCATATTGTGTAAACATAATTTAAACATAATATGTGTAGACATGACGTTATCTATTAATGTCAAATGTCAAATTGTATTCTTTTATATGTATATAAATTATGTAAATAATAAAAACGCTTTCATTTAATATTTGTACTTAAAGACCTCTACTATTGCATTTTATATTAAACCTTCCTCCAATTGATCCATAATGTTTTTTCTGCGCGGCGTTGTGTCAAATTTTTTTATTAAAAAGAAATACAAAATCATATTATTTGAAGTATCGCAGTCATAAATTTTTAAATTCAAATTAAAAAATATTTTTTAATTTCAAAACTTTATCAATTACATAAAAAAAATTTAATTGAAAACAAATTTCTAAGTAGAATTTGAAAACAGATCAATTTATATTAATCAAAATACAATAACTTATTTACATAAGATAATTAAATATAAATTTTTATAATTTAAAAAAGTTCTTAAATCTCGTCCGACCGTCCCTGTGTTGACAAGATTTTTACACACCGCTTAGAAACTAAACTTTTTTTAAAGTTATTACAAAATAAATAATTTTAATGGAAGCATCCGTTAAGGAACTACGGATCTCTAAATTTCCAAAAAGCCCTATTTTTAAGTTTTATAACAGTTCTATAAATATATGTAATACAAAATGTAAAGGGTTGGTATACGATATTTTATTTACCGTTATGCGGAACTTCATTTTTAAAAAATACTTAACCCTTTTAATCTCCCAAACAGTTTGAATTAGGAACTTAAAACTTTGTAGGTAGTTAAGCATGAGTGCTTTAAATAAAGATTCAGTATGGCTCTCCGTTTAGGGGTCGAGCTGAAAGGTCTTAAAAACTGAAAATCATATTTTGACACCTTATTTTTCTTAATTTTGAAGGTTCTTTTGATTTTTTACAATTTATTTTGATGTGCATACTACATCTATAATAAAATAATTACACAAAAAGAGATTTTAAGGCTCTTAGGGAAATTTTTAAGAAAAATTTTTAAAATATAAGGAAATTTTATTCTTATCTTATGATGACATAAAAAAAAAGAAAACCAAAAAAAAATACAAAAATATTTTAATTATTAGTACAAATGTATGTGTGAATTAAAATTTAGTTTTGTTTTTATTTTTTAACAGAAAATCAGAGCCTGCTTTATGAATATTTTTTGAACATTTTTTAAACTAATATCTGGTCAACAAGATTTATTCAGTTTATATTAAACATTTATTTTGAATGAAAGTTCTAATATCATCTATACATCAGTACTACGGATTTAAAAATTCAGATTTTATCAGGATCTAAACAGAAACTAACATCAGAAAGAACAGTGACTGAAAACTATAAGTTTATAAGGAAGTTCTTTTGTAACACTTTTTTATATTCATCAATTAGGATCTTAAAAAAACATAAAGGAGTATGTTGTCATGAAGCTCTTGTCCTATCGAGATGTGGTAAAGAAAAGGACAATTAAATGCAAAATTAATGTACATAAAATCAAATTAAACTCAGCGACTCTACAATGACTCTTTGCACAGTGGTTTTTTTAGTACTTATAAATTTCTATAAAAAATTTTAAAAAATTATTAAACACTATTTCTCACCTACCTCCTACTCTACTTACTCTTTGTCAAACCACAAAACTTATTATTACTAGTAAGTATTATTTTTTTTTGAAAAATTAACATTTTTATAAATCCTTGACTTTTTTTCATTACCGTAATTTCCTACAACTATGTACCACTTTTGGTATATTTTGTAAAATATTTCAGAAAGTTAAATCTGTAGAAAACCCTTTCTTTGGCTTTGAATAATTTAATATTTAACTGAACTAAATCCGCGAGAACAGCTTTCTAACGCATAATTTGCAACAAATAGAAGGTAAAATATAGTGGTACATTGTTGTATTCTAAGTTGCGCAACTATAGTCCAACTATGGTACATTGTTGTATTCAGAGTTACTATTAGTTCATCCATGTATTTTCAATACTGGACCATAGTTGTGTTTGCAAATTTTGTATGAATACATAAAATTAATAATTTTAGCAGTAATACTACTTTTCACTAAAAATTAAAAACAACAAAAACTGTGAATTTCAAAATTTTGATTTTTGTCTTTTTTGCTCGTAATTGAAATTCTAACTAAAAATAAATCAATACAAACTAAACTGCAGTTTATTAGAAAACCAAAAATGTCATAATTAGTAAAAATTACGCTCCTACTTAAGTTTGGATTAAATTTTTTATTTTTAAGTTTTTTGGACAATAGTTGTAGTGCTGTACCATAGTTGTAGGAATTTACGGTACTTGTAATAATGTTTGCCCATGTTTCTTTTGAAAATTAAAATTAGTTGGATCATGAAACTTAAATTGAAAAAATAATAAAGCTAGTTTGTTTGTAAGTAAAAATAAATATTCCTTCCAATTAATTTTAAAATTCCAAGAAAAAAAAATCTGAAAAAAGCCACTCGAAAAAAACATTTTATTTAATTTAAAAAAAAAAGCTGAACAAGGACAATATTTTATTCCTGGAAGTTTTTATTTTTCTTTTGTTTACTGTTTCTTTTGTAATATCCTCATACACACATTCATCCAATGGATATTTGTTTCCGATTTTGGTTTTTAAAATTTATCCTAAAAAAAAACAAAAACAAAGAAAAACTTTTTGAAAATCGGAAAATTAGAAATCTAATTCGGAAATAATAAAACAAATATATAATAATACAAAAACAAACAAAATACACTAACTAACAATCATCCAATTAAATTTCATTGAATTGTTTTGATTTTAAAAATAAATATTTACAAAAAAGTTTTTTTTTTTTATTTTTTGTCTCTTTCTTTTCTTCTTTTTTTTGCGAGAAGTTAGAAGGAGTCAGAGGAGATTTTTTTTTTTTTAATAAAGCTATTATCCTTGTTAAATAATGGTGGTTATTGTGTGTATATACATATAATTATGTAGCTGTGTGTAAATGTATAACTAACCTATATTATGAATGTATGTATTGAGAATTTAAAAAAATAAAGATATAAGGATGAACAAAATTATAACATATACATTACACAATATAAATATATACATATATATATATATATATATATATATTATAGATAGTAACAAAGGAAACCAATTTGCTCTTGTTGATTCCTTTAAACTTTATATACAGTATTAAATAAAATTCTTAAAACCAAAATAAAAAACAAAAAAAAAAAAAAAAACAAATGAATAAGATCATTTAATTTGAAAAAGTGCGTATTTTTTGGGAAGGATATATTATTATGGGTTTAAGAAATTTTTATATCTAGATATGGATGTAGGAGAACTAGATTGTGATTATAGGAGACACTAAAAGTTTATTTAAGTTAAAGGGATTTAAAAAATATGTGAACTCTTTTATATGGAAGTTAGAACAAGTCGAAAAGAACTTATTCATAGATTAATTAAATTTCAAATAAAAAAAAGTAACTTAGTAATCCAAGGCTACGAAGAAACCAGCAGATAAATATTTTCTATGCAAATCTAATTTCAAGGCCTTAAAAATGTATAGCTTTTTTTATAAACATAATGCTTGTGATGAAAACTTCTCAAGTCTTTTTGGGTGCCTCTTACAAGAGCCCAATAAGATTTTAGAATTCAAACCTAGAAAAACTACTAAAGTGTCGAATTGTAGTAACTATTTTAATATGAGGGCTAAAAAAAGGTTAAGATATTATCATAAAGACTCTTTGTTGCAGCAATTTGTATGGATCCCAAAACCTATTTTTTATATTTATCAGGATCAAAAATATTATATATACTTACATATTTTTTAAAATGGTACAATTATGCTTTGTAGTCCGTTGTTTCGATTAATACAAAAATGTATCACCTCTCTTCAAATTTTTTTCTTGTATTTGATTCTCCAATTACTGGTTATGGTATGTTCTGTTGCAGTTTGGTTTAGGATTAATAATATATTTTTAAAGAATTGTAATTACTGAAACGATCAATCACCTAAGTAACTTATTGGTAATCAAATAATTGTTTGAATTGAAACATATCAGGTGTTTAATTCTACAAAATATTTATAATACAAAACACCAATAACTAATTGTCCAAGACATGAGAAAATCTAACTTATTATTTTATAAGATAGTTATAATTCGTTTCTAGAATTATTACAATCACTAATTGAACCTAATAATAAAACTCTATGTATGTAGTTGTAAATTATGCTTAGAAGTGTAGTTTAAATTCATTTGAGTCATCCTGTAATTTAAAAAATTAAATTTCTAAAAAAAATTCTAAATACTCAATACCCCTCCACTTAAACTTAATTATGAAACGGCTTTGTTCTACTAAGCTTTACTATTTATTAGTTAAATAAAAAGAAAACAGGAAATTAATTTTTTTATTGTGTCCTTTTTGTTTTTGTTTTGTTTTACAAACATTAATATAAGAAGGACCAAATAAGGAGCAACTACAAACAAAAAGAAAAATAAAATCTGTGCGAAATAAAAAAAAAAAGTTTTTTCATTTTTTTTTCATTTTTTTTTATTTTTTTTATTTATCTGCAATAATCCCATTAAGGCGTTTAGGTGAATTTATATTTTACAAGTGTGTATTTATGCATACATCATGTATATACATACTATATACATATATAAATAAGGATAATATATGTGTATAAATATTGTGTCATATTAAAATTGTCAAAACATAAGCACGTGGGGTGTTCATTTATTCCCAATATAATACGCATACAATTTGTTTTATTTTTTTTTCCACGTGTTTGTGCGTTCTAAATTCTTATTTTTCAAGTCCTTTTTAGTCCTTTGAACATCATAAAGAAGGAGAATTTATTATTAGACTGTAAACAGTATTTGTTAGTTTGTTTTTTTTTTGTGTTTACCATAATACGATATTGAAATTTTAGCATGGGTTTCATTGCTGCGTTCTATAATTCAAATTAAATTGTGTTGGGACAGGCGTTTGGTATAGCCAATATAAAAAATGACTCAATAAAGTTTATAATTTTAATGATAGTAAGTTTAGGCGTTTGTTGTCGTACTACACATATACTTAATTCAGAATATAAAAATAAATTTATGAAATAATTTTATTTTTGTAGGTAGTTTTTTAAGCAGAGTTAGTTGTATACTATATAAATTGTAGGATTAGGACAATTTTATTATATTAATACTTATTTTTCATATAAATTTCCAATTTAAAGTTTTTAACGCCTATAAAATTTTTCACACTTTAAAGAATCATGTAGCCATTAATAGCAGTTAATTTATATTTATTAAATGCAAGGTCAGTTGAAGTACAAGGTTGTTTTTAATCATTTATAATGTCGTTTTATTCTCGGAATATAGACAATTTATATTCAATAATATAGGTAATAGGGATTGGTTTTAATTAGCAATTTATGGGAAGAAGTAAATTTAAAAATTAGTAGGTACCTATCTTAAAATAGGAAAAAATGTGGGATTAAATTATGTGGTAGGGAATATGGGATCTGATATACCTAAATATTATTACATCTTGTTTTATTAAATAATTTTGTTGTTCATTATTACTAGGAGAATGGAAAGCTTTTTTTAATTCGGCAAAAAAGCGTAAACTTCACCTTGTTAGAGTTGGCTGTTAACTTGTTAAAACTTTTTTTAACATAACTAAAGTAGTAGAATTACCTTAGTGCACTAAATTGACTGTGGACTGGGAGGATGGTTGAAAAAAGGTAAAGAAATAATGTTTTATGTTAGTCGAGGTCTAGATTGGGAGTTAAAAAAATAAAAAAATTAATTTTTTATTCGAATTTTTGTGAGTTATATGAGTTGGGGAACAACCGTTATTTTCTTCTACTTTGCAACCAAGTCGAATTTTTTGCAAAAATCCCCTTTTATTTTGTTATAAGAATTGAAAAAACTTAAATTTAAATTTGATTTTGAAAATTGTTAACTTTTAAATCTTTTTTGGGTTGATATAATAGTGTAAATGTACTATTCAAATTATATAAATTTATTTGTTCTTTAACTTAAATATTAGTTTTAAATTACCATAAATTCAAAATTTAAAATTTGCAAATAAAAACATGCCTTAAAATGGATAATAAATTTAATGAATCTGAATTATTAACTATAAATAATTCAGATCTATAACAGATACTCGCTAAAACAAATAAATATTTATATTTTAATTTAATTCTTAAGTTTTGCAAATGCATCCTTATGATACTTTCTGAGTAAAAACAAGCTTCAATATTCCGGTCATCTCAAAAACAGAAATTTCTATTTAAATTAAAATTTAATTTAAATCAGAAATAATTAATATAGATATTTTTTACGTACCTAAATTATTTTACCCAATTTATCTCTCAATTAAAATCTCTTGAATTTTAATATTATTATACTGAATATTATGCTGAATTTAAATTTTAATATTAAAATAAAGGTATAATATGACAGGCTTTTCTGGGAAATTCTATCTATAGAAAGAGCTCATCAAATTAAAATGAAAATTACCATTGATACCATTTACTATTGAAAATGTATTATAATTCTGCTTCAAAACAGTAATAGCATAAGAACTAAATGAACGCATGTTAATTATCTAGGATCTTAGGTTTTAATTGGTGTGCCTGCAATTGAACGATAATTTAAACTATAATCGTTTTTAAAATAATACTTTGGAAATTATAATTAGTTTTTGAAATGATTTAATTTCTTAAATATCTTATCACAGTAAGGTATATTTTAATTTATTTTCTAAGTATTTTTAGTATTTTAGTAGGTATTAATAGTTATTTTTAGTTTAATTCTTTTATAATAATAAAAATTGTATTTAGTAAATTAATTATTGGCTAAGAAGTTTTTGGAAAGTTTTGGGGGCATTCAAACATTTATAATTATAATGAAACGAACCCTATATAAAATTATGTATCATTTGTCCGGATTGGGAACCAAGTTCCATTAAAGGTGTTCCCTCAACTTAGTAATGTATATATGTATAATTAAGATAAATTTAAGAAGAACATTACCTTAAATCCTTCGTCTAAATAACCCTTCCAATGGGGTTGAGGAAACCACAATAATACATTAGATTGTTATCTTCTAATATAATATTCCTGATATCTATCTAATAATACCTAGTGATACCTAAATCCCTTTAAAAAAAATCCTTTCACATGCCTATCTTCGGAAGCAAACTGTACACACATGGTCACAAGATCACGCTCTAATTGTTTTGTTTGACTCAAAAAGCGTCGTGGTAAAAGGAGCAAAATAGCTAAAGGAACTATATCGCATAGTTCCAAAAGGTGGCTTTTAAAGCTTTCCACTGTCCTTAATGAAAGAAAAAAATATTTCAATTTTATTATATGGGTATAAAAAATTTAATTATGTTTACTTTCTACCATAGTTTTAGGTAATACAAGGCTGTACGAAAAATGTCCCAAAAATACCATTTTTCTGAAGGTCCGCAAAAGAAAAGAAAATAATTCCCTAAATACAATTCTTATAAAAGTCCCCAAATATTTTCAAAATCCTGGACTTTTTATATTATGAAATAAGTTCCCATAGTTTCACAAAAATTTCGGGAACTTTTTTCGTTCAAGTTTTTGGGACTTTTTTCATACAGCCCTTATGCAGAACATATGCTGAGGATATTATAGCAATTTAGGTATATGAGAGGATAACAATCTGATGATTATGATATGTTAATTTAACAGACTTTATCCAATCTGTGGTAGGTAGGCCTTCAATGTTAACAGGAATTCCATTGAACGAGCAATGAGCTGATACATTCCAAAACAATTTTATAAAACCTTCATGGAGTCTAATTGAAAAGATCAATGACCGTGATAGATTTTAACAAAATAAAAATATAACAAACTTTTTAAATTAGTTAAGAACTAAAAAAAATTTTATTTAATTTATGGAAATTGTAGTACATTTTTATAAGATATAATTGCTAATTGAAGCATGACTAATATAACTAAATTTATAGCATTTTCTAATAAGATATTATAATTTGCTTGATTAAATTATTATTTTTTTTTTCAAATTTTTTCTATTAAGAAAACCAAATACAAAATGGAGGATGAAGATGATACAATATTGAATCTTTCAAGATACATATTATATAAATTTGTTTTTTTAAATTAATTTTTTTCAATTAAAAGTTGTCTAGACTCTTAGAATTAATTCAAAAAGAAAAAAACAGATTTTAATAGCAAAACATTTCCAATATTGCCTTCTCGTCCCATTTGTTTATCATTTTTCTTTAATTTTCCTGATTTCGTATCAATAAATTTCTATTCATGTCATTTTCATATTTGAATTAATGTTAATAATAATATTGATTTTTATCTTGAATTTTAAGATTAATACATAACATAAGTTTAAAAACTGCGAGTTTTTTAAAATGTTTTTTAATTAAATTCAAGATCCACTTAATCATTTTCTAATGTTCTTTTTAACGAGAATGGAAAGCATCGAAAGTCATCCAGAATCACTGTATGAGTGGTTTATCTGGGTGGTTATGGACTTTAACCAACTAAATCACCATCTTTTTAGGACCAAACTTGGACCAACCTCAGATAAATAAATAAATGTATCGTTTGATTTTTAGGATAGGGAAAAGGATAGGAAAAGGAAGTTTGTGATATGGATTAAATCGGATAAAACGATAAATTTTGAGTAATATCATGAAGATTGATGCTAATTATTCTTCTTAAAATATTTAGGATCGTAGATATTTGAATTACCAAATTTAGAAATACATTACAGGGTAACTTATTCCATAATTGCCACGTCCACTGATCAAATAAATTTCCAAACCACTTGCTAATTCAATGGGGTGGTGAAGAGTATCAGTTTTACTTCTTGTTTTGCTTCGGAAAGCTTTGGCAGGTGCCATTAATTGTTTAATATCTTTGGAACAGATGTTTGTGCCAACAAGATAGCTATACTACAAAGTTGATGATTTGACAATGACATGAGATAGCACCCAGGTCGTTTAGGCAGACAGCTCTGTGAAGTAAGTGTTGAGGTAACACTGCGTTTATTTGTTAGGCGAAAAGCTCAATTCTGCACTTTAATTTAAAAATAAATCATAAGTATTATCCTATTTTCAGTTTTTTAATAAATTCTAAAAATAAAATAAAATTTCTATTATAAACTTTTCAATATCTCTTTTGAGTGTATTTTCCAAAATTTCATTTGAATAAATTTCTATTTTAAAGTAATTTCTATCTTAAAGATACTTTAATCTGCATTTTAACTAATACTTTATTCTAAGTATTTAAAATTTTTAAATTTGAAATTTTACAAAAAAAAATTAGGGTGACATTTACGATTTCCCCCAATTTAAATTCGTGATGCAAAGCTTGTGAAAATATTTTCTTTTATTACAAATTTCTACCGTTATTTAAATTTTGTTTTCTTAGTTTTGTTTTTTTTTTTTTCACCGTTAATCTTTAGCTGTTTATTTTTCACAAAATCATTTTCAAGGATACATGTGCATAATATACTTAACCTTGAACTTGAATCCTGAATGAATTATACAAAATTATTTTTAACTGGTTTGAAAGAAAAAAAAAAACAACAAAAACCAAAAAAAAAAAGAAAATAAAAGTAGAAGATAAAAGTAAATTGCAAAAACCACAATGCTTTGCAATAATTTACATTCATTCAAAAAAAAAAAAAATATTAATGATTAAAGATACGCTCGATATCATCAAAAAATATTAAAAATGTTTTTATATTATAATTTATTTTTATTTTATTGCACATACATTCACAAATTGTGTGATTAAATCGCTTGACGTCAGTTAGTATATAGCTGTTAAAGTCATGAAATTTTAGAAATGAAGAATTGGGGCGTCATTTTAATTTTAATATGAATGAGTCAGTGTTAGTGTTTTTAAAGTCAAATAACGGAATATTCTTTACAGTTTTTTTAAAATATTTAAACACAATTTATATTTTATAACTGTAAAGGAGATTCCGTTATTTGACTTTAAAAAAAAACTTCAAACGTCTGAACCTTGAATTAAGTTTATGTGTTGTATAAAATGTATGAGGTTAAATCCTTGAAAAGTATTTAGATAAATAAAGGAGATCTATGACAGTTGTTGAGATCTGTATCATGACAGTTGTTTTGAATATTAGATAATATGACGTGTTAGAATACGAGTCTGACTGGTTATCGAAAAATACAAGTCTAATTAAAATGTTTTTTCTAGAAAAGTTAGATGACGTGTAAAAATTAACATGTAAACCTTGAAATGATTTACATATTAATTTTTCATGTATTGACTTGTGAATGAATTTCAAATTTTTTAATTTTTGGTTTTATCTTACACAAAATATTAATCATAAGGTAATGTAATAAGTTTCTTGGAAATTGATAAAAATAAATTGTGAAAATAAGTGAAAAATATCATAATAATGTATCTATTACGTATTATTATATTTTCAAGGTTAAAATTTGTAAAGAGTTTTATAATATAAATCAGGGGATTTCGCAAAAAAATTGAATTATTTAAAGTAATTACCACCTAAAGTAAAATGTTATTTTTAACTCTTATATTGTTCGAAACACAAGGTTTAAAATGAGTCTTAGTCAATGCTTCCAGGAAAATACTTATATATTGCATCAACTTGTCTACTAAATATGCAAGGGGACCTCTCTCAATTTGTTGTATATGGTGAAATCAAGAGATCAAAATTAAATGGAAGATAATGAGACTTCAAGCTTTATTTATTAATTCATAATAGATCTAGTTCTAGGTTTTTACATAAATTTTATTTTTGGAATATTACGGCTGGGTGGCTCAATGGTTGAGTGTCGACCTTTCATGCGGAAAGGTCCAGTTTTCTGGTTTTCGACTCGACTCAGCTATTGCTATGGTATACCATTCGACTTTGCGTTCAAATTAATGGTATAATCAATAATTAAGCAAATGCAAAATATAAATAAATAATTTAATTGATTAATATAACTCACAGATATAGCATACCATATACTCAAAAACAAAATATTACAATATAAACAATAAATAGAATTGTTAATATTGAAAATCTAAAACGTTTCTACATGTTATAAGGCACAGTACTATCTCATGTTTAAATTGTGTGTGGAATTCAATAAGACCAATTCTAATAACACGAATATAATATGACCCCCTGTTCCAACATGTACTGTGGTATATACAGGTTTGTTAGCCTAACTGTTGAGCAGTTAGCACTTAAAAAAACAAAAAACTCAAATCAGTTATTTAAAATACTACATTAGATGACTCAAATCAAATAACTGGTATTTAATATAATATTTTTTATAGGTTGGGATATTGGGCTGTGTGACAAATGTCCCGGATTAAAAAATCACCGATGGACTTATTATTTAAAAAAAAATAAAAAAATTCGCGGAACTTGAAACTGGTTTCCAATTTAAAACTTTGAATATATAAATTCATAAATACTCTAGGAAAAATGACAACTGTGATTATGTATTCAACTGTAATATGTTTCGTAATATAGGATCTTGCATTGACATTAACAGCTAGGTATTATTTTACTTGTATATTTTGGTATTATCAGACTTTTAAAACTCTTTTCCAAATAAAAATAAATTCGAATTTACTGGCTCTTCAAATTCAGCTCTGTTTGTTTTCAAAATGCAGTTCAAAACTTAATCACATGTTCGAAAATGGAATTGAGAATCATCTCTCATTTTAAGACAATTTTTTTCTCTCTCCTCATGAATCATAATTCCCCGGAGAATTTTATCTTTTATTTTGAATCATAAAAACCTAAGGAAATTTTTTTCACCTCGCCGGATATTATATTGAAAATATTCCATACACATGTTGAATTTGGTGATATGTCATAACTCCTCACTCTACTTTGTGTCATAACTCTCTAAGGGACTTATGACACTTATTCAAATTTTAAAGTTTGACATAAGCCCCTTGAACAAAACTTAGGGAGTTATGACACTTTACTTTATGTTATAAATCCCTAACAAAATAAAATATTAAAGTGTGTCACAACTCACAAAAGGAGTTATGTCATCTTAAATGTTCATACACATATGTAATTTTTCGCATTCCAAGTAAAAACGTTGGTCGGTAGAAACGTTGACAACTTAATTTTGCTCATATAACAACTCTAGCTATTTTGTATTTAAAAAACTCCTTTAAAAATACTTTTTCTCTAATTTATTACAAATTTTGTCTTTAATATTCACTGCATCTTCTAATAACATCATTAAGACGATTGATCATCCATTATTAAAAATTAAAACAACAATCTTTAAGTATCTATAATAAATAACACTACTATTATAATGTTATAATACATGTATCTACAGATACAAATTGATACATATTTAAAGAAAATGTAATCATTTTCACAATATAGATTTTTCTAGATCAAAACTTTTCTTGTAATTTGTTTTCAATTTGCAGTATTTTATATTATTTTCTAATGTAATGGGTTGTGTCGTGATGTCATTTTCATTTACAATATTACACACACACACACACACACAATGTATAAATTTTTGTGTAACAAGCAATGATTTGACATTAATTTGGAAAATAACAAAATACACTAACACCAAAAAAATATATATATAAAAACTATAAGTATTCTATATATAAGAATACAAAATTCATATTATAAAATGAAAATACGTGTGACAGTTTGAATGTAAGAAGCGAAATTTCTTATTTTGTTTTTTTTTTTTTGATTTGGATTTTGTAACAACAACAAAAAATAAAACTACAAAAAAAAAAAAAAAACAAAAATAAAGAGTGTCATTATCTGTTAATTAAAGAAATCATTCATGTTATCCACATACACATATTATTACATCTTTTGTTATACGGGGTTTTAAAAAAGTTTTTAGAGCGGAAAAATTACACTTTTCTCATTTATATTATCTGTTTGTATGTTTAATGTTTTTTAGTATTAATATAGATATATGTATATTTATATCATTATTGTATTTTAATTGATGTCATATGTAAGTGCTGTTAAATGTTTAGTTCTTTATATATTATTATGTATAATTATAATTTTTGGATATAAATTTTTTTTTTAAGTATTAAAGACATTTAATGTACGCATTAAAATTTTAAAATTAAATGTGTATAAAAAGTTTCCTGGAAAATAACACAACACAATATAAGGAAGTTGCGTTTTAAAATAACAATACATTAATATTAATAACGGTATTTAAAAAAAAAAAACAAAGAAAACATAAAATGTTGATTACTTTTTATTATTTTGTTATATTATCCTTGAAAGGATAACTTTAAATAATTTTCTGTGCGTCTTTTTGAGATTTTGACTAGATATACACATACACACAATGGTTTTAAATGGTTTTAAAAAATTTATATAGTTGCAATTTTTGCTCGTCTGTTAGTCTCTTAGGTTTGTAGGACTGTTGGAAAATAAAAATATCTAGGATTTTATTCCTTACTTAAAGTAGTGTAAAGATTTGTCTGATTGCTTAGTGGTAAAAGCGTCAGATTTCAATGGAATAGTTTTCGAGTTCTGATCTTGGATGTCTAATAACAAAAATTTATTTGTTAATAGTTTATATTATTATGTTACACATAAATATATGTATTGACCACAACTGAAAATGAAAATAAAGCAAAGTGTAGAGATTATATCGTAGAATTAAATTGAACATTTGAATTTCTGAGACAGCAAATAACAGGTTTAAGTTAAAAAAAAATTTTTAGACAAAAATTTGCAACCATTTTATCAAATTCTCGTCTGCAATAACTATAAATTTTAAAAATATTTGGTTATAATTTTATTTTCAACGATTAAATTACACATTTGTTACCTGATTCTATAGAGTTTCATTTAATAAATTTTCAATATAGATATTATATTGTATACTTCCAAATTGTACAATTCGACGCTTAATACCATTGTTCATACCCAAGGGTGTTAAACTAAAAGTAAACTAGTTTTGAAAGAAAGGTGTTCATACTATAAAAACTAGTTTAATTCTGACAGCAAATAAAATTAACTTAGATTTTTTATTTTTTTTTGTATTACAAAATTTTTTCATACAAAAAATGACAAAAAAGGGAAGGGTAAATAAAACAACTTCAATTAATCTTAACAAAATATCGATTATGTCATAAAATTGAAATACTCAGGCAGTACTTTGGAAATAAACTAGTTCAATATTGTCAAATTTTTCATAGAATGTTTTCTTCTATGAATTATCAATAAAACTGAAATTAACTTTCTGATTTAAACATAATTAACTCCTATGTAATAACTTATAACTACTAATTCTTAGTTATACTTGGATATTTCTCACTATTATACAATCTTACAGTTGCTTTTTCCAACTTCGCCCTGCCATTATACAATTATTATACTTATATTAGAACAAATCCATATTGTAGGTATCCAAAGAACTTAACCTTTAATAAAATATTTTATATATTTTTAATTAAGTACCGCAATTAGAATATCCCTAAAAATCTTTAATTATTCTATAAAATTTAATAATCATCTGAGAGATTATAAGATTTAATTTAATAAAATTTGTTGTTAATGTAAGAAATGTATCTATACCTACTAATAAATTTAGAATAATTTGTTTATATTTCCACTTAAATTTTGTTTTAAAAGAACAAAATCGCACCTTAAAAATTAAGAACTTTTCAAGGTAATTTTTATTTTAGTTGTTGTTAGACAGACAATTATTAATTCTTTCCACCTCAAAACTTTAATCTCCATAAACAAATTTTTTTGTATTTCGTATCCGCAGTACAAATAAAAATAATTTGTATTTACAAAATCCCATCTAAAGAATTATAAATTAAATAATTTTTTATGTTTAATTCTGAAATAAAGAGTATAGACTTTATTATATTTTGTTTTAATACTTTTATTTATTTGTTATTTTATTATATTAATTTATTTTAGATTTATTTTATTATAAAATTATACTTATTATAAAATTAATTTTAATTAATTTGTTTTAAAGTAATGTTTATTGTAATGATTAACATTTTAATCTAACGTTAATGTTATTTTAAAATGTTAAATACCAAATTTCCATTGGATTAAAAATGAAATTGTAATTTAAAAGTTGAAATAACGGTATTTGCTGATTAAAAACTTGTCAAATCTAGGTATCTAACAATATATGGTGTAAAATATTTTAATGAGGCGTTAATTAGGTTGGATATAAATCGAATGTTATATCCACCATGAAGCAAAAGATTTGACTGACAATTAAAACATCATGTAAAAGTAATTATTTTAGCTGTAAATACCTTTAAAAGGTAAAACAATCTTTCATTAGTAGAATTGAAAATTTTAATATAAACTTAACAACAGTCAATTCAGTTTAAGAATACGTCGTCGTTCCGGAACTACTAAAACTCGAAATTTTATTAAACCTCAATACAATAAATTAAACGTGTAAAGAACATTTTTTACTTCGCAGTCTTATGCTGATTTTTCATCGTATTGAGGTAGTATGCTAGAGAATTCCTGTAATGGACCACTTCTTAAAAACGTGCTGGGCAAAGAAAAGGTTAATATGGTTTAAGGTAAAGTATACTTCGGTAGTAAATATATCCCTTATTATTTTCTTAACTATATTTCTCCAGTTAAAATTAGTCTCAATTATAAGTTGAGAGTCAAAAGATCTGTAAAGAAAAGCCCTACCGTTAAAGATCAATAAATGAATTACACTAATTATTGATCTGTTATTCGCAGGTGTATCGAGAAAATGACGATATAAAAAAAAACCAATTTCTTCACAGATTAATAAATCTCTAAAGGCAATGACTCAATGTAAACTTCGCTTCGTTGACTTCACATAAGGAATTGAGCGAAGC
The DNA here is from genome assembly GCA_963082915.1 of Dolichopus griseipennis. Taxonomy (NCBI): domain Eukaryota; kingdom Metazoa; phylum Arthropoda; class Insecta; order Diptera; family Dolichopodidae; genus Dolichopus; species Dolichopus griseipennis. The sequence goes on from OY720442.1 coordinate 129,232,290, forward strand.
TGAGAAAACAAATTCAGAGTACTTAGATTGAAAGAAACTTTGTCAAGTTACTGTTAATATTGTCTAAGTATAATTTTGTATTAAAATCATATCTATGTACATTTTGAAAAAAAATTAACCATCAAGACTGTCAAAGTCAGAAAAGCAAAATATTGATGATAAAAGGTCGTGGTATAATCTCATATGAATTTTTAACTTAAAATTATTTGAAAAATTTTTATGAATTCAAATAAATTTTTTTTTTTAAATTTATGTAAAAAATTTGATTACATATTATTAAAAAATTTAAATTAAACTTCAACTTTCAATTATTTATTTATAATATTTTCATGAAATTCAATTAAAAATTTCTAAAAACTAAAAAAAAATAAACCAATTAAATAAATATAACAATTTACATATCTGTAATATTTATATATCACAAATCAACACCTACATTTACGAAAAAACGAGGAAAAGTGTAGTAGAGTATACTGTGTCAACTCTGGATACCCGCATAAACATTATATCATACTGTTAATTACTTTTGGCAAAATTTCAGACACCCAGCTTCATTAGGTATAGAGTAATGCTCATATACGAGAAAAGTTGTATGGAATCTACTCGAACCAACTGCACTACCCCAACCACATTTTGCAAAAACCTTGGCCTGGACTAAACTATTTTTGGCAAAATTTCAGACACCCAACTTCATTATGTGTAGAGTTTTTTTTTTGAGGATTGACATACATAGCTTAATCGATTTATTTTTCGATTCTGATCCGATCTATACCTTTGAATTTATTTCTACCGCCCCCTCCTTCACTGTGTCACAAACATAATTGCAAATTTAGTATACCCTTATTACTTATAGCCATACGGGTATAAAAAACGTTTCCAACTAACTTCTAATGAAAATTTGTTTATTTTTTCAACCAAAACTAATTGTACTTATTAATTTTTTTAAAATAGTGACTAAACTAAATAATTATTTAAAAAAAAAATTATTTTAAAATATTTTATTTTATTTTATTAAAAAAAAATAAAACAAACAAAGTTGAATAAAATTAATTAATAATTTTTTTACTTACTAAACAATACTTTAAAAAAATATAACCCAAATTAAGGAATATCAGTTCTGTGCATTTAAAGCTGTTAACTGATAGTTATAAACGATATTTGACCAAATGAAAGAATTTCCTGGCTCGGAATACTTTTCGGACTATGCCCCAAAAATAGTAGGTTATAATCCCCAAATTCAATTTTGGGATAATATACTACTCACTGTTCACTGGCATTTCACAACACCCTTGAGTAGTGGGATTTACAGCTTTGGGGCATAAATGTTTTTAGGACAAGGGAAATAAAAGTTTTGACCCATTCAAATAGCACAAAGCATCCTAATTTAAAATAATTTAAAATACCCTTCAAAATCCTGAATGAGCAAAAATAAAACCCACCGCTGCGGCATTAATTGAAGCATCGAAAATTTATTTTATCAATGAGAAGATTTGAATTAATCTGAATCAAATTTAAGAAATTCGAATAGAGTTGCCATACCCTACTACCAATTATATGTAGGTGCTTGAAAAATTTAAAATACAATAAAAATTTCCAAACATCAATGACAAAAAAAAATTAAAAAACGTGTCTAAAAATATAATAAAATAATCAATCTTTCTGTCGTACCCAAAATTCCAATTCTCTAATGATTAGTTATAAAAAAAATTGAAATAATTGAACAAACTTCGATTTTAAATTGAAAAAAAAAAGTTATTTGGAAATTAATTTTTTTATTGAACTTTAATTAAAAATAGACTTTCATGATTTGGAATAAAAAATAAAATTTAGATTGATTAAATTTTTTAAAAATTTGCAATTAACTTATGACATTTGGTCATTACAAAACCTAGAATTATGAATAACTAATAAAATATAGTTATAGTCATTTCACTAATGAAATATTTACTCACAAAATTTAATTGAACTGTTGCAAATTTAAGACAATGTTAGCAATAAGTATGTGAATTAAGAAGAAAAACGCTAGTGAATAGCACAGACACTCAGAAAAACATAATAACTTCGAAGATGAATAAATGTATATGAGAAAGTTCAAATACTTAAAAATTCATAAAATGAAACTATCTAGGGAAAGAAAAATGGTATTGAACTAAATGAAATCTGCCTTACTTGTGCAGTTTTCTTAGCCCGCTACAGCTATAAGTAGCACCGATTTTATAATAAAATCGATCTTAATTTTGAGCCTTTGAAAATTCTTAGTAATGTGTGTTTGCTTATAAATCCCAATGTCTTCAGAAAATGCAGTAGCCAATTAAAGCTTGTTTTCTCTTTGTCTCCAATGCCACTGTCTTTGCTAGCTATCTTCGAATACAGCATTAGCACATTCGGCCTAACTGCGAGAATTCTCGTCTATCATGTTTCCACTAAAAAAATTTTTCCGGCAATTACCGTTATTCTCGTTTCCACTGAAAGAATAATTGCCGCGATTTACTTCATGATTTCTATGTGAAAAAAAGTGGGCTTGCTAAAAGTTAAGTGATTTTTTCAGTTGGCTTGATAAAAATTAAGTGGAGGCGAATTTGTTAAAATAACCAAATAAGGAACATCTCCTTTATTATTTCGTTGGTTTTGCTGATTGGGCTTTAATTCTTGCATTTATTCTCAACCTTCTGGTTTTTATTGAATTTTCTCAGATATATATTTGTTGCCGAATTGTGCTGGATTTAATTTGTTCTCCCACGTGTTATATGCCGAGTACTTGACCACTACGCTAGCGAAGCGCCTCAGCTATTATGCAGTTATGCGATAATCATTTAAAATAGTTGAAAACATTTCAAAACTTTTAAAATTAAAATCCCTCGGATTAACTTCACTTTTAAAACAATACATTGTAAATACTTATATATTATTTAACTTTTTATTCATCAAATATTATAATTTGTTATGTTTTTTGTCTATATTTATAATTTATTTATCAAAAAACAAATTTCAACATCTGCTTTGCGATTACAAAATAAAAATTAAATTATGTTTTTAGTTTTATTCATATTTTTAATGTTTCATTACTAGAGCAGTGCACGCTTATAAAGGGATACGTTTTGTGAAACATGAAATTTTACATAAAACTACAACAGTTTTGTGTTCCAAAGTTTCTTGCTTTTTGTTTTTTATGTTGATTTTAAAATACAAAGCTGGCTACATATAAGTTATATACTAAATTCATAAATATATAATAAAATATTATGTACATAGAAAATTTTTGGGGAATACAATATAAGCATACATTAAAAATCAAAAGTTTTTAGCAATATTGCGAGAAAAGTTTTAAAATTAAATTACAATTTTTAAAAAAATTTTTTGGTTTGTCCAAATAAGTTTGGAAGCGTTTGTCTGTTATTGCTAGGTGTTGCAGCTCATGCGATGGTTTTCAAGTTCTCCTTCCAAATTTCATAGAATCGGTTATTAATACAAGTTTCAAGACATTCTTAAAGAATACTGCAAGCATTTGACAATCTGCTATTATGATTATTTACGCGGAATTCTGTCAGTCACCTTATTTTATTTTCAGATTAAATTTATTTTGAACAATGACAGCAGATTCGTAATACCTGGAGTCACCGATGAACAACACTAATGGCTCTTATTCAGCCAAGCCATACTTGTACTTATGGTGTTTATTATTACTTGTACTTATGGTGAGAGTAAAATTATGTTCAGACTAATTAAAAATAACGCGATCTAAAAAATAGTTTAATTCTAATTTTACACAATCGAATTTGAAATAGCGCGATTTAAAAAATATGATTAGATAGGATTTTAAGCGATTGATTTTTTATGCGATTTTCTTTCGCGGAATGTTCCTATCGCGTAAAGAGAGAAGTAGGTGTTACATCCTGAAGTTATGACGACAACCCATATTAAATATTCGACTATAGCAAATTCCATATTCACATTAACAAGCAAATTCTATAGTGAATACTCAAGTAAAACTGAGCAGTCGACTTGAAGTCATGTATTATAAAATACCTGTGTGGCTTGACTGATTAAAATGCATTAAAATAATTAATACGAAAAATTGCATACTTTTAGGGCATCAACAAATTTAAACATTCTAATGGACATTTCATATCCATTTTGAAGATATTTTAAAAATAAAAATTAAATGTTTGATCATGTATTTTCTCTACTTAAATTTAATTTTATTGCAACTATTATACAGTTAACAAATTTTCCCAAAATTTCCCTGTATGAAGTCACATTATTGTAAAGTGTGCATGTTAACATTCATTGGTTACAAAAATTTTGTATTTTTTCGACAAAATTAAACTTTATTATTTTTCTAATACAATTTTCACTTTCTAGTCAGTTTAAACTTTAAAATGGCAAATTAAAAAAAAAAAATGAACATACAATGTTTGGTGGAAATGATAAAATTTTTTTTTATTTATAAAAAATTTAGTACATTCTCCAATATATGAATTTAAAAAATGTTAGTTAACAAAATATAAAAATACATTTTATGAAAATCAAAGAGAAAATTTGTGACCAAACCAACAAAATATAATTTCAGATTCATTTCATTATTAAAATTGAATTTTCTCCGAATATTGCGATTTACAGTAGTTAAAATATGAAAATATGAATATATGTATATATCTAACAATATATTATATATATCTAATAAAAACTCAGATATCCGTATGGATTTAAATTTTTATGAATTTTAACAGAAAAATTTGTTTATTTTATTTTTGGAATAGTTGTATGAGAATTTTTAGGGAATGCTGACTTTAAAAATAAGTAAAACTTTTCATATGAACATGTTTTACATGTCCATAAAATGGGAAAAAAAGAACAAATTGTTAAATTTTCTAAAAATTGGAAAATTAAAAAAAAAATTTCATTTAAAATTTATTTAAAATTTTTTTTAGAAAAAGAGAAAAACTTTAAAGGGAACTTTTTTATTACATGTGTTAAAGTAATTTGCATAATATTTGAAATAAGAAAAAAGTTTTTAATTTTTATTTTTGCAAAATATTTTTTTTTTTGACTACAAACAATTAAATTTATGTCGAAGTTCTGTTTTAAAATTTTACATTAGAAAATTTCAAAATTTTACAATTTTTTGGTTTATATTTTGAAAATTAGTTTTTTAAACATTTTAGAATATTGTTTCATGTAGTCTTGGTAACATTAAATTTATATTTGTACTTAGATAATTAAACAAATGTATTGTTGGAATAGTTAAAATTATTTTAGTTATTTGATAAAAATATTATAATTTATTAAAAACGCTTTTCATCACGCACTATTACATTAAAAGACAACAAATACACAAAAATATTACGAAATATCATACAATATAAATCAATATAACGAACTTTGTTTTTTTTTGTATTTATTTTATTTCATTTATCACTATAAAATATCACTAATTAAATTATACCAATACTTTTGATTATATTTATTTAATTATTTTTGATCATAAAGGGGAGTTGTAATGAAAAATACTTTTTTCAGTAACCGCTACGCTACCGAAGTTGCTCATTTTGAATGTTCATTAAATCATAGATATAAAAAATATTGCATACTTTTAGGTAATTTAGAAATTTTTTATTTTATATTTTTTTCAACTAATCATCGAAATGAAACTCGAGTCATTAAATAAAAAAAAACTTAAAAATAAAATAATTAAAATTGCATATTTTCAGGCGAATCATTACAAAATCTTAAATTAAGTTAATTTGCGATGAATTAATTAAATAAATTTTAGATCTTAAAAAGTTCTCATCAGTTTTCTGTTTTCAAATGTTACCTTCGAAATTTATGAATTTAAATTACAAATTCAAATTTGCCTAAAAGTATGCAATGCTTTTTTATATCTATAATTTAATGAAAGCATAATTTTATAAGAAACATTTTTGGCCAAAATTAAAACAATAAAAATTTATTGTTTCATGTTTTTATTTTAATTTTTTTTGTTGGAGATAATAAAAAATTTTTTTTATAAAACTTTATAATGTCATCATTCTCAGTACAAGAACGTCTAAAAATTGTTGAATTTTATTATGTTCAGAATAATGTCACCTTTTTGGAAAATCTTATTATGAGTGATACAGCATATTTTCATTTAAATGGATAAATCAGTAAACAGAAATGCTGAATTTGTAGTACATAAAATCCGAGAACAGTACATCAGCGACAATTAAATTTACTTACATAAACTGTTAGGTGTTGAATTGTGACTAATATATTTATTTGTCCATAGTTTTTTGGGAATGACCTTGGCACCCAGATTAGGTTTCTAGGGTGGTAACGGGCTATTTTTAAAAATTTTACAAGTTCGACAATTAGTAATAATCGTGACATATTATTCCACCTCATACCGGGAGAAATGCAGTGACGATTCTTTGAAAACTTATTCGTTAATCAAATAATTTAAAAAATTGTTTATTTTACGTGGTCGCCTCGTTTCCTAGATATGATGATACCGGATCAAATCAATTTTTTCCTATATTAATAATTTTAATCCTTCCTTCCTGCCATAAAATAATAATATAATTAATAGCTATACATAATTTACATACAAATATATAATACATCTTTTTTTTAAATTATTTTTTGATGTCAAGTTGTCTGATTAAAATGAAAGAATTAATAATATTCTCTACAAAAAAAATGAAATTGTTTGTTTTTGACTTATGATTCAAATCTTTTAACTTAAGACTAATCATTTCTATCTGATGTTTTGTTTTTATTTCACTTTTTTTAATCATTTGATCTTGAAACCTATTAATTTTTTTTTAAATCTTTTATAATATTATAATTATATTTATATTAGAAATTATGGAAAATTTTCAATTAAAACATTCAATTAAAAGAAAATTATGCAACATTTCAATTTTATTTATGAATATTTCCTGTCAGGAAAATTATAAAAATTAATTAATTATTTTTAAAAAGAAAAATAATAAACAAGATAAGTATATATTGAATATTAAAAAAAAATAAGGAAGATTATCGTTGTTCTTGTAAACTTTGAGATTCCCGTGCATACCCACTATGATGTATAAAATAAAATAAACCGTTATTTAATTCCCTTATGTAATAAATTACAAAAAAATATACAGAAGTGAAATAATAAAAAAAATGATTTAACTGTCTCTAACAGTTGGTCCGAGGGATGTCTAATTTTGCCAAATAACTTGCCCTATTACCTTACCTGCCCAGTTTTAATTTTAACCTTGTAGCTTCATTAAATTCACAATTATCGAATTTAGAATTTTGTCTGGCACCTTCCAGAATATGGGGCTGTAACATTTTTAAACTTAATATAGGTGCTTGATCTATTAAATAACTAACCCTGTGTTATTTTCATCCTCGTGGTATAATTAGTTTTGAAGAAATTCATATTGGTGCAAAGAAGTTGTATGGTAGAACCTCGGAGCCTTGGTTCGATTTTAATCAAAAACCGTAGGGAACCTACGAATTATCTAAAAATGACTTTGCGTGGATTTCAGAACTTTAGCTCCTTTACGGCCGGACGGACAGACAGACACACATAGTTAGATCGATTTATTTTTCGATGCTCATCCTATACGTACTTTTGACAATAAGTACATCTAGCTCGTCTACATCAGTGCGTTACAAACGGAGGAGCAATTTTATTATACCGGTGGTCTTATATGTATGTACGGGTATAACAACAAATCTTATTTTATAGAATTAAGAATAATTAACAAATCAAAAGTCAATCAATCAAAAGATTATTTTTTTTTATCATGGTGAGATCTTTCCAAACAAAACCATTTTTTAAAAAAGTTTAACTTTAAATAAATTAATAAATTAATGAAATATTTAAATAAAAACAATTTGAACAGTTCACTACTTAGAATCTTTTATTTTGAAGGTTATATCTGTAACTGACACACTTGTTGTTGAAATAATCAGTCTTTAGAAATTTTAGAGGATTGAAAAGTAATTTGTTTCTACTTGTCATTTAAAGCAAATATTGAGTCAAGGGTTGGAAATTAGTAGCATTTCAGTGGGTTTAATAAGTTCAATTATTTGAGTTTTTAAAATCAACTTCTTATCAATTAAATCGTTAAAAACGAAATAAAAGTTTCTCCAGTATCAAAATTTTACAAATATTGTAAAGTTAAGGTTCAAAAACTTTTAGCTGTCAATTCAAATACACACTGCTACCTGACCGGAGTAAGAGTCAATGACATATAAAGACAATTAGTTAATTTGCTGGGACTTACCGTAATAAGACCCTCATAAGTGTTTCTTAATTTCACAATATACTTTTAACGCAAAATAAACTAATAATAGAATTTTTATTTAGAATTTTTTATAAATCTTTTGTCCTTGTCAACTTCATAATATATGTTTCGGAAATTTATGGGGCAACTACAATAAAAATGAAACCCTAGAAATATGAAAGTTCAAAATTTTATAATGCTTCCTATATTTCATTACTCCCTCGATTGCGTTTTTATGCTACTAGATGCATTAGTTTTTAAAGTATGCTAATTGGTTATAAAACCTTATATGGCAAGTAATCGATGGAATTTAAAAAATGTTTTTTATGAAGCACATATGGAATAAATTCAAGACTACATGTACTATATACCCCTATAATTTGTTGAGCTATCTTGCTTACGGAAGCAAAGCAACAGCAATCTCTTTTTCGATTCTGGTTCGATTCATAAACTGAAAAGCACTTGTCTACTACGATTGAATCGGAGTGTTGCAAATGGAGCAGCAATTTTATTTTACCCGTGACTATCGATAACAAGAGGAAAATAAAATAAACAAATTTAGAAAAACATCGTATCAAATATGGAATCTCCAATGTTTTGCCACAAAACCAAAATCAGCAGCAGCTCAAATTTTACTTAAAATAAAGGTCAGCGTTTAACGGTATTTCTTAGATTTTCTTTATATAAGCACGACAGCGTCTAACGGTATTTCCTGGATTTTCATATAATAAATATATGCACGACAGCGTTTAACGGTATTTTCTTAATTCTCATATAAAAGGTATTTGAATATTCGGGATATAACGGCATTTCCTGAATTCTCATAATGTGCAATTCATGTGAATGTTCATGATTTAACGGAATGTTCATGCAAAATGTATCTAAATTTTCGGAATTTAACGGTATTTTTCTAATTTTCATATAAAATATTATGTGATGCATGAACCCATTTTGGCAGATACACAAGGTACCGCGTCTTATTTGGATGAGAAATAAAATATTTGAATAAATTGAAAAAAAAAAAATAAGTTTTAAAATAACTTGGCATAATTGAAAATTATTAACAAATATTGCATAAAGGAAAATTCTCATAGTACCTAACTGTAATTAAAACAAATTACTTTACAAAACTTTAACATTTAAATTTTAAACTAATCTTTATTCCTTAAACTTTTTAAATTTTTAATTTATTTTGTTAATTCATTAAAAATATTACAAAATCATCCGTAGTTATACAGAATAACTTTTTTTTTGGTAAATTAAATTTTTCGAAAATAAAAATTTTAACGCTATTTTAATTAAAACTGTTTAAATTTATTTGGTTTCCTATATAACTTAGGGTTTTTTGTTTAAAGTATAATTTACTAAAAACCCAAAATATTGTAAATAACTACCAAATAAATTTAAATAACAAATTTATTTTTACGGTCAAAATGATATTTACTTTTTTTGCACATAATATGAAAATGTAAATTTTGAAAATTAAAACAAGAGTTCATTAAACTTTTAATTCTAAAAATTCAAACTGTTTCCAAAAATGACATCAATGAGAATTTATGATAATTGTATTACATTGTCTAAATTCATTTTAATTTTAACTGATGTCATATCATCTGAACTGAATAATAATATGATGTGGGCGATGCATAAAATTTTTTAATTTAAAATAAAAGTCTATAGTAATTATAATTGTATCATAAATTCTATGAAATCATCACTTTCTAAATAAAAAAAACTGTTTTATATTTTATGTAGATAATACAAAAATTTTAAATTTAAATTGTAAATGATATGGAGAGAAGTAAATTTTAAAAATAAAAACAAATTTTTATTTATTTACCGTTAAAATATTTTCCATTCTTAATTTTACATTGTCAAATTAAACGCGAGCAATAGAAAAACTAATTTTAAAGCCTAAAAGTATGCAATCTTTTTACTATCATAGATATTGTGTTGGACCCTAAAAGTTAATCTGTGATTTCTGTGAGATGTTAAATCTAATTCAATTTTGTAAATATACAAGATGCAATGCATTCTAGAAGTTAAAAGTTAATTTTAAATAATTTCAAAGCCTAAAAGTATGCAATCTTTTAATTATTCGTTTGCAGAACCCTAAGACTTTATCTGCAATTTGTGTAAGAGCTAAATATTAACTAAATTTTGTAAATCGACAAAATTACATTTAGTGAATTGTAGAAAAAAATTTTTAAAAGAATATTAAAGCCTAATGGTATGCAATATTTTTATAATACATAATGGTCTTGAGTATAGACCATAAACTTTATTTGTGATTTTTATAAGAGTTAATTTTCACTTAATTTTGTAGCCCATAACAGTTATTAAAATTGAATTAGGATACGTTTCCCAACAAAATCCAGAATATATAGAGGAATACTTTTAATAATAGGCGAAAATATAAGCCTAATCTGCACTACTTGTATGAAATATTATTCATGCTACTGTAGATTTGATTGTTATATATAGCTGGTTTAGTTTATATAATTACAGCAGTAATTCACTTCTATATTCATCAAAATTTTGTCATAGTTTATCTTTTAGTTTTGTTTATTAAATTTTAAAATATAAACGAGCGCGTCATTATAAATATGTACATATTATCTAAAATAAACATGTAAATATTGACTTTTATAAAAAGTTTATCAAAAATGTTGAATTTAAGTGGTCGAAATTCTTGTAAAAAACAATGTAAAACAAAAATCAAATTAAAAAACTTAATTAAAAAATTGTTCAACAACAATATACAATTATTAAAAATAGAAGTGCATTGATGTTCCAATTTGCTGATATTCACAATATACACGATTAAATTACATTTTAGTTTTTCTTAGTTTAGTACAGACCAAATCAACTATTAAAACTTCTTTGGATCTTCAACTAATTTATTACATACTGTTGAACACAGGATGTTCAAATGAAACTCTTATCTCAATTCTATAGGCCTAAAGTTCATTTAAAATTTTTTATCTGATTACTTTGGACAGATATTTCAATTGTAATTTTAAAAAGTTTTCTTGGAAGCTGTAACCCTTTTCTGTGCGTTTCTTTTAAATAGAATATTTATCAGAATTATACAAGCCAAAATATATATATATATACATACATAATATATTCTAAATATTGTTGACAGATTCTAAGAATGGAAGAGATTCTGTATTTTGTTCGAAAAGTAGAAATAATGAACGAAATGTGTATACAAGGAAAATTATTACACACACACATTCTAATACAATATAGATCCGTAAATAACTTTTATTTTACAATTTTCTTTAGTTTACTATTTATAGATATTTTTAATTAAAAATGGATAAATTGTAAAGATACAAGATTAAATTAAAAATACAACAGTTTCAATTTAAATAAAAATAACTGTAATTCCTCGAATATTTTAAAAAAGAATCTGTTTACTGAAAATCTTATTAACATTAAAAAAATATTTTATTTTTTCAGGCAAAAAAGGAAAAATTTTTTCAAAATTTCAATAAAAATGATAAGGGAACCAAAATATTCTTAATTTTAATAGAAATTAGTTTCACAATTGAAAACATATTGTCCGAAGGGAAAATTTTTTCCAGAAACCAAAAATACAAAAATTTAAAATTGAAAGGAAAATTTTTTGGGATAAAAAAAGGACTTAAGAATAGGATAAACATGCAAATAATCTATAGACTCAAACTTAACGTTTTTAAATATAATTGGAAGGTACTTTTAAGATTTGATCAGATAAAATTGATAAGAAGTTATTTTCTTGGCGGGGTTTTATTTTGTTGTTAGTTTTTATTAAGAAACAAGATAAAAAAGAACAGTTTCCAATCCAATTACTATTTCCAGGAAGATTTTCAAAAATGGATAAGACAATATTTTTGTTTTTTTTTTTAGAATGGATTCAATGAATTGGCAGTTATATTGTTTGTCTTTTCAACAACAACAGAATCTCAATTAAGTTTCGGTTTTATTTATATTTATTTATTTTATTTCCGGGAATGCTATCGAAATCTTTTGTGTTGACAGAAATGGTTAAAATCGATGTGAATGGATCTACTTTTGAATTTGGCACTATTCTAAACGGTTTTCATTTTAACACAGGAATGGCAGAAAATTGAATTACAACCTCCAGATCGGTATATTCTAAACATCAGACATATAAGTAACGTACTTATTGCACTTATGTCAAATTAATCGGGTATTGTGTTCAAGAATAAAAATTATTTTCGAGTACTTCCTAAATCAAGCAGAAAATCTAACTTCGGGTTCAAAAGAGTATATTCTAAATCTCTCCTATTCTAAACTAATGTACTCGTGTGCCAATGTGAAGTAATAAAGAATTGTAACTAAGTAAACAAGTATTGAATTTAAAATTCAGGATCACCTATAAGTCTTTTTCTAATAGATCAAGTAGGAAATTGGAATTTAGATGTAAAAACATGTGTTCGAAACTTCTAAAAGTCAATGTGTTCAGTTAAGCTGTGGAATTAACAAAGTTTCAACAAAGACTAGTTAAAGCTTTCTTAAAGCCTTTCGCGAGAATCGTACATTTTTGAATTCTTTGAAATCTAGCAAACTTTAAACAATAACAGAATGAACAAATTAATTTAAGCTTCAAAGTTGGATTGACTTATATAATAATAATAATAATAACAATACATAGGTAGTCTATAGTAAGATCTATTGCACTGTTTCTAGATCAAAAAGAATGTACGATTTCAGAATAAAAACACCTATTGAACAACAATTCAACAACAATTGAAGCAACATTTTAAATTGAGCTCTGAAATTAGCTAAACTTATGTGAAGCCTATGTTAAATTCTCATAAGTTCTACTCTGATTTGAAGCCTAGGAGGAATTTTCTCAAGTTCTTTCGTGATCGAGAAGACTGAAATGATTTTAGATTTTAAAAGCTTCTGCCAAAATCCAAAAAATTGGAATACACCGATTTATAGTTTGTTGATATAGTTCGTTGTAATATTTCGAACTTATAAGGACTCCTTATGTAGTTCGTAAGTACCTCTTTTAAGTGATTTTCAAAAGTCCGTTGGAAATTCAGATTGGAAATAATCTCTGTTAATTGGTTTAGTCCTTATTCCTTATAGTTTTCCCTATAAGTTCTTTACAGTTACAACAGTTCCAGATGAAAACAGAACGTAGGTATAACATAATTTTATGCATTATCAAAAATTATTCAAGCCTCCCAGATTTCTTTGAAATTTAAATTTTTTTTTTTATTCAAACTAAATTTTCATCCGTACCACACACACTCTATAAAAATTAGGTAAAGTAAATAATAAATATATACGTATATATATATTGTATTTGTCCTTCAGATTAACAAAAGAAAACCTTTTTTTTTAATAAACATTGCTAATGAATATTTGATAACTGTAAATTTTAGTAAAAGTATTCATTATGCATATTTTGATAAAAAAAAAAACAAAAAAAAATTTTATCATGATTTTGACCTTTACCGCTTTATTATAGGATTACCAGTTCAAAATCCAGAACAAATTAACAAAACAATATAAAACAACAAAAAGTTCAAAAGTTCAACAAAATTTGTTTAACATCCAAGCTATTAAAATCTCAGAAAAAAAATAAAATGCTTTGAAAAAATGCGTGCTTTAATTTGTTCTGGACCTAAGGAAACCTTTTTTCATCTCATCAAAATAACAAAAAAGACCTAAAGATATAAAAAAGAGAAATTATTATGAGCTTTTTAATGGATTTGTTAAATATTTAAAAAAAATATGCTGAGTCCATCACAAAATCAAGAGAAGCTCTTACAGGAAAATTTATAATGTGAAACATCTTTAAAAGATTGTTTACTATTGCATACATAAAATAATTATTATCAAAGCAATTACCGTTAATCCAACATTATTTATTTATTTGTGATAAAGAAACTCTTTATTGTGTTAATAATTTCCAACCAGATTTTTAAGAGGTTCCAATTCCAGTCAAAGGTTAATTTTTTCCAGTTTGAATTTTGCAATGCGTTATCAACAATGCAGCATCATAGCAAATCTAAAAATGTTATACATGCAAATAATAAAAAAATTTTTAGGTACATGTAGGTTTATGTAATTTGTAAAAACCTAAAAAATTTCATTTAGATATTCTTCTTGGGATTATCCGATTTTCTACAAAACCCTATCAATTCAAGATATTTCCATCAAAATCTTATTTATAAAATTTGAAAACATTCAGCTTGGCTTAGCCCTGTATACGTGTGCTTAGGCTGTACACGTACACGTATGCACAGCCAGACGTCCTTTAATAAGTGCAAACGTACACACAAACATACATTATAAAAATAACATGCTATAAAGGTTTCTGTACACTAGAGCAATGCATGCAAAAATTTCAAAGTTCAAGTTTTGGTGCGAAAACAATACCAAACGCTTTTTACATTTCATATGAGCGGTTGGTAAAAAAAAAAACAAAACAAAAATTAAAAACAAAATTATACTTTAATAAAGATTAAGAAAGAGATAGGGATATTTTTTTTTAAATTATCATCTCTTTTTAGGAATTTATAATCATAATGAAAGTATCAAAGCTTCCTTTAGAAATTCTATATTTGTTTTAACTTGAAGCAAAACAACAACAACAACAAAAAATTTTAAACACTTTTTAAGCTCATTATTATGGCTTTTATACGCGTTAAAGAACAAAAACAACAACAACAAAAAAGTTTAGTAAAGTTTCATAATATTTATAAAAAATAAATTAAGGTTGTTGACCTGGTTTTTAATTTTTTTGAAAAATTCAAAGGACAAATCAATGTTAATAATATTTTGTTTTAGAGATCAAATTTTTTAAAAAATATTGTAAATAATTTGATTGAACTTTTTTTTTTATCTTAATAATGTTTTTTAAAAATTCTTTCCGTTCAGTTTTCCGTTAATAATAATTTTCATCCTAAGGGTAATTTTCATCTTTGAATATAATTTAAAAATTTCCTTTTGCTGGAAATAAAACGCAGTTCCTTAGGGAAATTCACTATTTTGTAATTTTCCATTTTTTTTTTTTTTTTTTTAAAATATCTTATAAAGTCGTTAGAATAAGAATTCGAATTAAAATATTGAAAAAGTCATTAAGAATTAGATTATTAGACTTGGAATTTTATTTAAAATAAAGTTAATCAGTGATAATTATGATGGCTATTATTATTTGATATACAAATTAAGTTTAATTCCCCTAGTATTTTATTGGAACTTCTTGGAAAGTAAATGGAAGGTATAAAGTAAAATTTTACCTAAGAAAATTTTTTATTAATTTTTAATCAAGGTGATTTGCGTACAAAATTTACGAAATAGGCTTATCAATTTTTAATTTAAATTTGTAAAATTGTAGATATATTTTTATTTTATTGAACTTTTTTCTAATATTGTTGAATTTTAAAATTCTTTGGAATTAGGTATTTAATTTTTTCGTGTACTTTTCTGACGTGAACTTGGTACTTTTAAATGAAATTTGTCTAATTTCAAATGAATTTGGTCTTATATTGAATCTATGATTAAATATTATTAAATGAATATTTGATAAAAGAGTTTCAAATTAAATTGTTCTATTTTTGATCAGTCCCGTATCTTAGCCGGAAGTAAAATTTTTTGAATGATAGAACAACAAGCAATTAATATAGAACATCTAGTTGCAGCTATAAATGTAAAATAGAATATCAGAGTACAATTATAGTACCTACACTATCACGCATTGTACTTTGGATCATTTTGACTTCTTACAGAAAACAGATTTATTTCATCAATTAACGTAGAAATATTTTTCTAGGTTTTTTTTAATATTAAAACTAATAAAGTTATGGCGAAATAGCTATTCGAAAAATATTTTAGAAGTTATTAATAATTTAGTTCAAAATAGTCCAAGGAACGTGGAATTCTTCTCACCCTAATTTCCTTTTTACATTCATTTGAAATAAAACAATTTGAAAAGCTGTTTTAATTCGCGAACTTGTTCTGCATAACACGTTTCAAAAAACACAATTGAATACGAATTAAAACGATATGATATTCCAAAAAAAAAAATAATTACC
Source organism: Dolichopus griseipennis (assembly GCA_963082915.1). Lineage (NCBI taxonomy): Eukaryota > Metazoa > Arthropoda > Insecta > Diptera > Dolichopodidae > Dolichopus > Dolichopus griseipennis. The sequence goes on from OY720442.1 coordinate 129,248,620, forward strand.
AAGAAAACAAACATTTTTTTACGCGGATTTTTGCAGAACGTATTTATCACTTAAAAAAAGGAATTAAGTGTAAAGTAATATCTATCCAGTAGTGTATAGACGCTCGTTAGAGCAATTCTAGCTTTAATTCGTGGTCACTACTAAATTTACATAATTTCCATGTGAAACCAAGTTTTTTTGAAAAATTTTGTTTTTGAAAACTTTAAACTAATTTTTAAAGCACTTAGAAGCACATTAGAGCAATTCTAGATTTAATTCGACGGCGGATTTTTAATAGATAGATTTCGAGATTAAAACCTGCTAAATAAGTTGTACTCAAAAGTAATGTGATTATGTAATATACAGTAACATATTTAGCTGTTCAGAATCTAAGTGGGGTCAAAAATTTTGCAAAAATTGAGTTTTGGATAACGATGACAACCTTAAATATTTCACTTTCAGAAATTTATAATGCTTGGTCAGAAGATGTCTTTTACCGTTTTCAGACTGAACATAAACTTAAAAAACCTTTATTGTTTAAACAATTTAAATCTAGGACTTTTTCTGACTTTGGAGGACCGTAGCCTTTTTTTTTGCAATATCAACCAATGATTAAAATTCTTCTCTTTATTTCAAATAGTGTAGAAGTTTTTGTAAACATACGGAGATAGATGCACGGACAGGGCGAAACTAATAAGCACATTTTTTTCAAAATTTTCTGAAAATATGCTAAAAATTCAGAAACCCTCCAGTTAAATCCTGTTAGCACAATCCACTTTATACATTCATATATAACGCGTTTCTCAAATTATAATACTGTACATTTTATACACAATCTCAGATTTGATAAATAAAAAAAACTTTAAATTTCTTTTTTATTTATTTTCTATAAAACCGCTGTGAATAAACACGAATAAATAAAATACACTTTCCCTGGTTATAGATCTGGAAACAACACTCGCAAAAAACAACACCACATTGTGTATTTAATATTTATTCAAGAATACAGATTTATTCTTAGACACAGATTTTTTAAAACAAAATTTCCCTTAAAAACAAAACGTATTTTTCTTTAAGCGATTTTAAGAACGATTTTTTTTCTCAGAATAAATTGTATCCACCTTTAAAAATATCTTATTTTTGTAGTTGTAGGTATCTAGTACTGCAAATGTTGTATAATTCATTCTTGGAATAAAAATTGTAAACATAAAAGATGTTGAATATGAAAAACAATTTCATTTTAAAATTTTTTTCTTAGTACAATTCGCTTGCTTATCCATTTCCAATTTCTACGCTTTTCATTCATTTTCCGCTTTTTTTTTCCTTTTTTTTTGGTTTTCCTCGCCTTAACTTAGCACTCCTATCATTGTTTTTCATTTTTGGTTTTTTTTATTTTCTATTATTCAACGTAAACAACTGAACCAACATTATAAAACAACAAGATAATAATGTACACAACGTATCCAGAGTTTTCTAAAAAAGAAAAATGTTTTTCAATGAAAAGTAAAACAAATAGAATAGAATTGAAAATAGAATAGAAAAAAATCGCTTAGAAGTGTTTTTGTTTTTATATAGTTGCACTTTTAAGGATTTGTAAAAAGGATTCAACCAACAAAAACTAAATATTAAATAGTAAAAGAAAAGTTAAAAGTTTAACATGTTCTTTTTTTGCTCGTGTTTCTACCTTTAACACCTACAATTACGAATTGACGGTGCAGAACACCTTTATGAATTTTAAATTGTGCATAATAACTATAAAAACAAAATAAACTATCTTTAAAGATTTTTTTTGATGGTTCTGGACAACAAGGATATGAATTTAAATTTTTATAGTTATGCCTTGAGGAGACGTGTGTAATTTTTAGTGTAATAAGGCAATGTAGGCATAGTTTATAATATATTTTAAAATTTAAATATTTAACAACTAATTCAGGTAATTAGTTTCGTTTTCATTTTTAAGAACAAAAAGATTTAAAACTTTTGATTTAATTTGAATTATGAGTTTTACCAATATGAAATTGGTGAAATTTAAAAAAGTTGATGAGGTTAATAAGTTGCAGCTTATAATAAAATTCATACCCATTGATAATTTCGTAAAATTTCAATCAAAATAATTTCTATTTTGAAATTAAAGGATAGAGTAAAGTAAATGAATTATTAGCTGGGTGGCAGGTACAGTGCGAAAGGCTTGGGTTCGAATCTCAGTGAAAGTGAAAAAACTTTTATCTGGTTTTAGATTCGACTCAGGTACCATTCCCCCAATGGGTTGAAATTAATGGCATACTCAATAATTAATAATTACATATCTTTAATAAAAGGTATATTAAAAAAACAAATATAAACAAATTTAAAATATAAAAATATAATTTAATTGACTAATTAGATGAATTAGATATAGAAAGGTTTTGACAGTAAGTTGATAGCTCAAATACAAAATTATTATAATATAAGCAAAAAAAGAATCGAAAATCTTTGACATTTCCATTTGTTATATAAGGCTCAGTCCTATATCATCTCTAAATTTTTTATGGAATTCATTTGATCAGTTCGAATAATATGAATATAATACGTCCCCCTGTTCCAACATGCACGTATTAAAGTAACGCTGTGTACTTAGTCTATAAGAGTGCACAGTTAGCACTTAAAAATAATATAAAGGTATTTATAATTGAAAAAGTAATTATATTTACAATTGAATCAAAGCCTATATAAATCAATGAAAGTTTAACGAAAATTCCATGTTTCTCAAAAAATTCAATTCAATAATTTGGATACATTGATGACGTAAATTTATACAGTGGTCAAAACTAAAAATTTGGAAAATTTACACGGAGAAATAAATTCTCTACACCAAAATATAGAATTTATAATTTTAAAAGAAGAAACTGGACATTGGTATATCCTTTCTGAGCCTTTTTATAAGACGAAATACTGTAATTCAGAACTTTAATATTGGAAGCCAAAAATTGCAAAACTTGGGACTCTTAGTGATTTAAATCATAGCCATTAACATAAACTGGTTTTCTTTAGCGATTTGTCGAATGCTAATTCTACCCCAAAGTAAAAATCTTGACTACGAGAAGTCGATTGTTTTAAAGAAATTACAGCTCAAAGTGGATACAAAATATCAGTTATAGAAACACTGATTGAAAAGAAGTTAAAATAGAATTATTCTAAATATTTTACAACTATCATATTTGATCCCTCGCCAATGCCAATTGGATGTGACAGTAGGTTAAACTATATAATAGACTAAGAAACATTAATATTTATTCACTGTTTAATAATCATTTAAATTGCTAGTTTGGTTTTACAAAAGATTCCAAAAAAAAAATTTTGTGAATAAATTTTATCAGCGATTTTCTTCTTCTGTAGCTGCCCGTTCACAACTAGATACTGACAATTAAAGGCTATCCATTACATCTTTGAATACTTAGTCTCTTGTCTTCTCTTAAGTGTATTAATTTTTCAAAAGATGTAATATCCGTCCACTTTCATGGGATTCATAATTATTGAAATAGTTTCCTTCCAATGATATTTTTATCATAATCACGAAATATTGCCTCAAACTGTCAAATTAAACGAAATTTTACAATGTTACAAATTATTTTAAATATTTAGTGGAATTAATTTTTATTTACATGCCTTCTTTTATATTTAATTAAATTATAAAATTTTAAACAATTTAGAATCTTCTCTCGAACTCAAGCGAAGAACTTTCCAGAGAACCCCTTGTCAAAACTGTCAAATGCGTAGCCACTTATTTAAATAGTGTCAAATAAATTTTGAAAATGGTATATGTGAAAACATATATACTAACTTTTCTAAATAAGAATGTCATCATATTCTTTTTCCAATATAAATTAAACTTCCAATATAAAATTTAAATGTGATTAGAATTTATAAAATCTCGGATATTCAAACTTTTAATGTGATCCAAAAATAAAATGTTATCGAAGAACCCCACAATTACTTGTTTTGAATAATATTAACTCTTTTGTAATAATTTATTTTGCTTAAATTAAAATAATGGACAATGTTAATTCTATTGTTCTAACACAATATTATTATTATATAATCTAATATTATATTATGTACATAACTAATATTATATACATAATATACATAAATTACCAATATAATATGTAGTGGTAGTCAATAATAAAATTACACAATGTACACACATATATACATAAAAATAAAAATAAATCAAGAATTAAAAAAAGCTTAAATATTTAATTTAATCATGTTTCATGGGGACATTCATTTACATTTTATGTTCATCGAAATTCCATCAAATTACTTATACAAGCACATACACACCCATATACAAACACTCATACACAGTGTAGAAAAACAAAATAATATGTAATACATTCTTAAATCTATTTAAAATTTTATCTCATAAAATTTTCTATACTCGTATTCAAGTTAATATATACGTTATATTTTAGTTATATCCTTCGAAAAAGGATTTATATATTTTATATTATTATATGTATGTATATGTATGTATTAATCATTTGAATTTGAATTATTTTTATTTTTGCTTTTATTTGATATTTATTTTAAATATTGGTCAGTTTATCTTAATACTATTACGTTTTTTGGTTTTTTTTCTTTAAATTTTTTTTTTTATTTAAATATTGCTATCTCTTTCTTATAAATATGGGGAAAATATATTTTAATTTTAATGGAATTTTTTGAGTTGGTTACAAATTTTATACTTACGATTAAATTTTATTTTTATTTTTAACAATTAGAAATAATGTGCAGACATTTTTTGCAGATATTTAAACAATTTATCGGAAATTTTTCTATTTTGGAAAAATATAAGTTGTAGATATTTTAAAGTTTAATAAATTTTAATTATGTAGAATAAATATTTGATAATTTTAGAATGTTTTATACCCTATTCACACTACGCGAAAGTAACATGTTATCTGCGTTAGCGCGTTATTTAGTTCTTAAAATTTCCAAGTAACTAGAAATTTGTATGAAAAAAAGTTGTCAAAAGTAACTTTTGTGAAAATAACAAGTTACTCAGTTTAACATGTTATTTGAAAGGTTGTGTACTTCAATTTTTCAATATAATTGATATTTTTTCGATTTATAAATTTTTTATGAATTTTGATATCCCTTTAATTTTAATCAATTTCAAATTTATTTTGAAAGTTAATTTTTTAGAAACAAAACAATAGGTACAGAAATGTAAAAAATTTTCTTTGAAAAAAAGTATTAATAAATCAAACTGTCAAATTTAACAACTAAAACCGTAGTCTGAAACGAGTTGTTATTAACATGAAATATGACGGCTATAACATGTTACTTTCGCGTAGTGTTAATAGGGTACAAAACATTCTAAAATGATCAAATATTTATTCTATATAATCAAAATTGTTGACATTTTTATTATTAATTCATTTATCTATATTCATAATTTTTTATTTTTATAGTCCTTTTCCACTCCTTTAAGGAGTATAGGGCATTCATCAAGTCTATTTTAACTAAGCTCCAGTTCCTTTAAGCGTTATATTCACTAAGCCGTTGATTACCCGGTTGTAGCTATTGTATAAGATTATGAATACTAAAATGTTAAATTGTGTGCGCCATCTATTGTTCGCTACACAAGAGTTAATTATATATTTCAAATTAAATCTTATCTTACATTACGATATTACACTGAGCAAAATAATGTCTTTTATTTTCAAAAAAAACTGTTTTTAATAATAAAAGATAGCACATTTCTTAAATTTAAGGTATATTTTTTTTGTTTTTATAAACTATTTGTAGAAATTAATAACTATCTATTAAAATAGTTATAAAAAAAATTAAAAAATTAAACAACGAGTTTTTTATTTTAACAAACTTGATCTTCTTACTAACTTATACAATCAAAAAAATATAATTATTTAAAATTAAAAGAGGAATTATTTGTTATTTGATATCATTAAATAAATTTTTAGTTAGAAAAAACCAATTTCTTTATTTCAAAAAACACTTTTTATTTCCAAGAAATCATTTCTTAATTTCGATAAGACGCTTTGTAGTTTTAAAATGACAGTTTGTATTTTTAAAAAATCGCTTTGTATTTTTAAAAAGATGCTTTTTGATTTCAAGAAAAAATTACTTCAACTCTTAACTTCTGTTACGTAGTGTATTCGGTATCGCGCGCTTTCATCCAAATTCAGTAAGTGATAGTAAATAGAAGTATAAATTAGATACATTGAATTGTTTTTAAAATAATTTAAAATAAATATATATAAGTAAGTGTTTAAAATCAAATATAAAAAAAAAACTGTAATATATATAATAAATATAATAAAAACATATTATAATACATAATATAAACGTGAAACATCTCAAAAGTAATTAAAATGGAAAATTCGACATCAGAAAACAACATTGTTTACGACAATATAATACTTACAGTACAAGACGATGGAAGTTATGCTCCACTGATTCCAGAAATTGAATGTTTCCCCAATGTTACTGGAACGAGGGGTCTGTCAACAGAAACGTATGACACTTTAAAAATATATGGTGTCAACATTAATGTATTGAAAAATTTAAGACTCGAGGACATTGACAAGCTTTTTCCAGAGACACATCAATTTGGAGAAAAAGTTATTTTTAAAAATAACTTAATTAAGTGGCGAATAGAAGAGGTACGTACATACAATTTCAATATAATTTTATTCAAAACATGTTTAATCATGCGCATAAAATTCTTATGAAGTTTAACAAACAAAAATTTTCGCAATTCGATCAAATTTTGAAATAGGTATTCAAATTTTTTTACAACGCAAAGTAATAATATAAATGTTACAAAAGTAATAATATGACAATATAATAATATTAATGCTTTTTTTTTAATAATATTACTATGTTGCATGTATTTGTTGTGTTACACTGAGTAAAATAATGTCTTTTATTTTCAAAAAATAAAAGTTTTTGTTATAACCCTAATAAATTATTTTGGTTTACCTACATTTAAAAATATTTACAGGGTATTCCGATTCCTGGTACCGATATTGCGTCAACTCGTTCAATGGACTCATTTTTAACAGAATGGATAGCATCATCTTCTGGACACGTCACCGATTCAGTATCACCATCACCTACCAACTCAATAATGAATGGACCAATCGACATTAAAAAAATGTTGCGGGAGTGTATTAAAGGAAAAATAATTTTAAATTATTATGAGCAACATAAAACTTTAAGTGAAATAATGCGTAATATTTTGGTACAGCTTATAGTTGATTGTTTTAATGCTGATAAAATAAAAATGACCCCGAAAGATTTTGAATTTTGTGCTAGGCAAATAGTTGGCATATTTTCAACTGAAGATAATGTAACATGATAATAAGTTTTTAGATAAATTACTTACATACATATATCTATTATTTTTTAGGAAACATATTACAATACAAAGTTCAAAAAAAGTTCAAAAAATCAAAATAAAAAAATTTTTTCTGGCAAACTATATCATAGATATGTTAACTCTAAATATTCAGGGAAAATACGTGATCACACTGACAGTAGCGCGGATAGCACTGAAGAACCAACAGAAAAAGTTTTAAAAATTATTCCAACAGGTAGGTCTAGGAACCATTAATTAATTAGCTGAACGTTTGTGCATTTATTTATTATATAAAGTATAAAGAAATAATGTATATTTATAAAGAAATTCTTTTTCTAATTTTAGATGACGTTATTGCAGATAAGTTGTGGCTTCGTAACAATTGTGGGCCGTCCGATAGAATTAGTTTACTCTGGGGAAAAACATTTAAAATGAGATTAGCTGAACTTAAAAATAATCATGCCGATAATATTATTTAGTTGCCGATAATTTTTAGTTACATTTTGAATGAAAGGAAATTCATGAAATTTTTGTTTACAGTAATACCCCGCACTTACGTACACTTTGGGACCGGAGCGTGTACGTAAAACGAAAATGTACGTAAAATGAATCTACTGCTTTTATTGATGAATAATATGTTTGAAACAAACTAAAACAATAAATATAATAAAAAGAAAAAGAGGGATATTATGTATGTAGTTTTATACTTTTATTTCATACTTTTTTATACTATATTTAATACTTAACGTGTATTAAAAAAATTTTATTATTTATAAATTAATTATGAAAATTATGTATTTATATTTTACAAAGGTTTTTATATTGATTTATTCCTACAAAAGTTTCGTTTTTGTTCTTATTCCACTTTACATAGATTTTGTTTTGAGTTGTTTCTACATGTATTCACTCATAACAAGATTTAGGTTTCATAGAAATAATTTACACACATACAAAAACACGTTGTTACAAGTGTAAATTCACAATTTGTTATTCTAGTACATACATAATTTTTTTTTCCATAAATTGCAAAACCAGAAAAAATGTAAGTAAAAAAATGTACTTGTACGTAAGTGTGAATCATTGTACGTATAATGGGCAAATGGGGACAAAAATGAGATGTACGTAAGTGCGAGTGTACGTAAAACGAGTGTACGTAACACGGGGTATTACTGTATTTTTTTAATTAAGGTAAAAAGCAATACATTATTATTATACTATGTATATTTAATTTTGATAGTTATGTAGATATATTTTTAAAAATAAAAACACTTGTTTTTTTGTATCAAAATGAATTAATAAAAAACTAATTATTAAAATATAATGCAGTTTCTTTCCTATATTTTATCCTGAAAAACCCTGTAGGAATTCCCACAATGAACTTTATAATTATAACAAACCATTTCTTAAAATTAAATAAATAGCGTTTTACTAACAATAGCTAATAAAAAATCTAGTTTTTTGAAACAAGAAAATATTATTCAAAATTAGAAAATTTTCTTGTTTAGAAGCAAGTAACTATTTATTAATATCAAAAAGATTTTTTTTTCAATTCTTTTAAAATGAAGTAAATTTCCTTTTTATTATTAAAAAGTGATCTTCTTGCGCAAAATCTATAGAGATTTTTATTTGCAAACAAACGAATATTTATTTAAAATTACAAACTAATTTTCTCAGTGTAACTATTACGATATTATCATATTATAATTTACGATATTTTTTTATTAGATCTGATCTAACCGAGCTTTGAACTCGAGACTTTTCACATGAAAGGCGAGGTCTTTACCGCTACGACATTGATCGGATTATTAATATATAATTTAATATTTATGAAAAATTTCAAGAAATTAAAATCAACACCTACTTACATCCGTTGTCATATTCGGAAAAATTTCAAATTTTTTGAGGAATTTAAAGAAATATACTTTTTTTGATAATCGTTAAATAGAAAAGTAGATCCTATTAAGTGCGAATATAATTTTCTTCTACTTAATGTAGAAATTTATGATAACTAAGTCTAGACACAGTATGGTAGGCTTTCTAGTATTTATTTGATATTTCGAATTCTCCAGAATTTTTACTTTAAATGAAATTCTAATATTTAATATTTTTAATTTTAAATACATTTTTAGATAGAATATTTTTTAAGGCTTTTTTTGAATGTATTTTACTCCTTCCAGTTCAATGAAATTTCAATTTTAAGTGATAAATAGTCTTAAAATTTACTTTAAGTATAAATTTTCCGTTGATTGCAAATTGAAAAGAGATTGATACTCTCTAAATTAAAATTGGTCAATATGATTTACAATTGATACTTTCTGAAATAAAATTGACACTTTTGAATAACATTTGAAAAAGGAGCAAGTAGTTACAAAAAATTGTAATAAATTTTTTTTGATGACAAACGAAATACATATTATCGATTGGAAATAGCTTTTACGATCTTTCCGAGGTAAAAAATAAAAGAATCAATAAAAATTATCGAGCAAGTTTTGAATATGGCAAAACAGTTGTAAGAATACATTTTAAACAACGATCCTCTCAGAAATAGGGTAGAAATATTTAGAAGAAATCCTTAAAATAGTCTATCTCCCTATCGAGAAATTTATAAAGATTTAAGATACAAGATCATACAGAATTCAATAAAATAATTTTTAAAAAACCTGAGATTGGCAAGCTCCGATTTTTAATTAGCACGACCACGAACAAAATATTCAAGACAGACTCAAAGCATACATATAGCTATGAAGAAGATTAAAATTTGTAGAACGTTGTGATTTTATTTTTGTTTTGATTTATTAAATCTTTCAATTTCAATATATTAAATAGATTTGAAATTATATTTATTTTTGGATAGTTTTTTTAAATAAATCAAGTGTTTATCAAATTATTTTTTTATGATTCAATAAATAACTATAAAAATATAATAAGTTTATACCAATTTTGCGATCTGGAACAAAACTCTGATTTTTGTATAGGGTTAATGTCTCCCATAACGCGATTTCTTACAACGCGGCATTTTTTAGGAACCTATCTACCGCGTTTTAGGAAAATTACCGTACTTAAATTGCGACGAAATCAATAATTTGATCTAACATATTATTATTATACAAATTTAAACTTAAAAATTCAATTATTATAAATTTAAATTTTAGACAACACCAAACTTTTCAAAAAAACCTTTTATTTACAAAAATTTTCCTACCAAAATGTAATTTTTAAATTTAACAACTTGAAACTTTTTTTAAATCTTATCTAAAGTTAGCTTACACTTCAAACCTTATTTGACTTCATTATTTCAAATCCTTCACATTTAAAATTAAGGGCAAATTGTTTTATACAAGAGAAGGTGAAAGACATCATATGCATCCACAATAGGCAAAGAAACGTTGCCCTTAATAGTGTTACCCTTTAGTCAAACAAAGCATCTTTTTAGAGCAACACTTTAGGATTCGACTTTAAATATAAAATATACCTATAGTTATTATAGAATTTTGAACCTGAGATGTAAATGTCCCATTTTTAAGAAAGGCGTTTTAGACGAAAATGAGGTTATATGCATGAAATACAAGCTTTATTGAACTCTGATATTGCATACAATTTCAAACACAACTCTTTTAGAAAGAATTGACTCTATTATTGCCAGGGCGCAAAGGGTGCAAAGCAAATGCATTTCCATAACTTAAAACGTACTTTTCAAAGAACCCCATAATTTCATATAAAATATATCATTTAAAACTTTATCTAAAAAAGTGTTGCCAAGAGTGGATAAAATAAATATTTTTTATTCTTTTTTCTCTCTCTCTCTCTCTGAGAGAAGTGCAACTTTTTTTCAGCTCTACTAAATTGAACCTTTTAAAACATTTTAAAAGTAATTGAAGTTTTTCTTAAAAAAAGAAGTTGGTATCATGCAATCTATCCAGATTTTATCATTTACTATTTTAATATGGTATTAAAAAAAAATTACAACAACAAAAACAAAAACTTTACTTGCATCACAACTTAAATTAAAAGTTTAAAATCAAATATAATTGATATTGATAACGATAATATTGATAATGATATAATGATTAAAAATCATTTGAGATACTTTTATGTAATATAGTTTGTTAACTTATTATACCCGTATGACTATATAGTCAAAGGGTATAATAAATTTGCAATTACGTTAGTGACGCAGAGAATGAGCGGGGTAGATATAGACTCAAGTGTATTGATCGGATCAGAATCGAAAAATAAATTGATTTAGCGATGTATGTCCGTCCGTCATCACGATAACTCAAAAAATAAAGGAGCTAGAATTATGAAATTTTCACAAATTCGTTTTTATGCAAAAACCAGAATCGCTATTTAAATCCAGCCATATTGGTCCATGGGTTCGAGTAGCTACCATACAACTTCTTTTTATATATGAGTATTGCTCTGTACCTATTGCAGCTGCGTGTCTGAAATTTTGCCAAAAGTAGTTTAGTTTTATGGCCAAAGTTTCTGCAAAATTTGGTTGGTCTACTACAGAGGGTTCGAGTAGCTGCCATACAACTCCTTCTTTTATATAAGCTTTACACTACACCTGATGAAGCTGGGTGTCTGAAATTTTGCAAAAAATAGTTTAGTGTAATGGCCAAAGTTATTGCAAAATTTGTTTTGTCTATTGCTGAGGGTTCGAGTAGCTGCCATACAACTCCTTCTTTTATATGAGGATTACACTACAGCAAATGATGGTGGGTGTCTGAAATTCTGCCAATAATAGTTTAGTGTAATGGCCAAAGTTACTGAAAAATTTAATTGGTCTACTGCAAAGGGTTCGAGTAGCTGCCATACAACTTCTTCTTTTATATCAGCATTACTGTACACCTAATAAAGCTGAATATTTGAAATTTTGCCAAAAGCAAATAACCGCATGATATAATGTATATATTACGGTCATGCGGGTATCCCAGAGTTGACACAGTCTACTCTACCACACTCTTCCTCGTTTTTTTAGATTATTGATTTAGATTATTGATAATGATTATAATTATTGGTATATAGCTAATGATGATGATGATGATGATGATGATGATTGTAACATCTACTTTACTATCGTAATACTGTATAATGAAGTCAATTTCATGGTATCATTACAAATGATTTGAGTATAGATATTATTATAAAATTTTATGTTGTGTTAGAGGAAGAAAACATGTTTTGAAATAAATTGATTATCTATATATGAATGAATGTGCACTAGAATGTGTCAAATATATATTGTAAATATAGAGTATAAAAGAAAATATATTTTAAGAAGGCAACAGTAAAACTTTATGATAAGCTGTTAAGCTTCAAAAAAAAACTGTGAAATTTTACATCTTTTTTGTATATATATTATGTTGCATGCAATTCAGTTTGAAATTGCATTCTAATAAGATTTATAAACGGAAAATTATCTAATAATTTGCTTTATACACGAACATGTATCTTTAAGATATTTATGTAATCAGGGAGGAAAATAAATGAATTGATTAATTTGTAATTTTATGAGATAGTATTGTAAGATTCACATAATTTTAAGGGATTTAGAAGCTTTATTGTCAAATTTCTACAAAAAAAATTGTTTAATTAAAGATTATTAAAATTGTCTACTGGCAATAGATCCTTTGAATTGAGATATTCCCAAGCAAGACGTGACAAGCCTCAATCAACATTTTTTAGATTAAAAGTCATAATAAAATATGTTTCAAATTTAAGGAGGCTTAAATTCAAAGTCAGTACGAATAACAATTGTGATGAAATTTCTTCAAAATGTAAAATCTGTTGATGTATAAAAAAATTTAACAGACTCTAGTAGCTTATCTACAGATTAACAGTTTTCAGTTTATCATCGTGTTTAGTAACTACAGGGTGGCGCAAAATGACCGATATGGTTAGAATGTTTAATAACTTTTTAAATTTATTTATATTTTTTTATTTTTATTTCAGAATTTTGTGAGAAAACTTTAAGAAAAGTTATGAAAACTATAAAAAATCTAAGACGTTTCTACATGTTATACAGTAAGATTCCCAGAGTTTTGCGAAGAAAACTTGGAGAATTGGAAATGGAACAGTACACAACCGAACAGCGATAAAAAATTACAAAAAGTTATCGAAAATGTAAAAAAAAGTTGCCATATGGAGAGCACTAAATTATAAGAACTGGCGTGCCATGTAAAATGATCAGAATAATAAAAGAATTATAAAAGAACTTGAAATTAGCGATTATCTACAAGGGGAACTTCAGTGACGCATTCTAGACAAATTCGGAATTCAAAAAGAGGTATCCACTCTCACCACTCCTATTCGCAATCGTTTTAGATAATATATTAAGTCTCTAAACGGAAAAGAGGTATCACTTGAAGGTTAATTCGAAACCTGCATCATTTAGACGGATCAAGGAGACGGCATTCTAATTGTAATTCTAGCACACTGGGTTTGCTGAACCAATCATATGAAAGAATATAAAAATACTAGTAGTAGCAAACCGATTGAGATTGAAGTTGTGTGCTCCCTAGCGGAGTGATATGGATAGAAAAGAAGTAGGTTTAGTATGACAAACCTTTAAAAAACTTTTAATTAAATTATTTTGGTATTAAAAGTATGCAATAATTTATATTGAAAATTTGTCGTTAAGAACTTTGTTGCATACTATATTCTATTCTAAAATTCTTCAAAATTTACTTGAAATCCATAACTGTAAGTCCATAACTGTAAGTCCATATTCACAGCTATTAATAATGGTTCAGGTTAAAAATTTTAAAATTCGTAATTTGTTTCAATTATTTGCATACTTTTAGGAGGTTACACTTTAAAACAAAATGTATTCACATTGAGTCTTTTATTATTTTATTAATACCAAATTGGATTATCAATTTAAAAATATGTTTTGTGGTTTTTTAACCAACTAAACCGTAACATAAATTTTCAATTACTTGAAACAAATTGCATATTTTAATCTTTTTAGTCTATGGTCGATTAAATAAACATTAAAAAAATTACAAAATGCTACCCAAATATGGAAAATTTAGTATTCAATGTACAAAGTCAAAACTCAAGATGTACCTAATATCTATTTATATCTCTTAAAATAATATTAATATTTCTATTAAAATAATTATATATTTTTGCCATTGTTTACACAAATCATTATTTTTTATTTATTTTAATCATTATTGTGCAATGATTGTAACATCCTGACCAGACATTAAAGGTTATTAAGCAGCAGACAATAATTCCTAAAAAGAGAACTAATACCTTATAAAAATTTATTATTTTGAATTGAACATTAAAATAAAATTCGCGTAGGTGGATTTTAGATATTAGATTTCTTCAATATCTTAAAATACAACAAAATAATATCTTTGGAATAATATTATTTTATTACAAAAAGTCAGATAAATTGTGGTGGAGGTAGTGGTGAAGTAGACTTTAAAGTTCAATAAAATTTAAATGAAAGTTAATTACAATCTTTAAAGCACCTGTAGCCGTATAATATAGATAATACAAATCGCTTTAATCTTATTAAATCCAGAATATTATTTTTGGTAATATAAAACCAAAAAAAAAATAAAAACCAAAACAAAAAGACAAAGTATCTTAAGAATAAAGATTACAGAAAAATTATGACAAAGATGTATTAATCTGAAATTAAGGTATCATACCCAAATATTAATTTAATTCAACATTCATACCAAAATCATTTAATAAAATAAAAATATAAGTACTGCAAATTGGTATTGTTAGACTTTGTAATTATGATGAGGTTTTTAAGGGATACAAGTATCAGACATAATATTTTATCAAAATAATGAATTATAGTAATAAATTGAACCATAATTTATTTCATCTTATATTAAAATATTTATTAAATAAGTACACGTGTTTAACGGCGTACAAGAATCAAAGCAGTGGTACATGAATGATAATTAGAAACCTATTCGAAAATATAATTTTTGATAAAATATACACTTGAAGAATGTATTCCATTTAGAAGAGATACTTGGAGAATAGTTTACACTTACTATTTAGTAGAGACTCTGTTTAAAGTGTTGAAAATTTAAATTAGAAGAATAGTTCCAGTTCTAATTTATATTAGAATACAATATGGAAACCTTCTATAATCTCGGTTTAGTTAATTTTTTTTGTTTACAATTTTGTTTAGAAAATCTCGTTTTTAAGTATTTTAGAGTTGGATATAAAATGAGAATTATGTATGAACAAGATTTTCAGAAAAGAGATTTACTAAACCATATTTTCTGAAAACAGATTTTCTTAAATTTACTAAACGGTAATTACAATACAGAAATTTAAGACTCAGACTAGAACACAAACAAATCATTTCAAATCAAACTAATTCACACCAAAATAAAAACCCTGATAATATTGTTAATCAATTTTTTACTCAATTTTTATAGTTAGATAATTTTTGCAAGTTCAACGCAACGCTAAAATGTCTTCAAGTACTCACACAGTATGGAAAGGAAACTTTCGTAGAGGGATTGTGAGCTAGCATCGGTTGTAGTGGCATCGCCACTAATAATTTATGTATTCGGAAAGTTTGAGATGTAAAGTACTGTTATGTGAGGACGTCATCTTGATATTTGACAACCCCACTGCGGAAGAATATCCTAAAGTGTTAGGTAACTCAAAACTCAATTAAAGAAACCCTTTTATTTTAAGAATCATTACTTCTTTATTGTTTAATTTTATTTTGTTTAATATTTCCTAACATACCACAGTTAATGTGGATAACAAATGTTTGCAGTCTTTTCCTTCCGGATGCAACTAGATAATACTTTCTATTTATTTATATTTACAATATTAATTCTTTTGTAGTAAAGTATTTTATATATTTTGATATTTTAAATTATATTTGGTCACCATGGAGATTTGTAAATAAATATTACTTTCCAACCATTTTTAGTTTAATTGAATATTGTATGACCCTGATCGGAAATTGAACTTGGACCCCTTCGGTTATTAAGCCAAATACTTGTCCATTACATTTCCTTTCAAATTATGCAATTCATATACCATTAATACCTTGAATTCAATGAGTTGTAAAGCAGATAGGTTTGCTTCGAAAACTATCTAGTGACAAGCTATGGAGAGGACCTATATAAATATAATAAAGCTTCTTTATTGTTATCTATAGTTATCCCTTTATTTTCACTATTACATCCTTAGTTTTATTACAGTTGATTTAGGGGGAAAAAAAACCCACGGAGAAATAAAGCCTAAAAGATCTTATTTCCCAACTTCATAAGTTTGTGAAATCCATGAGATTTCGTGATGGGTTTTATTTCTCATTTCAAAAGATTTAATATCTTTAACAGTTTTCAAAAAAATTCCATGTGAGAGTTTGATATCAACCGATCCTGATATGATATGCTACGAGCAATCATTTTTTAAATAATTTAAATCTATCATAACAACATGATGACTTGTCATATACCTAACCACATATGAATAAAATTCTTCCTTAATTATGATTTCTCTGTTTTACAAAATGATGATAATAATGACAATTTATGTTTTATTTTTTTTATACATGGGAACGAATGAAGTAATTTACAATTTTTATAGTAAAACTCGAATATAGTCTGGTTTATTGTTAATTATGTAAAAACTATATGCATCCTGATGACAATAGGGATAGTTAGTCTGTAAATAGATATTGTATAAATGAGATGTGTCTACATAATTTTATATTTTTGTGTCACCTTTCATTGGGTAGACGACGTGGTAGATGATACAATGTTGCTTTATTTAATTTGCATTGTCATGGGTATACTCGTATTATGCATCAGACGTATGCAATGTAGTAATAGTTTTGTAGACATGACGTATTATCTTTGTTATTACAACAGTCAATAACCTTTATTTTTACACGCAAATAGTTAACTTTTAATTTATGAAAATTTATGCATAGAGTGAAATAAAATTGAAAAAAAAATTTACCGCTAATGAACAATTTTTCCGCGAAATATTTTCAATTTACTTTGTGTGAAAAATGTTAGTGTTGTGGGAAAAGAGGTGAAAAGGATTCGGGTGATACGGAAAAGATTTCTATTGACATTATCTCATACTCTTGCAAAACGAATTTAGCACAAAATTAAATAAAAAATTAATTACCTAACGTTTTTGTGCTGCATTGATTGAAACGTTTATTAGTTAGGTATAGGTTTTAATAAATTCATTAAATATTTTAAATTTTGTGTAGTTTTTTAAGTTTGAATATTTGAAAGTCAATTAATATTTGGCTGTTAATTTATTCATTAAATTGTTAAAGTTAATAAAAATTATCACGAAAATGAATTTTAAATTTAAACTGAATGCAAATATTTTATAAACTTTTTTTATAGTAATTAAAGTATTCGCAGCCATTTGACTTAGAAGATGCTACTAAGAGGTACTAAAACCACCAATGAACAAGTATAGCACTTAATTCAGATAGGTCTTGTAATAGGATAATGAGACCCTGTAAAATTTCTGTTTTAAAGCTTTTATGGCAATTACTCTTGGTTTTCTTCAGAATAACTTTTATATAACAGAATATAAGAGAAGGTCAAAAATTAGTCAAAATAATATATTAAACGTTTGTTAATGCACTTTCCCTGTGAATTTTTAATTTGCAGCTCTTAGTGTCCGATGAACAAGTATAGCTTAATCGAATTACTCCACGATGGTTACCCAACAATTTGAGTTGATATCTATCAAAAATTGTCATGCATAATATTACATTTAGACAATTTCCAATTAACCAAAGAAACCAAAATTGAAAAAAATTTTATAATTTTAATTAACCCTCGGTTACTGTCCTCTATTTACGTTACGTAGTTACTATCCAGGGGTGGAAAACACCCCATACATTCAAATGCGTATTTGAACTGCTATAACATAAATATCTTAAGGCATTTTTTTTCCAGATGAAATCAGTAAAAATTCTATAAATTTAGATATATAAACTTCATTTTATTAAAAACTAAATAAAAAATATATAATAAAACCAAAAAATACTCCATTTAATAAGAAAATAAAAAAAATTAAAATTAAATACTTTTTAAATTATCACAAAATCTATAATTTTCATGCCACGTTCTTGCATTTGGTTGTTTTTGAAAGCAGAAATATAACAAATAAAAGTTTATTAACAAAATTTTTTTCATCAGGAACAATTTTTTAGAGAAAAATTTTATTAAATTAATGTAATTTATCTCACCAGTTTTCAGTATTAAAAAAAAAAATTCCAAAAACAAATTTGTGATATTGCCTCCAAATTGTAGCAATTCACACAAATTAATTTTGTTCGCCTTTGGAGCTATGGCAATTCAAATATTAACTATTTTTATATAATATAAGAATATAATATTATAATAATAAAAAAAAAAAAGTTCCCAATTATAACTCAAATATCTACCATAATACAAAATTTCGTTATTATGAATAAATTTTGTGTCAAGATTACTGTCGGGGGTGTAATATACCCTATTTTGTAAAAAAATTTTGTGTCAAGATTACTGTCGGGGGTGTAATCCACCCCATTTTGTAAAAAAATTTTGTGTCAAGATTACTGTCTGGGGTGTAATCCACCCAGACCCATTTTGAATTGCATTTTTTGAGGTCTTTTTTTATCAAAGCCCACATTTAATTTACACAAAATTAAAAAAAAATATCCAAAACGAGATTACATATTGGTTTGAGATCAACTACTACAATTTTTCGTATGTATTT
Organism: Dolichopus griseipennis; assembly: GCA_963082915.1. Taxonomy (NCBI): domain Eukaryota; kingdom Metazoa; phylum Arthropoda; class Insecta; order Diptera; family Dolichopodidae; genus Dolichopus; species Dolichopus griseipennis. The sequence goes on from OY720442.1 coordinate 129,267,707, forward strand.
TGTCTTGTAAACTTGATTGGGGTGGATTACACCCCATGGACAGTAACCGAGGGTTAATGGTTTTCCAGTGGAATAACCACATAATCAAAAATGTAAATTGATATTGGTATAATTAAAATTAAAACTTAAGAAATTATCTGGTCAAATATTTATTTATGGATGACAAAATTTTAATAATTTTCTGATTTTAATTTTTACACTAAAAAATAAATGTAGTCATTGCTCATTGCAAATATACACAGATTTTTAAAAAAGCTACTGAAACCACACCCTTTACAGGTTTGTTTGAAGCCTTTTATGTGGGTTCTAAGGATGGCACCCCTTGTGCCACATTTGAAAATGTTGAGTGAACTAATAAAGTTTTTATTTATTTAGAACAGTGTTTCTTCTATAGATGTGATAACTAAAGAACAGAGTTAATTACCAGACTATGTGTTTATGTCTAGGTAACACTGACTTAGCTTATTAGACCAATAGATTGTTTTGCCTTTTAAATAGATAGCCTTGCGTCGATTAGTAAGCTTCAGCTCTCATAGTAGTAAAAATATAAAAATAAATCCCGAATGGTTTGTAAAAGCTTTCTTCTTGCATAATGTCGTTTGTATTGTAAATCCTGTTAATTTCTTGTAAAGTCTGGTATTTTATATAGGAGCCCCCGTCTGCAAAGTAGAACAGTCTTTTTGCAAAAAAAAACCATTCATACCAAATTTCATTAAAATTGATTTAGATTTTGATGGATTATTGAAATTTGGCATTCCTGAAACTCCTAGAATATCTAGACCACATCGTACTAGAATCAATTTATAAAAGCTATCATATGTCTATCAATATTTTATGCACCAAATTTGAACTAATTTCAATGGTTAGAACTGGCGGTTTCCCGAAAGTCTGGTGTTTTTGTATGAGAACCTCAAATAAGCATCCGATTGAAAGAATTGAATGAAAGAATTCATACCAAATTCCACCTAAATCGGTTGGAGTAATGTACTTACAGACACATGCATACTCATTAAAGTTTTGCTTAATCTAAAGTGTAGATCCCAAGATTACTTCCACAATATTTGTAATTCAACTTTCAGATATACCAAAGAAAAGAATCAAAATTTCAGGACAATTTATTAAACGTGTAAATTCCAAATAATCCTGCAAATCTACAATACCTACAATCTTCAATTTTATTTTTCTGTACTGAACTTAAATATTTTTTTACTTTTAATAACAAATAAACAAATTTGTACACAACAAAAATCAGCTTTCTGTCACTTCTCTTATTTATTATTATTTATGTTTATTTGTAATTTTGTTTTGTTGTTTGTGTACTTTAGATATTGTGTACAAGATTCGGACATTTATTGCTACTTTAAAATTACAAAATAAAACCAAAAACACAAAATATAAATTTTGTGAAAAAGTTTAATTGAACCTTTGGGAAAAAAAAATTACAATTTTTTTTTTTTTTTGTACATATAAATTCTGACCTCTTCCAACATTTTTACAAAACAAAGACATAACAAATAAAAGAATAAAAATGCGAAGGCTCAAAAAAAGAGGGCTGGTAGAAAAATAAATAAAAATGATTTCGAAAACAAAAGGCATTAAATTATGATTTTTTAATGTTGAATATTTTTTCAACAAGATAATTTAATATTTTTCTCTCTTTACGTTTCGTTTATAAACAAGGGTTGGGGTTGCGGAACACATTGTCGAAATTCATATTATAAAATATCAACTTCGCCTTAATTTATTTAATAAGATTTTTGGTTGTTTAATAAAGTTTTCATTAGTTCATTACCTGTCTGTCAATTATTCAGTCATTCATTGAGCAAACTATGACTATGAAAAATGTAAACCAAGGCCTCGAATTCGCTGAAAGCGAGCGAAAGATTTTCAACCAATTGGTCTTAAAATTTTGAGTTCACATAACGCTTTTCCAACTACTTAAATTAAAACCATTATGTTTCAGATTTTTTTTTGGAAAGTCGCTATACTCGCTGTCTTTTTATCAGAGACCTAAGGCACAAATATTGGACTGTCTGTTTATCCGAGGCTTAAAACGCAAATTTGAAATTCACAAATATTCAGTTCTTAAAACAAATTAAAGAATATTGAAGCCCCAGTCTTTTGTTAACATTATTAGAATGGAGACAAATGGTTTTAAAGGAATTTTAGAGTTAGATTTTACAAATTTAATATTTCAATAAAAATATTGAATGTAATTTGGGGGCAGCTGCAAGATTTTGGAAAAATTTTTTGTTAAAAATTAATAATTCCGAAAGACTTTTGGGTTGGGTACAATATCGGAGCTGTAAATTTTTCCAGAAAATATGAATTTTGAATTTTATGATCCGTTATGAATTTTTGTTTCAACTATGTATCAAAACGTGACTTAAGGTCACCCACTTGCGGTTGCAGAAGATTTGACAACTAAGTTCGATTTTAACTAACTAAAAACAAGGATCCTTTTAATTAATAATTCCTTAACAAATTTTAGGTAAACTAGAAAATTAAATCCTAAAAGTATGCAAATCTGTAAAATCAATTTCGATAAATTCCTCTACACCCTATATTAATATTCACATCCTTTTACACGCACATTACTTCAAAAAATATCAAAAACAAAAAAGAAAAGGTCCTTTTGTGAAGAAAAAATGTATATACAATAAATTATTTATTTTTTATATCAGGATAAATTTTATTTTTTTGCTCCTTTTTCAATTCAAAAATAAACAGAAATAAACTGTAAATGTAAATGTAAAAATGTTAACCCTTTTTAAATATAATAAGTAAGAAACGAAAAATGTTGAATTTGAAATGTAATTGTATATACATTTTCTTTTTTGATGACCTTTCAAAAAGTCACAAATCCTTTTTCTGAACAGGACGGCAATAAAATTGTAAAGAAAAAACAAAAAATGTGGAAAGCAAAAGAAAAATCAGAAAAAAAAGGATAATAATATAATAATTATTTTGTTTTTGTTTTACTGAAGTGTCTCGACTTTAATTATGTTTACTACCACTAACACCAATACTTTTTCAACTTAAAAGTTAATTTCCGATATACAAAAAAAAAGTCGAAATAAAAAAATTGGTTAAAATTGGATTTGTGTCCAGTACTATATTATCCCAAGACTAGATATAGATATCTTTAGTCTCGGAAGATGCCGTCAAACATATATTTTGATTATTGTGTTATTTCATTTAAAATTTTTCGATTTTACAAAATTTGTATGACACAAACGGATTAAAGGAGGATAATTACAAAACTGTAACAAAAATATCAAAGTTAAAGTTCAAGAGAAGCCACATTAAATAATGAAAATCTAATTTAAGCAATATGCGTATGACCCTTACAACATTTTCAACTTTTAGTAATGGAAAAAAACTGAAAGCGGACTGTGGACTGTGTGGTTTTTGGACGTACTTTGGTATCCAAATGTCAAATGAAGAAACCAAGTTTTGGAAGACGTTAGGCAGCCCTTGCAACCAAATAAAAACCCTTTCCGAAGATCCAGTTACTTTTCAGTATGATTTACTGTTGTTTTACCGTTTAATTATAAAAAATTGTCTAGTGAAAAACCGTATATCTGTTGGTTTTATGCCGGTAATATTATCCATAAATAATCAGTCTTTTAATCAGTTTAAAGTCGGTCCATGTGGAACAACAAAAGTCTATAATAATGTTGGTTTTATATTGGTAGTATTTCCCATAAGAGAACGGTCTTTTTGTCAGTTTAAAGTCGGTCCATGTGGAAGAACAAAAGTCTATAATAATGTAGGTTTTATATTGGTAGTATTTTCCATAAAAACACGATTTTTTTGTCAGTTTAAAGTCGGTCCATGTGGAACAACAAAAGTTTATAATAATGTTGGTTTTATATTGGTAGTATTTTCCATAAGAGAACGGTCTTTTTGTCAGTTTAAAGTCGGTCCATGTGGAAAAAATCAAAAAATAAAAGTATGTATATATATGAATTTAAATGAAATAAAAAACGTATAATATCTATTTACATACAGTTTACATTTTTATAAAAGTTAAACTCGATTTATTTATTAAATAAAAATTAGTTCTTATTAATACAAACTTAATACAGAAAACTATACTTAAAAATGGATTTAGTCTAAATATTTTTTCAAAACTTAAATATCCAATTTCAAATTTTAAATTTTTAAAATAAAAAATTCAACAAATCAAAAACTAAAAGTATATATATGAGGTGTCAATGATGAAAGTCTTGCGGGTTAAGAATTATTGTTTTTTTTTAAACTTTGTACTGTTTTTTTTTAAAATTAAAATTTGATCTTTTTAAAAATTCTTGCACTGCACCCTTTACTGCTTCAAAAGGAACAGCATTTTTAGAATTGAGGTAGTTGTGAACATTTCGTAATAATTGCAATATATTACTAAGTTCAGAAAATACTAATTTGTTGATTTCTGTAAAAAAAAAATTTATATTTATATATGTATATATAACAATAAACTGGAAAAACCATATTTACCTTTTGTTAACGAATTTTGCCCTGACCAAGAATATTTAACTAAAAGTTGGTTCGTAAATAATTGTTGTAAAACATTACGAACACTTTTATTTATTTTTTCGGCCTTAAAATTGTACAAATGCAGGGTCTGTAACAATAAAATTATTTAAAAAAAACATGCTTATTAAAAATGATTAAACTTATCGAATTAAAATGAGGGAGAACAAAATTTTATTTAAAATCAGATTTTCGTTTCACTTACCATTTGCTCCATAAACTCCTTGTTTATTAATTAAGAATTGAAAGTAGTGAGCTTCTCAATACTGTCGATGGGCAAACGAGGACATAAAAAATTAGTATCTGTTTGTATTGTGATTTCCCTTTCTGCTTTTGGAATAGCATTTACTAAAAGTTGCAGATACTCCTTTAAATCAGCATTGTCTTTCAAAATTTTCGCTTGCTGTTCTATTATAGTTTCGTCGTTACTAGTCGTCTCATCTTGGCTATCAGGATAACTGTTTCTACAATTTGTAGGATATCTTACTTTAACTTTGTTCCTAATATTACTAAATAGCCTTCTTTTAATTGATTGCTTGGATAAGCATTGTAACATTTTGTATTTAGGCATACTGATATTTGTGCAATATGAGAAAACAATGCTATTAGAATAAAAATATGTTATTAATTAATATATTGAAAATATGCTTTTAATTCGCTTGTTGACATTAAAAATAAAGCAATAAATACTAAGAAACCGTATTTAAACTGTACTGGACTGAAGTAATGTAAGATAACCGTATTTTAACCGTGGTGGACTGAACAAATTGGAGCTTAAATAATATGATTTCCAAAAATTATTGAAAACAAACACTATTAGAATAATAAAATTTAATTTAACTTAATTTTTTACATATTGAAAATATGCTTTTAATTCGCTTGTTGACATTAAAAATAAAGCAATAAATACTAAGAAACCGTATTTAAACTGTACTGGACTGAAGTAATATGTAAGATAACCGTATTTTAACCGTGGTGGACTGAACAAATTGGAGCTTAAATAATATGATTTCCAAAAATTATTGAAAACAAACACTAGGTATTAGAATAATAAAATTTAATTTATATAGGTATAATTAAATTTTACACTTTAAAACATATTTTAATTTCTATTTTATTAATTTAATTTATTTAATTAATATTTTAATTGTTTTTGGTTAGCTTAAATAAAAAGAAAAACTTACCTGTTGCAAAAAATACTTTTATTTAACTTTTTTATTTATTTTACCTTTTTATTTATTTTTATATTTTTTAAAACAAAATTTATTTCTTTTTTATAAATTCCGACTTCACTTGAAGAAAGTTGACAAAAGACTGTTCTTTTTCTTTTACTATTCCAGAATGTGTTTATCAAAACATAAGATGTGCATTGTGCAAACATTTCATGTACATCAGGGTTACCGCGCCATAATTTTTAGTTGATTAGAAAGTATAGTAGAGTGTAGAAAAAAATATGTTTTAAAAAAATGTATGAATTAAAAAATTATTATTTTATAATTTTAAAAAATAATATCAATTACAAATTTAGACAAAAATTTTTTATTAATGTTTTTATTATTTATTGTTTTTGTATGAGGAAAAGAACTGTTCATAAATAAATAAATAAATAGGTATTTATTGTTTAACCTGACATTTTTAAAAATTTACTTTCGTCTATTATTAAATTATCTATTATTTTAAAGTACAAAATAAAAAATTTCAAAGCGACTCTATGGCGTCGCATATTATTTTTGTATTGAATTGTTATTTTTGCAAAGAATTAGTTTCCAGTTAATCTGACTGAATGACTATTTTTTGTTTTTATGCTCTATTTCTGTTGTTTTTATTTTTGTTACAAATTTTTTTTCATGAATTTAAATTATGTTATCTTATCTATTATTACAAAATAAATATGTAGAAATAATAAAGAATAATTATTTTTGTTATGCTATTTTTGGGCACTAAACATTAAACTTTGTTTAATTTTTCGTTTTGCAAATAAATAGTTTCCGAACTGAATGTTAAATTTAAATTTTTTTGTTTAAATGTTGCTATAATTGTAGTGAATTTTTTAGATTTTAAAAAAGAAGGTAAGCAAATGCAGTAGTAAATCTATTTCTATTGCCCTTAGCGCGTAAACTCTTTTTGTTACCTTTTGTTTTTCTCTTTCTAGCTTGACGTGAATTTCATAATTTCGTTATAATTTTAGAACTGATATTTTACAAAATTGAAACCCTGAAAAAACTGTAATTTTTTATTTAAGTTCATTTAATTTTATTTTTAAGTTCGGCAGTTCATCGTTTAATTACGAATACCACGATAGCAATTTTACAAATTTAATTTTTATTTTGTTTTTTTTCGAAATGAATCGTTTTTTGCTGTTATTTTTTAAAATTTTAAACTCTCGTTATTTCACCAATGTAAACCACAAAAAAACTGTCTTTTTTTTAATCAAAATGAATATTCACTTTCGGTATTATTTCGTGATATTACGAATATTACGAAAGCAATTTTGATCATTCGTTTCAACTTTTTTCTTGTTTTGAACCTATTTTTATTTTTTTTTTTATTTTTTTATTAAAAAGAAACCGTTTTTTTACAGTCGAGAAACTGTTAATACGGTTACGGTTCTATTTTGCTGTTAGGGTGAATGGACCAAAAATGCAAATTGGTAGAATATTCCAAAACAAGACAAGGAATTGTCATTTATAATTGGTTTGAAGATAATTGGTTAGTATGTCCTGTGTAGATATTTAGTTGTATACAACACCTTCAAAAACTGCTTATAGATAACTAGTACTCCATATATTTTGTAAGATATTACATGGATATTAATCTGGACACAACCGCCATTGTGCATAACAACTTATTTAATTACAATATAATTGTATCAAAATATAAATTGAAAATATCTGCCGCACCTTATTATTAAAAATAATTTGATATCAAAAATAAAATTTCACAGAATTTTCGAATCTTGACTTGATGTTCATCTTGGTGATATCGAGCAAACCAGAATTTTGACTTAGGTCAAACCGTATTTTTAGTGTAGGTAAAGAAGTTTCTAGGTCGTTTCATCTTCATTCATTTAATCGTTGCAAAATACTTAATTCGTCCAAATTAGGCCGAGAAAGGAGTATAAAGCACTCATTTTGGCTTAAGCCAGTACTACAACTCTGGGAATAGCTTGATTGATTGCCAAATAGAGATATTCATTCTTTAAATGATCCAAATGTCAACACTAACTTAACTCAGCCATTGTCGTGCAGGTGAATTACTAACCTTGTGTTATTAATATCTTAAAGCTACTGTTCTATAGAAATAAAATAACAAATGCGTCGACTCAAGATTTTCCAATGGGAATCAAAGAAGGAAAAATATGCTCATCCCTGAACAGTCAAATTATCCAAGTGACGGAACACAGCTTATGGAAATTAGCTCAGCATTCGCTCATCACGCATATAGAACCATACCTGAATATATTTGCCTTCTAAAGTTGTTAATGCGTATGTGTATGATTTAGAAATTTTTTAAGAAGAACATTAACAACTTCTTCAAGGTTGCTTAATCGAATTTTCCTCATCTCCCATAATCAGAGTTTCTCACATTTTCCAAACTCTATTCTCAAAATTTCCTTCGCATACCTAACCATAAAACTAAGCTGAACATTTGATTCACAGATCCCATCATTAAGTGTGGTTCAATAAGGGTTATGTTTTGGTATGTGTAAAAGCCGTAAACTCTAGCTCCAATAGGTCAATTTCGAAGCATTTCAGATCCTCACAAAACACAAAAATCAATTTCTTCAATATATTCAGAAATTTTTTTGATTTTAGTATTAAAACATTTTTTTGTTAAATTAACTTTAAAACTAATATTTTTATTTGTTTAATCTTTAATAAATTTAAGAATCCTAAAAGTATGCAATTTTTCAAAATATTTTTTTAATCTTAAACTTATTCTTATATTTCTTGATTCTTTTAAAAACTTCAAATTGTACTTTTCAAGCTCATTTTTGTGCATGTAAATTAAAAAAAAAAATATTTGATTTTCATATTTTGTATATTTTATCTTAAGATACTTTTTCTGTCAAAAAACACAAAAGTTAATTATATAAATATGTAAAATAACAATATCTAATAGCTATAACACGATTTTCTTTTAGATTTTTATCCATCTTAAGATATACATGAAAATTATCAAATAATTAAATTTAGGGTATATGATATATTTTTTGTAAAATTGCTAATGGCATAAAACTTATTTTTTCTATTATCAGTTTTCTAACGTCTAATAGAATTTTTTTTTTAAGCAAATTATCTTTAGGTACCACCATATTAATAATATATACCTAATATAATTAGTTAGGTGTATATAGTTATACACCTGTACTTTTGTTAAGTTAAAATTACAGGTGTATAACTAATAATTAGTTAATTTTTGAACATATACACATACCAAATATATACATGATATTCTACTGTTAATTGCAATATATGAGGTATCAAGGGTGTGTAATACCTACGTATAAGTACATAAAGTGTACAAACTATCTTTATATTATAAATTTATAAATATTTTTTTAACAGCTAAAAGAGCTGGAAATATAAGTGAATATACACTTAATATTATCACGTATTCAGGACAGGTAGGTATGAAGATTTTTTTTTTTGATTTTTTAGTTTCTTTTTCTAATTTAATGAAATTCTGACGATAGTACGTAAAAGTAGCGAATGCTTTCTAAGTGTAATAATATTATCTTTTAATATATTATTGTTATTCTGTGATAAAATGTAAATGTGTGCACGCAGGGATAATGTGTAGGAATTATTTTGTATATTTTTTTTAATAATTGAAATGTGGAAACTAAGTTATTTCAGAAAATAAAAATAAATAACAATATTATCAAATATGTATGTATGTTTATTAGTTTTTGGAAGTACATTATGTAGAAATATGATATTGTGCTTCTAGGATAGTGTTACGAAGTACAATTTTTAATTTTAGATATGTGGGTTTAACTTTAAATATACTCTATGTTATATTCTATATTCTATAGATGTATTTAGGAAAAATTTGTAAAATTCTTTTTGAAATTTCAATAGAATTTTACAGAATTTTTTCAGTTTTATAGAATTTTTATTTTATGTAAATCTTTTTCCAGTTCATGGAAATGCAATAGGTGGAGGTAATTCAAAATAGAATTCTACTTGTACGCAAAGTTTTATCCGACAATTCCTCAAATTTAATTTTAACATTTATTAAAACCCCTTTGAGGATCTAATTTTCTTATTAATTGTTTTTCGAAATTGAATATGATTTTAAATTAGAAGTCTTATTCTGCAAATTGTAGAGCAACTCCTATCGGGCTTTGAATGTTAATTTGGTTACTGAACACATATTATAATGTTTTTTAACTGTAAATTTAATTACAAGACTAAATTCAAATAAAGATTGAAGATGTGCTTAAAATTTATTCTTTAATTAGGATGTGTATTCTTTACGAAAAAAAACAAAATAAAGTAATTGCTATCAGACATAATATTTAATTACATTTTATTTTTGTATTTCAGTAAAAAAAAAAAATAGATTAAATAATATCTTAAATATTAATTATTATGACTAAAATAGATATTAATAAAGTTTTTTCAAATAGAAAATTGAATGTTTTATTACTTTAATATAAAAAACTTTTATGAAAAGTTGATCTTAAATAATTAAGGAAGTGTATAATATATATACATATAATTAAATTTTTGAAAATTTTACTTAAATTTTTATTCTAATAAATAATAAAGATATTAATTAACTCACAAATGGCATTATTTTTATTTTATCCCTGATGCGTTCATATTTAATAAAAGCTAGAGTAAGGAGTACTATATAAAATTTATGATATAGGTATAATGGCTTAATCCATTATTTTTTGAAAACACTCGTGTAATACAATTGTTTCTTGAAAACACTCCTTTTTAATTTGAAGTTGTTAATTTGAAGACTGAGTTAGCCAATATGCTGCTCCTGGGCCCTGTTTCATAAAACTATTAGTCTAATACTGATAAACTAATAATTATAACTAATAAATATGGAGTAATACTTTTTTGTTTCATAAAAATTTTCTTCAACTAATAAAATTTTACTAATAAATTATCACTACAAAGCATAAACTATTAGTATAGACTCGTCACTAATAAATCTTATTTGGGTGTTCAATTATTTAGTTTATATAAAATACACGACTTCTCCTTATTATAAAATAATTTTCATAATCACTTTCACAATCAGAGCTTAAGATGAATTTCAAATTTATACTGAATTATATTTCAGTTTTAACCAAAGTAAAATGATGTTGGTTAGTGAAAGGTATATATTATAATAATGCGTAATTTTTTTTTAGATTTTATTATTTACTTATTTTTTACAAAATACTTAAGATTATTTACTAAAAAAAAATAAGTTTATTGCATACAATATAAAGTTTGTACCTTCATTATATAATATAAATATCCTATATTTATCTTATATAATGAAACATGTGGCTATTAGTGCCTTATTCCCAGCAATATCGGCGAAAGGAGGGATCGTTACTCCTACCTTAAGAAACACCTTAATTCTTTTATAATCTATTGAAGCTTGTCACACTGGACTTACCCATAATCTTTGTTAATCATATTATTATAGTTTGTGAGAAAATTATGAGTGTTCTATTTACATCTTATTCTAATTCTAGAGTCCTGGTTTTTCTAAGCCTCCTTGTAGTAAATCTGTTATCGATATCTTTTTAGACGTGCTTGATTAATTTGGGCACAATTTTTTATCTCATCTACAACTTTAGGGATACTTAAATGTCTATGAATCATTTCAGACATAGATACTATAGGAAGCATTAAATATAATGTGTATATATTAAGTTCCAAAGACTTGTATTTTGTTTACATAATATTATCCTTGTTTGGAATAGCCCCAAAGTTTAATTCTATACAACTATAAAGTTTTTATGACATGATTGTAAACTAACCCTTTGTTATAAATTGATAACTTAGACTTTCGACCTAGGAGCCAGTAATTTGCTCTATATTTTTTATCTAGTACTACTTTTTTCTTTTTAATTTATGTTCTTTTAACTTAAGCTTGACATCTAGAGTCATTCTTAGTATTTTGCTGAGCATACGATCACTTAGGGAACGTTATTTAAATTTATTTATGGTATTTTAACTATTTTTTTTATTAGTGAATTTTACTTGCGCGGACTTAATTTCAATAATTTTGTTTATCCACTTTGCTTGTGCATTTGTCAATATTTTGATCCTATTGCTAATACGACAGTCTAATAATTGAATGTTGACACAGTTATATTTTCTACTACTGGTAGATCACTGGAATATATAGCAAATAAAGCACAGATCCTAGAAAAGTTTGCTAAAGTAAATTAGTAAATGTATTGAAAAATTATTTAAGATTCTTATGATTTAGGACATTGTTAAGCTTTCTAGTATTCTAAGATACTAGAAAAACAAACTAATTCAACATTTTAAAATTTTAACCAAATAAGAAAGCATTTTTTAGTTTTTAATTCTTTAAAGAATTTTTCGTTCCTAATTAAGTTTATGGTATAAATTTTCTTTAAATTAAAAATTTTCAAATAGTCAAATATATTTAACTTTCAAAATAACCAATTGAAAGATAATTGATATCTACCTCAACTAATATTATTCGAAAAATTAAAAGTAAAATTCCGAATTTATTCGAATAAATAAATTAAAATCAAATTCAATTTTTAATTTATTCAGTCCTCCTACTTATATTTCTTTTGACCCATAATTTAAATTCAATTTTATACTTTGACAATTTATATTTTTTTTTTAATTTTTTTTTATTTTAAAATGTATCTATAGATACTAATATATCTAAAGTACTATTAGAGTAGAATTGATGAGTCTTAGAAGCAAAGACAAAAAAAAAGCAAACATTTAACCCTCGGTTACTGTCCATGGGGTGTAATCCACCCAAATCAAGTTTACAAGACAAAATACATACGAAAAATTGTAGTAGTTGATCTCAAACCAATATGTAATCTCGTTTTGGATATTTTTTTTTAATTTTGTGTAAATTTAATGTGGGCTTTGATAAAAAAAGACCTCGAAAAATGCAATCCAAAATGGGTCTGGGTGGATTACACCCCCGACAGTAATCTTGACACAAAATTTTTTTACAAAATGGGGTAGATTACACCCCCGACAGTAATCTTGACACAAAATTTTTTTTCAAAATGGGGTATATTACACCCCCGACAGTAATATTGACACAAAATTTATTCATAATAACGAAATTTTGTATTATGGTAGATATTTGAGTTATAATTGGGAACTTTTTTTTTTTTATTATTATAATATTATATTATTATATTATATAAAAATAATTAATATTTGAATTGCCATAGCTACAAAAGCGTACAAAATTAATTTGTGTGAATTGCTACAATTTGGAGGCAAAATCACAAATTTGTTTTTGGAATTTTTTTTTTTAATACTGAAAACTGGTGAGATAAATTACATTAATTTAATAAAATTTTTCTCTAAAAAATTGTTCCTGGTGAAAAAAATTTTGTTAATAAACTTTTATTTGTTATATTTCTGCTTTCAAAAACAACCAAATGCAAGAACGTGGCATGAAAATTATAAATTTTGTGATAATTTAAAAAGTATTTAATTTTAATTTTTTTTATTTTCTTATTAAATGGAGTATTTTTTGTTTTTACTATATATTTATTTATTTAGTTTTTAATGAAATGAAGTTTATATATCTAAATTTGTAGAATTTTTACTGATTTAATCTGGAAAAAAAATGCCTTAAGATATTTATGTTATAGCAGTTCAAATACGCATTTGAATGTATGGGGTGTTTTCCACCCCTGGATAGTAACTACGTAACGAAAATAGAGGACAGTAACCGAGGGTTAAATACATATATCTACATATAACCAACTTTTTTCAATTTATTTGTTTTTTATTTCATTTAGTTTTTTTCTTTTAATATTTTAATTTCACTTCAATTCTGACATTATAAATGACAGAAATAGAGAAAAAAAAATTTAAAAGAATAACAGTAAATATAATTTTTTTTTTGTTTTTTTTTGCAGTAAAAAAGCTTTTTTTTACCAATTTACGTTTTGGTTATTTAGTAGAGGGCGATCTGTGCTGCACACGAAAAAAGTCCCCAAAATAAAAAAAAGTCTCCAAAGCTTGTATGAAATTTTGGAGATTGTTTTTATTTGTAAAAAGTCCCCAAATTTAGTGCAACCGCTGACAAACTATTTATTCGGTTCCTGAATTGTAATTGGGATTGTAAGACCTGTTCTAACTAATTAACATAAATAATAAATCGCCTACAAAGCTTTCAGATTTCATATGATTATTATATACTCTTCAAGAACTATTTAGAGTATATAGGTACCTATTCGTTGCTCACTTTTAAAAATTAATAAGAAAAACAAAATATTTATAATGACTCCGAAGACCAAAAAAACAAAATAGATTATGGAGACCCTGATTTTGTATTGAACTCTAAAAAGTCTCCCAACTGTTTTTCATTCAAAAATATATTTTAACTACACAGCATTTTGTGAATGGGGACTGCAACCCCAAAACTTGTATAATAATGCAATTCTGATTTTATGTCTAACCGAAAAAGCTTTTCAAGTTCAAAATATCTCCTAAACGTAAATATCTATAGTTATTCCGGAAAATGGGAAAATCACCATTTTCTCAAAAATACTAGATTTCGATAGGTGCCTTATTAAAATTTTAAAAAAACTTGGGTACTTTTTTCGTACAACCTTACGATCTTCATGTGTTTTAAATATTTTTATGTGTAAAAGAGCCAACTATAGTTAAAGATAATTGTCTGTCCTCTACTTTCCTTTTCCTTCTTATCATGATTTTATCTACTTTTTTTTGCAAAATGTTTCAAACCATTAATTATCCACAGACAAGCTTTTTTTTTCTTGAATTTATATTTTTGCATTCAACTCCTCTTTTTATCGTCCTTTTTATTTTATTTTTCAATTTATTTCAATTTTAAGTCATACTTATACGTATTGTTTATTTCATCTTGTGTATCTTCTGCTTCTTATTTTTTAAATAAATAAAAAAATTATTTTTTCAGAATTGGATTGGATAAACTGTATTTAAATGGAAGAGGGTGTACAGTAAATAGATTTCTGGATGGTAGATTTTTTCAATTATTTAAAGTTTTTTTTTTGGATTTTTTGTTAATATAAAAGATTTTTTTTAAGAATTTTTTTTAATTTTTAAGGGTTATGCAGATACATTTGAATTTTTTATAATAATATTTGCACATTCAGTTTCATTAATCAATAGCAAAATCATCATGGACACAATTTTTAGAACTCACCGACGTAATATTAGCTTTTATAAGATACGTAATTAGGGTACGACTTCTTTTAGAAGTCAAAATCGGAAAAATTAGCAGATTCCAAATCCAAAATTAATATTTCTTTCGAAAATCGCAGATTCCGAATCCGATATTAATATTCTTTCCATTTATCTATATAAAAGGGGGTTGTTCCCCTTACAAATGAGTAAAATGCAGAAAAAAAATTAAAACATAACTGTTAATGATATTATTAACAGTAAAATAAACTGTCAGCAACAATTTTTATTTTTCTTGAATTTTAATATCAGTGAGAGAAAATTTATTACCATTAATTGAAAAATTAAAAACACTTTCAAGCAGTGAAATCAATTCCAACGAAGTGTTTTTTTTTTTTTTTTTTGTTCTTCTCTTTTTTATTACTTTTACACTTGAAAATGTTTCGAATTAATATTTTTCTTTGTATCATTTTCATTTTTGTTTGGCATCACTGGAAATATTTAGAAAAATTTTCTTTTAAGTTATTTTTTAGAATTTATAATTTTACTTTAATTTTTCTAGGTGGTATTATGAAATTGGAATTTAAACGTTTGTTACTTTGTCTGCTTTTAAAATATTTTTAGTACATGACTTCGATATTTAAGATTGAATAAAGACGCTGCAATAAGTGACAGAGTGTTTGTTTAGATTATTAGTACCGACGCTATTGTCACTTATCGCATTTCGAATATGAGGGACAACCTTATAGTTACAGGAAGTTTAACTGTTCCCCTAATATGTCAAATTACACCTTAATGGTGCTCTCCTAGATGTAGTGCTATTCTGGATTTGTATGTTTTACAAGACTATGAACCTTTCTATGCTACCTAATGTGTTCTTAGAAGCTGACGGTATGTAAGTTACATTTATCAAAAATACATGGTGAAATTTATGTTCTATTTGTTTTCCCAACCCTAATTTTTATACCCGTGCATACATATATGACATCGGGTATATTAGATTTGCTCCTCCGTTTGTAACGCATCGATCTAGACGAGCTAGATATAGTGTCAAGGGTACGTATCGGCTCAGAATCGAAAAATTAGTCGATCTAGCTATGTGTGTCTGTCCGTCCGTCCGTCCGTCCGTCCGTCCGTCTGTGTGTCAGCACGATAACTCAAAAACTAAAAGAGCTACAGTTTTGAAATTTTCACAAAATATTTTTCAATCAATTTCTAGGTTCCCTATTTTTTTTGGTTAAGATCGGACCAAAACTTCGGGTAGCTCTCGAACAGCTAACTTTTTTAACTCCAATATTTTCATACAAAAATTTTAACATGAAGTATTTAACATGAAATTATATGAATTTTGTTTGTTTTTGTTTTTTTTTTGTTTTTTGTTTTTGTTACAAAAAGTAGATAAAGATTTCGAGTTAGAATTTCATACGATTTAAATGATGCGTAAAATTTTTAAAAATATTTTAGATTTGGACTTTGTACTTTGAGATTTATGAATTAAAATGAAAAAAAATTATGAATATGATGATAATTTTTGATCATGATGATCTGATCATTATATGAGTATGATTATAATATGATGCTTATTTTGCTTGGTTTTAATATAAGTATTTGTGAATAAAAAATTAATTATAAGAGATGGAATTGAAAAATTAGAGCAAGAGTTTTGAAATTCACACAAAACATTTTTGGGACATTTTTTAGGTTCCCTATTTTTTTTGGTTAAGACCAGATCAAGGTTTCGGGGAGCTGCCACACAACTTATTTAAATCAATATGAATTTCTTCAAAAGTAATTATACCAGGAAGATGAAAATTACACACGGTTAGTTTTATAATGAATCAAGAACTTATATGAAGTTTCAAAATGTTACGACTTCATTTTCGGGGGGCTGCCATACAACTTTTTTGCACCAATATGAATTTCTTGAAAACTGATTATACTACGAGGATGAAAATTACACACTGTTAGTTATATAATGAATCGAGCACTTATATGAAGTTTCAAAATGTTACGGCCCCGTTTTCGGGCAACTGCCATACAAAGTAATCAATTCGATAACTGTGAATCTAATGAAGCTACGAGGTTAAAATCAAAACTGGGCAGATAAAGTAATAGGACAAGTTAGTTGGCAAAGTTGGACATCACTCGGACCAACTTTTAAGGCGGGCTATTTTTTTTTTTTTTGTTTTTTTTTTTTTTTTTTGTTTTTAAGCAAAAATTATGGTAGTATAATGGAATTAAAAATTTAATTTTTTTTTTAAGCTAAAATTATGGGATAAAAAGGTAAATTTTTTTTTACTTTCTTATATTTTTTTTGTAATATTTATAATAGCATAGAGGAAATAAATAACGGTTAGTGGGTATGCACGGGTATCTAAAAGTTGACAAGGGCAACTATAATCTTCCTCGTTTCTATTCCTGTTCTATCCCACATAATCACAACTATTATTTGGTGGGTTGGAAACCCAGTGATAGGTGCCCAACTAACCTATAATTTGTTGGGAATATATTAAAAAGATTTTTCTATTTAATGTTGAATTTTTTAATTTAGAACACTTAATATCACCCAAGAATACTGAGCCAACTTACGTACACCTTATGTGATCGAAAAAAAACTCACACAAAATAAAAGTATCATCGAACAGCTGGGTTTTTTAACCGTTATATTCAATAGAATATCATAAATTATAGGTTTATAGCATTAAGGAAATTCATGAAACTTTTTACACCTAATTTTATTCAACAGAATGGTTTTTTACTAAGATGCGAACAGTTTGGGTGTAATGTGCCACCAGACAGGAGTACACTTCTAAATTAAAAATATATGGTTATATGCAATTTTTTAAAAATATATCTTTTGAATCTTTAGATACTGTTAAATATGCATAAAAATTTATTTAAAAAAACAAGTAAGAGTAATTCGAATAAATTTAATTGAAATTGGGTGTGAACATTTTTATTAAGTTAAAACTCCATATTGATAAAATAGACGATGAAGTCGAAGACTTACATTAAAATGGTAGTTAAATGATTTTTTTTTTTTATTAATCCACTGAACTGCTTTTTTTATTTAAAAAAATATTTAAAAATAAATGAAAAAAAAGACTTTGAAAAGTAATTTAAACTTTAAAAAAAATATGTATAGAAATAAAAAATAAAGAATGGTATTTTGATGGTATTTCTGTCACAGTTTTCTAAGAAAATTTATTTTAAATATCCACAAGATAAAAAAAATCCGATTTTAAAAATAAATTTTAAGATAAAAATAAAATGGAATATTTTAACGACCTGGTAAAGTTTCAAAGAAGTTTTTTTTTTTATAATTGCAGATTGAGTTAGTGGGATAATATTTAGCGTTTTTTTGTTGATAGATTTTTGCAAAATAAATTGAATGTCAATTTATTGTATTTTTTTCCTTACTTTATTACAATTTTATAATAAATTAAATTGATACTTTTTGAAATTAGTTTTTCCCGCCATTTTTTATTTAAACCAATTTATAAGGAAAAATTTTTTTAATTGAAGAAATGAGAGGTAGGGAGGAGTAGTACCATATTATTTGAAAGATATTATAAACTTTTAGGACTAAAAACTTAATTGGATCAGATGCTGATCCCTATACAGTTGAAGTATCTAGGTGCCGCAACACAGCTTATGGAAATTCATTTGTCATCATCACGACTTGGTAATCATATTTCGTGCAAGACCCAATGTATTATGGATTAATTAGTGATTGTACAAAATATTTCGACACTATAACTTTCTAAGTTCAAGAGTAAGGTGGCTTTGTAGGGTGCAATAAAACCTTATTTTAAAACTGTTTAATCTTAAAACTATTTGACAAACCACAAAACCGTTATAAATCAACGTGACTTAACTAAAGTCAGAATAAAACCTAAATAAAACTTGCTCTATACAATTTGGCAATTAAAAAGTTCCTTATGGGGAATTAATTAGGAAAAAATTCAATTGAACTCAATTGAACTCAATTTAGCCTTCCCCTATAATTGCAAATGCTTTTCCTTAAAATTTATTTTTCACTTATGTTGTACACTTTCATCAAGATCTCTTTAAAAAAAATTGGGCTCAAAAGAACGAAGTTTCAGAGTGTTATAATTAACACTAATTAAAAATACTCTCTACGGTTAAGTTAGAAGACTTTGATGCAAATTTGCCATTTTGCAGTAGAATAGGCTTAAATTTCTATCAAATATTATACAAGGGCTTGCATTGCACTGAGAAAATATAATAAAATCAAATATTTAAACTTAGAACTCAAATACTAAATCTATACTTCAATAATATAATAATTAACTAAAATTTAAGCAAATGTTTCCATATGTTGCCAGTTTATAAAATGTTACCACCTTTATAGAAATTCCTTTTGTATTCTGTATTCGCATTATCCTTCTGCAATTGCAAGCCATGTTTGTGCCAAAATGATTTTAAATTTATTCTATTTATTTAATGATTCATACGTTTTTATGATTTACCTTGGTACAGACAGCACATTGGATTACCTAAACATTAATATTATATAATATTATTTATTATTAAAAGATTATGAAGTATACACCACAATACAATAATGCAGTAAGTACAATTATTCTGTTTGTGCATTCATAATCAATTTTTCTACTAAAAATTTCTTATATTATTATGGTACCTATATTCATTGGGATCAAAAGTGCACATAAATTTTTAATTATATTTTATTTGTTTTAATTTTTTTTTTTTTTGAGAATAATGAACTTTTTACTACTACTGTAGTTAGTATAAAAATATCAGGTCAAAAACTATTATTTTCTGCGACATAAACCTCTAAAGAATTCTATGCTAAAAAAAAAAATATATAGTTATGAAAATGGTATTTAAAAGTACATTGTACTTAATTTTTTCTTTGATTTTATTTATTTGAACCTGGTTTTTTGGCCCCAAATACTATTTATTTAAAAATCTGAAACAATTCCCTATACACGAAATGAATTATAACATGGTAAAAAAAAAGGAATAAGAAAAACAAATCGTAAAAGGACGAAAAATCCTTTTGGAAAAACAGAAAAAAAAACAAAATCAAAATTACCACCAGATAAATGTAAGAGTACTTGCGGCAAATCATTAGTTATTTTGCTGTTTTTTTTTTGTAAATTTTGAAATGAAATTATTTATGAAAGATTTTATTAATGTTGGCTTGTTAATTATAATATTTCTGCATTTTTTTTTTTAAAAATGGTATACTCGTATTTCATTGGAAGGATTTCAATGGATTTTGAGTAGCTCTTAATTAAGTTAATAAATTTTTAAGTCTTCGCTAAGGGCGCCTTATATTTATTATCTTAAATTTTTAAATTTTTCATTCGTGGGTTTCTTGTTTAATTAGTAGCCATATTAAGGTCAATGAGAAGGGTTAAGAAGGCTTTTGCTTTATAATTTATTATATTTTCTATTTAAGAGTTTAAATGAAATGTTTTTCAAGTTTCAAAGTTTTAAAATTATATTTTCGAGAAGTTGTTAATTTCTTAAGAACTTCTGAGTCAGGTTTTATCAGACTCATAGTGTTTTTAAACGTATTATCTTAGTTCTTTACCAAAAACTATTCATTAAATATTTTAATTCTCCTAGAAGCTCTCCTTGTACAAAAGTTTTTAATATAAATTGAATTGCTTTAAAAAATCTGTAGTTAATTCTGTAAGTCAATGGAAATTTCCTGCAAATATTTTAAGATAAATTGCAAAACAAGAGATTATTCAAGAGATTTACAAAAGTTAAGTGTAATGAAATCCTACAGTTAAATACAATATTTAATATTCACCTTACCAATATATTCTTCATTAATATTATAACAAATAATTTAATTTAAAAATAAAACTTACAGATAAAATAATAATTAAAACATTTCTGATAATTACTTGTACTTTAAATAATAGTATCTTCTGGTCAAATTCAGGTGTTTACCAAATATGTCTCAGTTACTCAGTTATTTACTAAATATATTCAGGTTTTTAGTAAATATATTCCGTTATTTACTAAAGTAATTCAGATATTTTTTAATCTGATTGGGAACCTCGGAGGGTTAATGGGTAAGCATTTGGCTTACTAACCGACGGATTGTGAGTTCTAATCCCGTACGGCTTAAGATTTTTTTTTAATTGAAAAAAAATTTTTCTTTAAAAATCTCCATGGTGACTATGTGTAATTTAAAATATACAAATATATAATGCAAACAAAATAAATAATATTACTTATAAGTAACAGAAAGTGTTGAAAATGGATGCACAACGGGAAGCCCTCTTACCAAAAGAACAGAGTGTTATAATTTCACACTAATTAAAAATACTCTCTACAGTTAAGTTAGAAGACTTTGATGCAAATTTGCCATTTTGCAGTAGAATAGGCTTAAATTGCTTTCAAATATTATACAAGGACCTGCATTGCACTAAGAAAATATAATAAAATCAAATATTTAAACTTAGAACTCAAATACTAAATCTATACTTCAATAATATAATAATTACCAAAAGAACAACGTACTATTGAATAGATGATAAACTTTTGAATCCTACAAAATTGTATCAATATTTTTTTTTTTTTTTTTTATTCCTTTTCCACTTCTTTAAGGAGTATAGGGCATTCACCAAGTTTATTTTAAACTAGGCTTCAGTTTCTTTAATCATAATATTCACTAAGCCGTTGATTACTCGGCTGTAGCTGTTGTATAAGGTTATGACATACGAATGCACAAAATGTTAATTTGTGTGCCATCTGTAATCTTACACAAGAATTATTTTTATATTTTTTTATTAAATCTTATTTTATATTACGATATAATTATACAATTTTACGACATTTTTATTAGATATGATATGACCGGGGTTTGAACTCGAGACCTTCCACATGAAAAGGCGGCGTGTCTACCCCTACGCCATTGGTCAAATAAAAGAAAATTTAAAGTTTTGTATCTGATAATAAAATAAAAATTGTATATTTAGCCCTTCAATATTCATTCTAACACTTATTTTAATATTTCTCACAATTAACACTATAAAATACATTCTAATTAAAGAATATCTACAATTTTTTGAAATTGAAATCTCAAAAAAAACAAAAAAATTTGAAAGAATGTACTAACTTTAATACAATATTTTTAGTGTTCTACTCAAAGTTATGAACATAACAAATACAAATTCATTTAGTGTAAATAATTTATTCTTCCTATACAATATAAATCATAGAATCAAAAGAAAAAAGGAACCAACTGGACCATTACTTACAAGGTGATCCTTGAATATTACTGAATAGCTGCTGCCAGAAAGAAATAAAAATAGAATCAAACAAACACAATATTCTAAAGATTAAAAGAAACTTTTATTTTTCTGTTTTTTTGCATTCAAAAAATTTTGTGTTTTTTTTCAAATGCAACCAGAAAACAATAAAACACTTTAACTATTGTGTGTTGTTTTTCTTTTGTTTGAATTGTTGAAAAGTGTATAGTGAGTACTGAGTACGATATGCACTGCAGATTTTGTTTTAACATTGAATGAAATATAAAACAAAAACAAAAAAACCAAGTGAAAATACTTGTCCGTGTTAAACTATTCAAGAAAATTTATTTCATCCTGAATGCATTGAAATGTTTTAATTCACTATTTTATTTTCGTTCTTTTATTAATTGTTTGTTTTATTTTTTTACCTTTGATATAATTTTGAAATAAAGTTTAAGTAATCGGAGAAGAAGCTATAGCTCTAGTTTAATTTTAATTTTAAGGTTAGAAATGAAAGTAACGATAACTAGAATAAAGTGCTTGTAGTTTAGTGCAGGCTAAATAGCAGTTTTTGGCGGTTTAAATGAGACAGGAGACACTTACTATCTTAACTGTTTAGATAGGATTTGAATTGAAAACTTTCTTTAGACTTTTAAAATTTCAATTTTGTTGAAATTTGACAATATTTTGATTACACGAGGCTAAATGAGTGGTCGTATGTAGGTCGTATTTGTTTAATAATAGAAGACAATGAATCACAGTGCTGCCATTGTAAAAATTTGATATGCCATTTTATAGTGAACACAAAATGAAAAACTTAATCTATAATATATTTAAAAAAAATTCTTAGATATTTCAGAAATTAGTTACAGGAATTAAAAAAATAAGTAAAAAGTTTTTATATTAGTGAAATAAAACTGAGTTTTAAAATACTGTTCAAATAAAACATCTCTGGAAGCTGTTAACTGTGTTTAAATTGATATTAAAGTGAAACTAAATTTTTATATCTTCTTTTTAATTTTTTTTTAATTATTTTAAATCACTTCCACCCCTATAAAGACACTCAGTAAGTCTTTTACTAAATCATTTAAACCAAGTTTCAATTTTTTAAATCATTATTGTCACTAAGCCGTTGATTATTTAGCTGTAATTGTTGTGTTTTATTAGGAATACATTGATCATGAGTGTTAAATATTGTGCATCATCTATTATCTTACACAAGAATTAAGTTCGATTCGATACCTACTTTTCCTATTTATACTATATCGTATATATATTGCATTATCCTATTTATACACGTCTGCAACGACACCATATTATGGATAGAATTGTTTCGAAAGAAAAATCATGTTCCAGTTCCAGACGTTGCCAGTCGGTGTCGTTAATGTCGCTATCCTATAGTATGAGTGCACTTATAAAAAATGAATAGAAGATATAGTTTTATTCTTATTATATACTTTTATATGAACTTGCCTGTTCTATGGGATTATTTGTCATTCTGTCAGTAAGTGATATATTTATATTAGAAATCTGACCAAAAATTTATAAGAATTATATGGTTAAGTGGTTAGCAAAGTGTCTTGGGGTGTAAATAGATGTGAATTCGATCCTCCTTGAAAGGTTAAAATTTTTTTTTAATGGTGAATTAAGATTAACTGAAAGAAGAACTATCTCTCATTTTAGCAATTTACTTTTATATTAAAACACTTTTAAATGCAAAAGATCTAACATAAATTTTTGGTTAATGAAAATTTTCAACATTTAAAGCTTAAAAGTTTTCAAACATTAAAAGAACTGTTTCTTATACCAGCAATTTTCTTTTATATTAAAACAGTAACAAATTTCAAAGATCTGCCTTCAATTATTTATTTTCTACATTTTAGGGGGCTAGTAGTACTACTTTAATAAAAGTATATATTGAAAAAAATATATTTTTTCATTTTATTTTATTTTATATTACAATATTTTTTTTATTTGATATGATCTTTATATGGTATAACTTTTAGTCCGAAACATTCGCCACTTGACTATTACTGACTGCGTCATTGGTCAGATAAATATTTTAAAATTTGATCTCATTAATTTCAAATAATTACCAATTCCTTTTTTTAATAATGATAAGAATTAATATAACAGTACATCTACACCTTGTTCTTTTTAATACTTTAACATAACTGTTAATTATACTTTTTTTTGATAATAAAAATTGCAAAAGACAAATTCAAATCATTTGGTAACAAAAACCATTTACCAAAATGGATCTAATTTTTTTTTTGTTTTTTTTGTTTTTGTTTTTGGAGTACATTTGAACTCTTGAAAATTAACAAAAAGAATGGTTCTCTATTTTGTTATCTCCAATTTTATGCCCATTGATTTTTGTAATCTGAAACGAATATTCAAAAAAAAAAAAATAAAATTAATATAATAAATACCAAAATAAAAAAGAATTATCCTTCTTTATAATCCTGTTTTCCTTTTTTTAAAAAAGCCCAGCCATTTTGTTTTGTATTACAGAAAAAAAAACAAAAAAACCATTTTTTTTTCGATAAGTGCTCCATATTTTGTTACAGTTATTTTTTTTAGGGTTTTATTTTCTCATTTTCTCTCGGATCGGATTGTAATGAATATATTATTTGTCCCAGTAAAGTAATTCTGGTTGGAACAAGATAAGAATATAATTGTATATTGGGGCTGGTAGAACTGGCTTCAATTAAAACAAGAAATTTAAATACAATTTGATACAAAAAAAAAAAAATAAAAAACAGAACAAAATAAAAACTTTTGGAGATTAAAGAATCGGATTTACATAATAATACAAAATATCTGCTGGCAATTTAATTTCTTGTTTTTTTTTTTTATCCTTAATTCTTTGTTGTGAGTCCAAATAAAGTGTACCAGATCAACAAAGAGCAAGTATTGAAAAGATCCAAGGGGTTTTAAAGAAGTACATTTTCAAAATTAAACAATTTTTCATAACAGATAAATATTGAATAAAGTGTAAAGAGTGCTAGAAATGTATTGTATGCGAATTAATGTAAAAAGTCAAGATACACTTCTTCAATTTTATGCAAACATTGTTTTAAAATATTGTTTAAGCAAAATTTTTTTGAAAAAAGTCCCGACCTTTCATGTGAAAGACCAAGGTTCGAATCTCAGTGATAGTGAAAAAACTTTAATATGTTTTTGAACTCGACTCAGCTACTACTCGACATTGGATTTAAGCTATTGATTAATATATATATTTAATAACAAATACATTAATACTCGTATAACAATATAAACAAAGAACATATTTCTCATACATAAAACTATTACAATAAAAACAAAATAGAATTGTATCTATTGAAAATCTAAAAAACGCTTCCACATGTTATTGGGCCCCTATCTCCATATACTATTAAATTGTACGTGGAGTTCATTAAGTTCAATTCTAATATACTCCCTCTTGGTATAGACAGGCTTATTAGTCTAACAATTGAACAGTTAGGATTAAAATTTAAAAAAATGTTGACAGTTAGTTAAGTTGCTGGTGTTAAAAATAACAGATCCTTTACGAAAGACACATACTAAAAGGTTTCTTATAGAATTTTGGAA
Organism: Dolichopus griseipennis; assembly: GCA_963082915.1. Taxonomy (NCBI): domain Eukaryota; kingdom Metazoa; phylum Arthropoda; class Insecta; order Diptera; family Dolichopodidae; genus Dolichopus; species Dolichopus griseipennis. The sequence continues at coordinate 129,293,466 of OY720442.1, forward strand.
CTTCTAAGGGCTATATATAAAAAAGTTCTTCCATAAAATAATTTTTTTTAATAATACGTAGGTACCCGTATTAAAAAATTCTTTTCTTTATTTCAATCGTTGTAAAAGTTTTGTGAACATACGGACGGATGAACAGTCAAAGTGAAACTATATTATATAGGCAAATTTTTTCCCAAAATTTTCCAAAATGTGGCAAAAAAATGCAAGAATGATTTAAAAAATTTCTTCAAGTGTTAATCTGTACTAAATACCAATATAACATAATATACCTATATATTAAATTACTTTTTAATTATTCAAGTGATTATTTAGATGTAGAAAAGGTTTACTACATTATAATAAAGCTATTATCATCAGTGATTTAATATTGTCAGTGCTTGCTCAGATTAAGCCATAATTAAATATTTAGAATATTAATCAAGAACCATTTAAAAATTGAGAATTGACTTATACTGTATTGACTTTTCAATAGAAATTCTGCTTTTAGTGTAAAAAAAAGTCAATTTTTAGTGTGCTTAAGAACCTTGGACTATAGTTTATATGTGTTACTATAATATGTAATACAGCTTATATACTACATGTGTTAATATAATATCTAAGCCAACCTATGGACCGTCATTCTAGTATGATTGAATCAAGATAGGAAATACCGTTAGATATCGCAATTAAAGCTGAACTAAATATTATCAAACAAGGTTTTGTTAAGTTATCGTAACATTTTGTAGTGTAGTGTAATAAAGTCGAGATTCATAATAACCAAATCCCAGTTGTAAAGATTATGTTTAATAAATCTTAAATCCTATCCGAAAATTTGGTTAAGAATTTGTGTTATTTAGAAATATGAAATACCTCGAAAACTCTTGTTAGATTTTTCATTCAGCACTCGCTCAACACTCTTTTGTCCCGACACAAATGGTTCAAATTTTTATTTTTAAATAAGTACTGATGATGCGTGAGTAGCTCTATGCTATTGAACTCGCTAACCCATTTTGACGCAAGAGCTTTTAAAAAATTATGTTGTTACTCTCTGAGTGCTTTCATATTTTTATATGTGCTGCTTCTGACAGTTGAAGTGTCTGTAATAAAAGTGATCAACCTCCTAATAGCATTTACCAATCTTTCCTGTCCGATGACTGGTTATAATTTTATTGTAAACGATTTATTACTAATCAATACATTGAATTCCACTGTTTAGACACAAAAGCAGCTTTCTAAGGGTTTTTTCTTTCAGCTAAAAACAACTTAACCGAACGTCTAATTTTGGAAATTAAAAAACTTGAAATGTCAGGCAGTTCTACTAGTAAACCAATAAAATTAAAAAACTTACAAAGTCGTAATCAAGTTTGTAATTAATTTTTTTACAAAAAAATTACAATTGAAGGTTTGGTCAAAATATCAATAACACTAATTGTAATATTCTTCAATTATAATAAATGTCTGGATTATAAAAATGAAAATAATAAAAGTATTATTAGTGTATAAATTATAATTTTAAACATGAAAGTCATTGTGGATTTTACTTTCTAAAATAAAATATAAAAAGTTTTTCAAAATCCCTCACACTTTTATTAAATTGAAAAAATGTAATACAAAGTAGTTATTGCCAAAGTAAGTTTATTTTATTGTAATACATAATGTATGATAGAAATTACATACAAAGAATTACTTAAAAACTATATAAAATCTGATACATACATTAAATACGAAACCAAAAATCAAGATAATAAAATCTAATCTATAATAACACCTTGTATATTACCTGTCAGATTTTATATGTTTAATACCTATTGTAAAATATCGTTAAATTTAACACCCAACATATACACAAAATAATAATGGTGTAAAATCATTTAATTTTGTACAATAAAACAAAATATACCAAAATTTATACTTGTATAGAAATTTGGGTAAAAAACACTAGTTCTAAACATGTTTTATAGCTATTGTTTTTGAATTTGGGTAAATATTCAATTAATTCTAAGTTTTCATGTCATATGTACGTAAGCAAACAGATTAAAACTGTTTTATTTGTAGGAGTATTACAAAAAACTTGTTTTTCGAAAATGGTGAAGAGATCCTATAACAACAAAAAATAATTCGGTTATTCTAAAATCTTCGCTAAGCAACATTATGGAATCCTCTGATTAAGTATCTATCTTCTTATTTATTTTTTTTAAACATGTGTAATAAAATAAAGTTTGAAACAATAAGGCAGCTCTAATCCTCTCCCAGTTTAATAACAGTTTCCACTACTAGTTTAATGCAAGTCAGGGCTTTAAATAGTTTACATACAATTTAAAAACGTTGATCTTAAAATCAACTTTAAAACCAAATTGTGTAACATGTCCATACAATCGGTTGCGTATCGAAAATCCGTTTTTCAAAATCTCGTAAATCAAAATGACGGTAAAGCACAACTGCGCCAATTTAAATCCCGCCATACTAAAATTTAGACAATTCAAATCCCGACATTCGAAATCCCGTTTTTTCTTGATTTTCAAAATTTTTTCGGGGTTTACCAATGTTATCCTAAATTTCTGAAAAGAGCATATATTTCCATTTTGTAGGAAGATTTCTGGTATCTTACAGTTTTCAGTAATTAAAAGAAACATTTGGAAAATGTTAGAATACTTAAGACATACAAAGTGGTAAAAATTGAATTTTAGAATTTCAAAAGAAGAATTTGAATTGCAGGTATTTTTTAAATATCGGAATTTTTTAGTGTGAAGATTTTAATTGTGGGAATATTATATGCCATGATTTAGATTTATGTGATTTGGAAAAACAGAAGCTCGATACAGACCTCTTAAATTTAAATATATTTGCAAAAAAATGTTGAACTTTAAAAATTGGGTTTCTCCAAGATTGATATTTTTGGAATTAGAAATAAGACCTAACTGTAGAATCTTGCAAGTAGGCTTCATTTCTAATATTCAATGGAGTAAAATATTTCTGAATGAAGAAATTTCCTTAACTAAGTATTATAAAAAGCCTGGTAAATATATTAATTTCCTTTGCAAGAAAAACGAATAATTATACGAATTATTTATTTTAAAAAGTTTATAAAAGTACAAAATTTTTCAGGGAAATCAGTTTTATTTCGCAACTCCTATTTCAGGACTCCGTATTCAAAAATGTTTGAAATATGAGCGTTACTAGACAGATAATGAAATATTTAATCTTCGTAATATTAATTATGCGGTTGAAATTGAATTATTTTAAAATATATTGTCTGTAATCGTGCGCATAAGCATCATGTAATTTTACAAATGCAAGCACCACATCATGTTATACAATTTTATGCTAAATGTAATAAAACATGTAAATAATTAAATCCTATAATCAAATATAATGACATGTATAAATTGTATTGGTTCTGAAAATCGTATGATCATAACGCATTATATTAAACACACGCCCATTCCTAATATGCATAAATGTACCGTTTTTAGTATTAAGAAAATAATTGTAAACCATATGCTTTCTAATTTTTATAAATCAATAAAGTTCTGGAGAATCGAAGAAGAAAGCCGGTTTTATTATTTATACATAAGTAGGTAATATTAATTAATTTTAGAATGTAAAATTGAGAACCTGTGATTTGTAACTTATTGCACAAATACAAATAATAATAATATTTTATTTATATATTACGAATATATTAAGATAATTTTGAAAATTTTCCAACATATAATTATAGTATGAATAAATAAGATACAAATTTCCTTTGTATTATATACCTTCCAAAAAATTTATTTTTACAGGTAATCCTTTATTAGGATATGCTTGTCTTGTATTACAAAAAAAAAAAAAAACAGAACAAAAGTACGTTAATCATATGAATACCAATAAAAAATGTATCTAATAGATAATAAAAGGAAGAGTGTACATTGTAAAAGAGCTCTTTACATTTTGTAGGTGATTATAATAAAAAATTCTATAATTAATTTTTAAAATTTTTCAAAATTTATAACGTTTATACATATATACTACTTTATAATATATTGACAGAGTAGTAGAATATAAGTTAAGATAGGAAATCCTTTAAATAGAAGCATTATTGTATTACTACTACAGTAGAATGTAATATTTTTCAATTTAATCAAGTAGAAGACTTTCATTTTACAGTAAAATAACAAAACTTATTAATGTATTTGTTTTAAACTAATACACACTAATAAGTTTTATTGCAATTAGAAAGTTAGTATATATGAAGGTAAGTACTTTTTTAATTCTTTACTTATTTCAATTAAAAATTTTTGGATAAAATATTATTAGTAGAACAACATGGTAAATAACTTAAATAATTGCGAATTGCGATCAATGGATTGTAAAATTAATTGAATCTAATTTTAGATTGAATTTTAAACTAAAAACTTATTTTTTTTTTAAGTTAGTTACTAATCCTATAAAACAAATTAATTTAGTTTTTCCAATTAATAGTTTTTTATAAGTTTTAAAGTTCAAATTATATTTTATTAGATGATTAAGTAATATTAATATGTAATGTATCTAGAGTGCATGGTATTTGAATACTGCATTTGGTATTTGAATATTTGTAGCTAAGTAGGTACTCTAAGCTTAGTAATTTAAATAGTAGATAAGTTTCATTAATTGCAAAAATTTCAAAATGTTACGATAAAACTTATTAAACTGTATATTATATATATTATAAATACATAATATATTCGCTTATTATGAATAGAATATAAGCGTACGAATTGGATTAAAATCGAAACGAAAAATCAGTTTGGATATGTGAGAGTGCCTTTATGTACTTTACCATAATAGTTCCATATTTAAGCCTAAATTCGAAAATTGTTAAAACTCGAATTCAAAATATTTTGCAAACTCATCCAAAGCAGATAGATCCAAAATATTTTATAAACTATTAGAAACTTTATTATTACCATTTAATTACTACTATACTTTTGGTTAGGTGAAACTTCGTAGGTGCCGTACAATTAGAATCAGTTTTTGAAATAAGTATATGAGGAGTTTCGAAACTTTTATAAAGTTATAAATTATTAATACCATAAAATTGTCGGCTTGAATTGTAATATAAAAGTTTTGAAACTAAGATAGGTACGTTTGAATTTGGAAATAATAAAAAAGGAATTAAAGGCACCGGTATAACGGTATATGCTCTCTTATCGAAAGTTATGCATTAAAATGCACCAAAAAAAGGCTAAATGATCTTTCGTTGGTGTAGAAAATATCAGATTTTTTAACAGGCTAAAATCACCACTCCCCGTAGTCAAATTAGTTAGATTATTAAATATATATCCGAACGGCTTGTATAGTTAATCGCATAGAAGAAGGGATCGGCAAAATTTAAGAGGGTTTTATTTTATTCTAGTTAGGAATTGATTGAAAATATAAGACTAATTTGCGAAAATGACTTTGAGCAAAAATATTTAGGTATATGTTTTTAAAAAATTTAAGATTTTCGGACATAGATTTCAAAGCCAATCTGATGTTGTTTAACGAACCCACATTTCATGAAACGTTTTTTAATAAACTAAGCAAAGGTGAGATTAAATTATATTGTAAGAACTACAATGAACCATATTGAATGTCCACTTTTCTTCTGGATATCACCATGCTAAAATAATTTTACAATGTTATTCAAATATTTACAAGGTGCCTAATTTGTGTAATCGCTATTTATTTAAATATAAAATTAAAAAAAAATTCTTTTTCAAATTGGGGTAAAAAAGGTATAGTGATTATTAAATTTAAAAAAAATTAATTAAAAATCAATAGAAACTGCAGCACGTTTTAATTTTTTTTTTTTTTTTTTAATTTTGAGGTTCATAATTCTATAAAATAAATAAAATATTAAACTAATTAAAAGATTATTGTTTTTTTTTAATAATTCTATCAATACAAATTTATATAAACGTGCAAATTTTTAAATTTTTTTAATTTTCAATTTATTTTAAATTTTTTCTTTTTTTTTACAAATATAAAAAACCAATATTTGCATATCATTTTTTTTTAATTTTTTATTTAATTTCCTTTGCGGTTACGATATCATAAATATAATCTGTTAGTTCTGATGCAGTTTTAAATGAAAAATTGAGTAAAATTTTCGGGGGAAACAAAAAGTTACAGGTTTTCAACAACAATTGATGACTTCGGTTTATTTGGAAATTGTCTAACAACGGAGATTGAAGAATTGTGACTAATAGTAAAGCAAAAACTATCTGATGGATAAGACACATACAAAGTTTAATATCGTACAGGCATTATACTGGAACCAACTCGAAAAAAGAAGAGTAGGCAGCCCTAAAAAAACCTGAAGAAGAACCATAAAAACGAAATACAAAGAGATGGTAAAAAATGAGCAGAAGTCAAATCAATTGCCTAAAATAAAGTTAGATGGAGTGGTTTTGCGAAAGTCTTATAGGTACCTACTCCTTAAATGAGTGAAAAAGAGATAAAAAATAATCTACAATTAGTGCAAGGTAAATGTATCGAAACAATCTTTAGGAGCATTTTAAAGCAATTTATCTTCTGTAGTTGCAGCAGTTCTTGCGTTCATCTTTTCAAAAATGCTTAAAAATTTGTCTTTTAATCTCAGTGTTTCCTTTTACGCAACTTAGCGGTTAAACATCTAGGAAATTGAAATTTTTCAGAGACTGTTTTTTTTTACACAATTGAAGACATCGGTTTTTTAAACATATGAAAGATATATTTGAGAAGGATTCGTCAAAAATTCAATATGGGACTTTTTCTAATTCCGGGAAGTTACAGTCTACTTTTTGAAGAGACACATTATTTAAAAACCCTCTGGTGGGAAAATGAGAAGGTTCTAAAATCCCTTTTATAAACCATTGCAATCTAGTGTATTAAGAGTAGTAATGTGTCGACTTCGGTAGGATTATTGAATCTAGTTCTGATTAAATTTTTAATTTTCCGCATTTTTATATTTTTTGTAACTAGAGATAATTTTTTATTTATAAATTTTTAAAAAAATATTTAAAAAAATATAAAATAATTTATTTATTTTAGAAAATTGTTTATTTTGTTTAAAATTTAAATTGAACAATAAAAAACAAAATTCTACAGTATTGAGTGACATTTTTTTTAACAATGAAAAATAAATTGGATTTTTTGTAATCCATTACATAATATTTTGTAAAACTGACGTCCGAAGTTCAAATTAAATAAAAAAAAAATAATATTTTTAAATTAAACTAAATAAAAATTGTGACAATTTTATAATTTATACATGTATTAAATTTTTCGTGAATGAATTAATTTTCAAAAATTCAATGAATTTTTTCTAGAATTTACTGAATATTTTAAATAAATTTAATAATATTTTGTTAAAAAAATGGTAGGTAATCATCATAAAATCGTTAGTAATCTAAATTAAAGAAAATAAACTTTCAAATTTTTATTCATAATTCAAATAACCTTCATAAATTAGAAAAATAATAGTTAAAGTTACTATCATTAATATTTTATTAGTTTTAATATGTAATTGTATTTAATTTAGCCGGGCTTCAAACCCGAATCCTTCTAAATTTCTATTCTCGTAATCAAACTGTCAGCTACTAATCGAACACTACAGTTCCAATGGGCGGCTTTTGGAGTTTCCATTTCCTCCTAGAAAAAAAGAGCTTAGGATCCCTGCTAGGATCGGACACACATTAACTCGGTAGTATATTTTATATAAAGGTACATTATATTTGGTGCAAGTGATATTTGTTGGTAAAAACTCATAGTCTTTGCTTAAATATTAAAACCCCGAAGGCGAAACCGCTAAGTTTAGTACCTTTTTTTTCTAATTCTAATTTAGCAAAGTTAATTGCATACTTTTAGGAGAAAAATTCAATTTTAAATTTGTGGGTTCAATGGGAAATTAAGTGTGACGTAATTATAAGCAGAATATTCCCAAGATTTTGGAATACCATTTGGATTTGGGCATATTCTCTGATATTTAGAACACCATCTTGATCAATATTCAAAAGATATGTAAGACAATATTCGCGGACCCTGATTAAACTATATTAATTGCAAAGAGACCTAAATTTGATGAATTAGTTGTGAATCTATCAAAAAAATAACATTTGAACGTAGTTAGCTTATTAAAAGTTATCATAAATCACTTTTCCCACCTGCAGATTGTTCCCATCGGTTGATTTTATACAAGCTCAAAAAGTTATTTTATCTTAAAAGTAGTTAAATTTAGTATTATTAACCTTTTTTAATATTCCTTTTTTCTTTTACAATTACTGTTATACTTTGAAGTCAGTAAATTTAATTATTTATTTATATTAATATTTATATAATATAAAACATGTTTTATTATATTGTAATAATATATTCTATATCAGAAAATAGAATACCTCTTTATATCATAATATTATTATATTAAATTTTTTCAATATGATAATCTTCTATAAGAACAGGCAGTATGTTGGAATATAATATATAAAATATTTATGTATTCGTATAAGAATTTAAATTAAGTACAGGGTGGCGCAAAACGACCGATATTGTTTGACTGTTTAATAACTTTCTAAATTTATTTATATTATTTATTAATAATATACTCAGTAACAAAAAAATAATAAAATAATAAACCATTAAATAAAAATGTTATTAAACATTCAAACTATATCGGTCGTTTTGCGCCACCGTGTATTACCAATTCGGAAAAAAAAATAAAATGGACTATCCAAAAGATTTTTTTTATTTTAAACAAATAAACTGCCTTAATACTATTTTAAAAACTAAAATTGATTTGATCAATTTTGTTTTATGCTGTGATATTATGGACCTGGCAAATGATTAACTTAAATTGATTAGAAGCGGAAGCATGTCATATGCCTGTGCTTAATTTAACTGTTTGTCACTCGCTTGTATTATGCAAAAGCGGGTTATATATGCATATGTATATTTGAGATTCTAAGTTAGATAAGATTGTAGAGTTGGATACAAAATAAGCGTTTCTTGTTAAGAAGAAATGCGACTGCATCAAAACAAAAGACATCTCGGATAGATAGAGCCCCAAATACCAAAGTATTGATAAGAATGCGGTAACATCATAACATAATCGTTAACATCTAACGTTGTTAAACAAAGAACTTTATACAAGAAATATAAGGCCTGGCCTGTTTTGAATGATAATGGAAATTTTTCGACCAACATTTCCAACATTTCGTTGAAATTATATAATATATTATTTTATAAATAATCTTAAAAGCAACTATGATTTAAGTTATTGAAGAGCTATGTATCAAAAATAGAGAAGTAAGGGTATTTTGTATTAAAAAAGGTATTGGAAGATATACTAAATCCCCAACCCAGTTTTAAAAAAATTTCTATTACGAAAATCAAGAAAATACAATTTAAGATGGAATTCTAAGTCGAGTTTACTTTGCACGTACGCACATCTGTCCGTCTGTTAAATAATTCTATAACTTGTAGACCAGTTATAGGACACATTCTAATACTTTGATTTTATATCGAAAACAAATGCCGAGTTTGCTCTTTATATTGAACAATATCGTGAAATGGCTCGACTTTCTATCAAAAGTTTAATATACTCGCTAACTAAAGGAAATGTACTCAAAATACTCAAAAGACAACTTAAAGATCTAAAACAAAATAAAGGGTAGTCCATGTATTGATAGCAAAAGTGTCTCCCTCTATATACAATCAAATATCTACCATATGTGTTATATTTTATATTATTTTTTTTTCAAATTATCGAATTTATTATTTTTCAGAAAAAAACAAATTTTTTCTTTTTTCAATTTTTATTTAATGGAATCAAAGACAGAGAACCAATAACAATCACAATGAAAATGAAAGAAAGAGATAGAAAGAAAAAGGATATAAATAAAAATAAAAATAATAAAGGAATATGTGTAAGGAAATAGTGTAGGTACCTTTTGAATGAGTTTTAACTTTATTCATGGGTCAGAAAATTCTTTCTATTTCTTTTAGGGATTTTCTTTTTTTTCCCTTAGGAGTTAGGAAATTTTTTTTTCTTTGTTTTCTTTTGTTCTGCTGTTTTTTTTTAATTTTCTTTTCTTTTTAATTGAACTTGTATATTGTGTAGGCTGGAAGTGAAACATCTGTGTCAAAACTTTCAAAAAACAACAAAAACAAGATTTTATTTGAAATTTAATAAAAATATCGACTTATGATAATTTTTGTCCTTTAAATATGATAAAAAAAAAATTAAGTTTTTGTGGGACGCTACAGGAAGAAGAAGTTTTATGAAATAAATTTTAATTTAGTAATGTTTCCAAAAATGAAAGATGTACGGGGTTATTTCAGATTTATATATTTGACCACGATAATTAAAATAATCATTATAAATCAACAAATGTAGAAACTTCCAATTGAAATTGTAAAATTGTAAAATATTAAATTTATTGGATAACAAGTAAAATTTTGACAAGGTTGACAAGACAAGATTGACAAGTAAAATGCCACAAAAATTTAAAATTGAGTTATTTTTAATTTTATTTATAATTTTTTTTTTAATACTCAATTAATTTTCTAAACTTTTAGACTTTACAAGTTAATTGAAATTTTTACAAATAAAAATTATAAGAGAGTAAATCCGTTTTTTTTACTCAATATTTTACTCGCTACGTAATTTGTTTTGAGTTCTTTATACCCGTTTGACTTCACAAAATGTATGTGGTAGGGGACTGTACATTAATAAATAAATAAATAATTAAATAAAATATAAAACGATTCTTTTCTAACCTAAAGAAATATGTGTTCCTTTGTGTTGTCGGATTATTTAGGTTATTTACTTAATGTTGCTTTTAAGCAAGAATAAATTCAAAAGCAGTTCATCGTCTACTACATTTAATTAAACAAACACGACAAAAATGTTTTTGTCGCATTACTGTTTGACTTTTGCAGCAAATATCATTTGACGTTTATCATTTAACGATTATCAAAATAAAAATTGATAAAAAATTGAAATAAAATTTAAAAAAAAATGGAATTTGACATTGTTGGTGAATTTCTTAAGGCAAAACCCATAAAAAACAATGAATTTAGAAAAAAAAAATAAAAATTAATTTAATAACAAGTGTATTGACTGGAAAAATAAAAAATGATTATATACTTAAGGTAATTAAATACACAGATGTAATTGAAAATTTTAATAGCTCTACGTTCGAAAGTCTAAAAATTTTTTATTTAGGTACATTTCAGTATAATCGTACAAAATTTTTATGATTAATTTGCAATTTCAAAACAAGCAGTTGATGTAAAAATGACAATACCATGCCTCACAATTGGTTCTTTGTTTTTTAGTGTCACAAGTCTGCATTTCTAATGAAGTTCGGCTATAATATTCGGCATATTATTTTGAGCATATTAATTTATTCTTAGTGAAATTAATGAGCAATCATGATTCGCAGCCACATCTAAATGTGGATTTTGCTTGGACAAATTGAACATTGTTAGTTTGATTTCCCCTGATATTTGCGAACAGATTTTGGAAGACTTATATAGGTCAAAGTCTACAAAAGGTTATTATTATACCAATATACCATTTAGGTAATTTTTGTATTACTAAGTAATCGATTATACTGCAAAAGTCGGAATCGAATTGTGACATTAAAAATTACGATACTTAAATAAAAATAATTTTTCGAATAAACTACAAATGCAGTTTACATTAGTGCGACATTTCCGATTACAGCTTATTTAAAATTTATTCGAAGCTATTTAGATATGATAGATATGTATATTTATTTTCAATGGACTAATTATTAATTAATTCAATTACATGCATGATTTCAAATTAGTTTAATAATTTAATATTAAATTTAACTAAGAAACAAATCAACTTTATGCAATGGCTGCAATTTACCTAATTATAAATATGTTTACTTAAAATTGCTTATAATTTCAGTATGATAAAAAGGTCAAGTACTAAATGACACATAAATTAATATTCATTTAAATATAAACACATTATTAAAATTTTAATATTCTTAATAAAGTTTAAAATTACTTTCCAATTTTTATGTCATATAGAATTGATATGAAAACTTTTTTAATAATTGTCTGTTAAATTTCTATCACAAACATAAAAGTATTTTAAAATTTTATAATATTTTAAAATAAAAGAAATATTAATATAATATGATAAGTACAGAATAATAAAATAGCAATCAGCAGGATAAAGGAAGGATATTTTTAAGTTTGTTGACAATTTTTTGCGATGAAAGACAACACAATTCAGGAAATTTGAAATTTTTTAAAACAGATAACTGAATTGGTGTTACGTTACTATGGTAACATTATTTTGTTTAAAATATGGGAAACTCTAATATAACGTTACAATAAGTTGTAATTCAATTTGAATCAAATGAGGTTCAACTTGTTGGTTTGGTTAAACACAAAAGAAATTGTATTGCCTGTTTTAATGGTTGAATCAAATTTTATTTTTCATTTTTTTTTTTAAATCCGTGTAAGACCACATGTTGGATGCCCCGAAAGTATAAAAAAGATTCGAGGTATAAAAGGAGTCTCTAATATGAAAATTAGCTTATTAATAATACCCAAAGGAAAAGTAATAGTTCCAATTTCACCAGATACCAGTTTCAGTTCTTCATCATTATTTTTTCAACTCAAAACAGATTCGTAGTAAATGAATGAAATATAACAAGTTATCTTTTTGCATTGAAAATACAACTAGCCTCTGTTATCTAGGGAGCATCATATCGTTTGCAGGTGGCACCAACGACAATGTACAAAACCGAATCGATAACAACCTTCAGTAGACTTCGCCCCATATGGGCCTTTCGAAAGCTGTTCGCAAATATCAAGACGAGCCAAACTAAGAAGGTTAAATTCATCTAAGCAAAACCTCATTAACATAAGGCTGCGAATCATGATTGCTCATTAATTCCACTAAGAATAGATTACAAGTTTTTATAAATCAAAGTTTCAAAAAAATATGCCGAGGATTGTGGCCGAACATTATAACAAATCGAAACTTGTGGGAACTTTCAAACGAAGAACCAATAGTAAAGCAAATTACTATAAGCAAATGGAGGTGGATTGGCCTTTTACTAAGCTAAAATGAAAAGTGCATAACAAAAACGGCACTAACCTGTAATTCTTAAGGCGGAAGCAGGTCATGAGGTAAAACACAACAACATTGAGAAGAACGCGGTGCTGGATGAATTAAGTAGACACGAAATATCCTTGAATGAAATAGTAGTAAAGGCTTCGAAAACAAACAAATGAAAGTCTTGAATCAACCTCAAGTTTCACAGAACAACGATAAATCTATAAACTTTCTATTAAATATCGTTGCAGTTCAATAAGATGTATATAATAATAATAATATTTATGATAACATATAATTTTACTCTCTTCCTGTTCTTTGTTTAAATCTTAAAAATGGAAAATAAAAAAAAACTACCGTATGACGACATCAAAGAACACTTTATAACACAATATAATATCGTATATATCTATTTATATTCTCATCATACTCATGTATATCTGGTTCAATGTATACGGTTGAATGTATTTAAATAGAATTGTGTATGCATAAATAGGATATGCATTATTACTTAAAATGCTTAAAACCATATCGGTTAACATTATAACAGTAATATATAATATACAGTTATTTTTGCGTAAATGCTTACTTGATGCAAAACAAAAAAAACAAAATGAAAAAAATTGTATTATGCAAAAGCATGTATATTTAATAATTTGTTCAAGTTATTTGTTATGCATTTTCTTCATTCAAATGGTTATATGTTTTGTTTCTTTTCTTTCTATTATGTTGACATATGGTATTATTTTGTTGTCGTTGTCGTTGTTGTTGTTGCAAAACTTATCATATCACAGTAAAAGGAAGAAAATACTCGGAAAAGAAAGAAAAAGAAAATTCTGATCAAAGAAACATATCCTTGAAAATATGTTGGAAGAAAATATTAATAATAACATGTACAATGTTACTTTGATAAAAGTAGATCAACTACAGTTTTAAGGTTTTCTGGACTTGGATTAAAAAAAATATTACTGTTATACTTTTCTATAAGAAAGTCATGTATCTTATGAAACTCCTAAAAGCTATGACTGGGAAAGTAATAATTAAGTAAAAAGCCAAGACCGGGAAAGTACGCAGTTATATATCAATTCAATTTTGAATAGTTTTGAACTGTGATCCGAGACGAATTTCTTCACTTCTAAAAAAGCTCCTCGAAAATCTTTAAAATTCATAAGTGAAGCTTTTGCCTTGGCAAAGTTTTTCGAGTATTAATAAGAATTGTAATAAAAAACCTTTAGGTTAGATTTGCGATCATATATCAGTATTCCTAGGCCGTTTAATTGTGTCCTGCAGCAATGCTCTGAAACACCTCAAAAGGCGCATGTAATACTGAACCGAGGTAGTATGTGGTTTCTACTCAGTAAGAAAATAATGGGATAAGAGCCCAACATGCTTGCGCAGCATAATATAGTTGGAGAGTGATGAAGAGAGATAAATGTCAATCCCGGATTGGATGCGAAACCCAATAGATATTATTGCTTGAAGGTTATAAATCCAAACTGCAGTTATGACTACCGAAAGGTCCTTATTAGGAATAGTTGTTTTTTTAAATTTTTCTAAAATCCTAGATTTTGATTTATGACCCTTTTGATTAATGTATACGAAATATTGTTTGTTTTGTTAATATTAAGAATAATAATAATTGGAATGTTATGTAAGTCAAGTGCATTCAAAAAGTTTTTCATTTTGTTTAACAAAATTTTCTTTGTTTTATTTTCTATTTTCATGTTTTTTGAATTGAATATTCTTATAAGAACAAAAATGGAAATGTGTGTGTACGTAAAGAAAGGAAAATATTAGATGTGATGATGGAAATTACAAAGAAAAAGAAAATTGCAAAGGAAAAACAAATCTTAAAAAAAAATGAAACAAGAAAACAAAAAATCAATATTATGTTTACAAAGTACCATGTTTATTTTCATTCTGTGAATTTAAAAGTGGTTTTATATTACAAGGTCATACCGTTATTTTTTTCTTGAATTGTGTTTGCAAAGTTCATGATTAAGAAAATATAAAAAAATTTCATAGTTTTGATACGTGGCTTAAGAAAAACTTGTGACAATTAAAATTTTGCATGACAGATTAATAATGACAGATAAATAAGTTTAGGAAATGTATCTCAGCCTTAAACATGTACCTTAAGCACAAAATGAAAGCCACGAGAATAATGCTAAGATATTGAATGCTGCAAAGTAATTTCAAAAAGCTCATTCATGGAATAGTTGTTCATAAGGCTTTAGATTTTTTGGCTTAATTAGACCTTAATCCCTTAGATCTCTTGGTCTAATTAAACCTTAATCCTAATCAGATCTAAGATTTTTTCTGAAATAGTGATTCATTTTTTTGTCAAATTTAGAATCCAGAAATTATTGTAATTATTACAATCAAGTAAATTTTTTCATCAACTGCTGTAGTTCTTTATTAATGCTAGATTTTTATGCTAGATTCTAAGCTAATTGTTTTTTCCTTCCTCCTCTTGGGAGCAAAGCGCCTGCACTAGGCATTCCCATTGAACTCTGTTGGCTACTGTTGCACTTTCTCAAATTATACCTATGGAGTTTAACTTTATAATTATTGCTCAGCTCCAGGTTTTTTTTGGACAATCCCATTATCTCCGTGCAGGTTTCATTTAAACCCTTTCTCGCGATGCATTCTTGGTGTTTTCGCGGGATGTGCTATATTCAATCTCTTTTATTTTCCTTATTTGAAGGGCACTTAACTTCTAGTGTTAAATAATTAGTCGATTGAGCACGTATTTTCAATAAGCCTTCGGAAGAGCTACTTATTCAGAAAAGTAAATTTCTATAGGTTTACTGGTACCAGATCTCCCAGTTAACCAAATAAACTAAGAGATTTTTGTTTCATAAGAGACTCAAAAATTTTTAGCAGATTTTATATCACATATTAATTCCTTTTCATCACCATCTAGGTACAACAGATTTAGTGCTAGCTTACAGTATTAGATCCTTAACTATTGTTAATCTATAACTACCAACGTCTAAAGACTAATTACTTTAGTTACAACTTTAGTAACTATCTTTCATGTTTCAATTTTTAAAATTTATGGCATTAAAAAAAATTTGCATTTTTTAAATTTTATCCTGTCAATTTGCTGCCATATTAAATATTCCTTTAAAGTATTTTAAATTAATAATTTGACATGATGTTTAATTACCATTAACACTTTGTCACATTTTATTCTATATTTTGCAGTTTGCTAGTCATTAAAATTTAAAATTCAAAGCAATATGCAAATAATTTTAGAAAATGGAGGAAAACAAAAAAAATATTTGTCACTTTCATTATCAGACATATTTCTGTGTCGTGGGAGTTATAAGAAATCGTTAAAAGTTCAATTACTTCTCTATTGTTATTAACTTTACAACAGCAGTTACAAAACAAAAACAAAAAAAGTAGTTACGAACAAAATTATTATTGAACAAAAAAAAAAAGTCAAATGCAGTCATTGCAGTTATGGAAATTTAATATAAAAAACCAAAAGAAAAAAAAATGCACAATACATTTTAAAAATCTTCCCATAAAATTTTGTAGATTGTTTACGCTGTGTATTGGGAAAAAAAACCAGAGGTTAAAAATAGTTTTTTTTCCTAGAATATTCTAACGGTATTCTGGGTATACCCGTAGTACTTAATTAATTTTTTAAGAGTATTTTTTTATTCCTTTTTAGGATTAAGATCAATCATATTATTGAACTTTTGTTATTGCTTTACTCTATACGGATGAGTTTACTCCTTACAATTTACTCCGTACCAAAACTTCAGTCAAAAGCTTCTGTAACGTGATTAGAAAGTGATAATAGACTTCATTAGGAAGCGACCAGGAAAATAATAATAGTTAAATCCTCAAAATGAAGAACCAGCTTTAAAGACTCATTTCCTTAATATTAACAACTTACTTTAATTCCACTGAGTTGAAGCTCCTAAATTTTGAAATGTCAACTTTATTACAAAGGTTTTAGCAAGGATGTAAATACGTTCAAAACTCGACCCAACTGATCGCCCAACTCAATTTTCCCATCAAATATTGAGTTCACCCAAAGCTTACGACATGCACTTAAAAGTTGAGGAGACTCTTGTGAAGCAAACTGATGAGCTGACTTTGCCAAATAAGTGCGCTCTGTTACAAGCCTTCTATTTAGTATAGAACCTTCTTTAGCGTTGAACTGCAGTAAAATTCATTAATCAGAAGATCTTAAGGAAAAGTTACATGCATTGCATCTCTTTTCCCATGGATCTGAATGTGGAATTCCCAGTGTCGCCGAGGTCCCTCTCTTTAAATATATTATTTATATTAACTGATATAATATTATTTAACTTAGTTCAGATTCATTCAAGGTAGCCTCAATAATAGCACATTGAACTTTTATAAAGTGTTATAGAAAACTAAAACAATGGAAAAGATTGAGCATCACTGATTAATGTACTGTAAATTACATTGAATACAAATAAAAAAAAAAAAAAACTTTTGAATATTTTAAAGTTCGATTTTTATGGTCGATTTAAATAAACTAATGATTATTGTGCCAGAAAATAAAAATTTAAGAAAAAAAGAACAAAAACAAAACAAATAGTAGTAAAAATGTTTTTTTTTTTCCAAAAAAATCGCAGTGACTTTTTCTATTATATTTTTAAATATTTTTTTTTATTTCATCTTTAGTTTTTGGCGAAAGAATACCATTCATAAATTTTGTTAGGTTCAAAGACACTCAACAAATTTTTGTTTTTTTTTTTATTTTATTTTATTAATAAAAACGTTCTTCGCCATTTCCTTCGTATCTTTTATTTTCCCAATTCATGTCAATGTATTTTGTGTACTTAGAATGGAAATTGAAAAAAAATTATAGGTACTAAAAAATATGAAAATATTGTTCTTAAAATAAGTTTTAAATAGAACAATTGATTTTAATTTTGTTTGTTTCCAAAAAACATGAAAACTTTATTTGACCTGATTATAATTATAAAACTCTTAGTGCAGTTTTATGGATGAAAAGTTCACTAAAATTAAATGAAATATACTTTTAAATCCAACTCAATATTTAAATATTTATTTTATTTTTAAAGCATTGGCGATATTCATTTAATTATAAAAATTTAAAAATATTGCATACTTTTAGGTAAATTTAAAATTTTTTTAAAACTAAAATTCAATCAGTTTTTTTATATTACAAGTTATTCAAGTAAGGAGCCACTACATTTTTTAGAATTTTCCTAACTACTTACGTAGACAAAAGTACAAAACTTTTTCAATTTTTTTTAACTTTATATATCCTCTCAATTCTCAATCGAGCTTAGCATTGTATATAAGTACTTAGTGCTAATTAAAGATGTTTTCCAACCATCAAAAGTATTTTTTTTTTAAATTTATTTATGTCCTTGATAGGCATATTGCATTTCTTATTTTTACCGTTTATATTATTGTCCGGATTTTATTTTAAGACCTTTTACATGAAACTCGTCTAATACGGTGATATAATAGGGGGACTTGATTATGGTCTTCAATACAATTATTTTTGTTTGAAAAGATCAAATGTTCAGGGCCTATAAGATCGGTCAGCAAAGTCTCAAAAGCTGAAATAGTCCCAAGCGAATATTGCATACTTTTGGGTAAATATAGAAAATTTTCAAAACAAATTTAAAAACTTTTTTTTTCGGAACTCGGAAGTTCAAATAGTTTCAAGCGAATATTGCATACTTTTATATAAAAAATGACAAATTTTTCAATTTGTTTTTAAATATTCTAAATTAATAAAGTTAGCAACCCACTAGTAAACTAAAGTTTAAATTAAACTTTGTTTCAAAATTTTTGCATACTTTTAGGTAAATTAAGAAATATGTTAAAGCAAAAGTTCAAAACAAATGTTTTTAATTGTTTTATTAAAAAACTTTAAGATGATATTTGAGGAAATCTTTTTTAAAATTGTTTTTATCTAATTTTATGAAATAGTTAAGAGCTTTTAGTACAATTTTTGAAGTCTTTTGCGAGCTTATTAAAATATTTAGAATGAGTTTCGTCATATTTAGGCATTTCAAGTACCTACCTCTTGTGGTTGCCCTCTTTGGAAAAAATATTGAATCTAATCACGTGTGTACTGAGATCAGTACTAGCACATACTTAACTATACTTAAACTATACGTATCAGCATATTGCAGGTATTACGCGTTTGTGTTGCAAGGTGTATCATCCTTATAACATAAGATTCTTGTATATAATACATATAGTATATACAATGTAACAATGTTATAGTGTAGTGTAATGGATACAATATTTTTTTTTTTGCAACAATTTTTTTATACGTCTGGTCAATTTTCTTCTTTATTGCTGTGATTTCTAAACTTAATCCTCTAATAAAATGCGATTTTTTTTTACAAAAGTTATAAAAGTTTTTTTTTTTTTAAACTTATTGAAATTTATGTATTTGTCTCTTTTCTTATTTTAATAAATTCTACTATTATAATAAAGACTAACTATATAATAAATTTTCCCATTTTTACTTATATGAATATAAAATATGGTATCTATTATGAAAAAATTATGAAAAAAATGAAAACTTTTTTATAATAAGTTGGCGTACAAGTATTAGATTTTAAATTATGCGATGTTTTATGATAAAATCCTAAATAATATAAAAATTTTTTTTATTTTTAAGATTATCCTAGTCATAACAATATTCTTAAAATATAATATATTATTATATTACGATAGTTATGAAATTGAATAAGGACCTAGTGAATCTTAGGTTCTAAGACTGAAATATGAATATACAAATTTTGCAATTTTATGTTCATAAAATAGTTTTTTTTTGTTTCATTAATGTCCTTAAAAAAAATGGAAATATTTTATAGAGTATTGCGAATGTGTAGGCATTGAATGTAGTTTTTAATAAGTCTGATACACTGTTATATAAATCTATTTTAAGAAAACATGCGTTTCATAATAATACTTAATTTTGGGAAACATTCCTAGACCTAATATAAAATCATCTACCATACCATACTAGTTTTTATATTTTTGTAATAAAAAATGTTTTAAAGCGTAATAGAACCTTCAAAAACATTTTTTTTAAATTGATTTTTATAAACCGATTTTCTTTCCTACTAATGGTTTTTTAAAAGCAAATTCCAGGGCTTTGACATTTTACTGAAAAAAAAAATTTTGGTAATCTCGAAAAAAAATCCTGCAAAAATAAGCCCCGAATAGTAATTAAAAAAATTTCCGAAAAATAAGCTAACTCTAAAATACATTCTAATCCAAAATCCCCTATATGCATGTCTATATGTATATTATGTAAAAGGCCCATTATTCTTATTTTGTACCCAAACTCTCTGATCTTTATACCCGTGCATACATATATGACATCGGGTATATTAGATTTGCTCCTCCGTTTGTAACGCATCGATCTAGACGAGCTAGATATAGTGTCAAGGGTACGTATCGGCTCAGAATCGAAAAATTAGTCGATCTAGCTATGTGTGTCTGTCCGTCCGTCCGTCCGTGTGTCAGCACGATAACTCAAAAACTAAAAGGGCTAAAGTCTTGAAATTCACACAAAGTCATTTTTAGATAATTTCTAGGTTCCCTATTGTTTTTGGTTAAAATCGGACCAAGTCTTCGGGGAGCTGCCATACAACTTTTTTGCACCAATATGAATTTCTTCAAAACTAATTATACTACGGGGATAAAAATTACACTCGGTTAGTTTTATAATGACTCCGGCACTTATATGAAGTTTCAAAATGTTAGGGCCCCATTTTCGGGGGGCTGCCATACAACTTCTTTGCACTAATATGAATTTCTTCAAAACTAATTATACTACGCGGATGAAAATTACACACGGATAGTTATATAATGAATCGAGCATTTATATGAAGTTTCAAAATGTTAGGGCCCCATTTTCGGGGGGCTGCCATACAACTTCTTTGCACCAATATGAATTTCTTCAAAACTATTTATACTACGAGGCTGAAAATTACACACGGTTAGTTATATAATGAATCGAGCACTTATATGAAGTTTCAAAATTTTAGGGCCCCATTTTCGGGGGGCTGCCATACAACTTATTTGCACCAATATGAATTTCTTCAAAACTAATTATACTACGACGATAAAAATTACACACGGTTATTTATATAATGAATCGAGCACTTATATGAAGTTTCAAAATGTTACGGCCCCATTTTGGGGGGCTGCCATACAAAGTTTTCGATTCAATAACTGCGAATCTAATGAAGCTACAAGGTTAAAATTAAAATTGGGCAGGTAAAGTAAAAGGGCAAGTTAGTTGGCAAAGTTGGACATCACTCGGACCATCGGAATTTTAGGGTGGGCCATTTTTTTTTTTTTTTTTATTTTTTTTTTTTTTTTTTTTTTTTACGTCAAAATTATGGAGTAATGAGTTAAATGTATAAGGGAAGTATATTCCGGTTTATTTTATACACCATAGTGGGTATGCACGGGTATCTAAAAGTTGACAAGGGCAACTATAATCTTCCTCGTTTTTTTTTATTTTTAATACCCTTGCACACATTTATGACATCGTGTATATTAAAATTGCTCCTCCGTTTGTAACGCATTGATCTAGACGAGCTAGATATATTGTCAAGGGTACGTATCGGATCAGCATCGAAAAGTAAAATCTATCTAGATGATGTGTTTCTGTCCATCCGTGTGTCAGCACAATAACTCTAAAACTAAAAGTTCTAGAAATTTGAAATTAACACAAAGTCATTTTTAGACGATTTCTTGGTTTCCAATTGTTTTTGGTTAAAATTGAATCAAGGCTTAGGGGAGCCGCCAAATAAATTTTTTTTTGCTTCAAAATTAATTTTTACAAAACTAATTATACTAGGAGGATGAAAATTACACACGGTTAATTATTTAATAGATCAAGCACCAATATGAAGCTTAAAAATCTTACGGCCATATTTTCGGCAGGCTGCCATACAAAGTTGTCAGCTCAATAACAATTAATCTAATGAAGCTACGAGGTTAAAATTAAAACTAGACATTTTAAGTTATAGGTTAAGTTACTTGGAAAAGTTGGACATTCCTCGAAATAAGTTTTAGGGCAGACCCAAAAATTTCAAGTAAAATATATTTCAAACGTATCGCTTGCCTATTTTCGATAAATAGCAAATCAATTAATTTCGTAGATTCTTCAGAGTTAAGATAATGACTTAAGGTTTAGATAATACCCTTATTTTGGATATATTTGGAGAAAGGTATCTCATAATTTCTTCATTAATCTTGCGAATTTTTAAATCCCAAGCGCCCTATTGTTGAATATTTGGTAGAGACTAAAAGGAATAAACCAGACACTCTCTCCAGTTAATGTTTGGAGTATGAAATACGCAGGGAACTAATTCTCAATAAAATTAAATTACTCAAAGAAACTCGTTTGCCATACGCAAATCCCGCTTATGGAATCGTTCATGGAAACCGCTTATGGAAAGTTCATTATTCGATTGTCCGTGGTTTGTACTAAATCGTAACCTTTTTCAAATCATTAATTTTCTTCTGAATATCCCAACCAACTTTCTCTATATCTCATAGTTCTAGAAGTTAGTTAACTCAATTACTACGTTTTTTCATCAGGAGTTTGAAGCATTGATTGAAATTCTAAACTCCTACAAGTAAATAGTAAAATTAGTAAATTTAACATTTTGGAGCAAAAGAAAAGGTATAGGTTTACCCAATCAAATTCTTGAATGCTGCCTATACCTTAATCATTATTCAAAGTTTTCAGAATTTTTTAATTAAGTAAAATGTCTATAACTAACTTTTATAAAAGTTTCAAAATAGTTTGTAATAATTTAAGTTAAAAATGCAATTATATTAAGCTAAATTTTATTTTAAATTTTACAAGGAAAACTTAAAATGGTCAGTTGTTGAAAATATTCAATAAGAATTTTTAACCTTTTTTTTGGTTCGTCTTACATTCTTTTAAAAGTTTTTAAAAAAATGCTAATTTTAATTCAGAATTTTTTGGAATTTAATAAGAAAAAAAATAAATTAAAACCATCCAAAAAAAGATTTAACTTTTAGAAATTTTTATATTATTTTTAAATAATTTAAATCGGAAAAAAACAAAGTTTTACCGAACATTTTCATTGAGTTAAAAAAATTTATATTAACTACTATAGGAATCTTATTTTTGTAAGAATTTTAATCCTTTGAACCTGAATGAACCTAAATGCCTACAGTGTAATTAATTGATAATATTATAACTGTTAGAACATCCGAATCTGAAATATTAGTTTTGCATCTTATTTTTGATTTTGTGATTTATTAATCTTACTACCACTTATATCTGCTGCGGGATATTAGGATTGAAAGAATCAAAACCCAATGCTCTAAACTACAAATTCCCATTTCTTCAAACAAACAACTTATTACTATAAGTCTTGGACATTTTTGCCAAAGTTTGAGAACCCTAATTTAAATAAGTAAGCTGGAAGGATATAAAATTAAGCTGTTATTATTGCCATAAAACTTAATATTTTTTAAATCGAAAGATTCGGTTTATCAGAACAAAAATTGTTGAACATTAATAGGTTAATAGAACCGATGAACGTATACATTATTTCGAATGTGTTATTTTAGAATTACAAGGTTAAATTTTTCGGAAAATCTGGTTGTTAAAAATCATTTAGAAACTAATGTAAGCTGTAATCGGAAATGTCGCACTAATGTTAACTGCATTTGGAGTTTAATCGAAAAAGTATTTTGATTTAAGTCTCGTAATTTTTAATGTCACACTTCGATTAATACTTTTGCAGTATAATCTATTATTTAGTAAGACAAAAATCACCTAAATGGAAATGTCATTTTTATACCAATTGCATATTTTGAAATTGCAAATTAGTCAAAAAAGTTTGTACGTGCACAAAATGGATATCAAAATGTAAAAAAAATGTTTCGACTTTCGAACGTAGAGCTATTAAAATTTTCAATAACATCTGTGTATTTAATTACCTTAGGTATATAACCATTTATTATTTTTTCAGTCAATACACTTGTTATTAATTTAATTTTTATTTATTTTTCTTTAAATTCATTGTTTTTAATGTTTTTGCCTTAAGTAATTCACCAACAATGTCAAATTTCATTTTGTTTTAAATTTTATTTCCATTTTTTTTCAATTTTTATTTTGATAATCGTCAAATGATATATGCTGCAAAAGTCTAACAGTAATGCGACAAAAACATTTTTGTTGTGTTTGTTAAATTACATGTAGTAGATGATCAAATGCTTTTGCATTTATTCTTAAAGTGACATTCCCAGATTACAGCTGTGTATTTACATTTTAAATAAAAACCTTGGATCTATTTAAATCCAACTTTTTCCATTCAATTTCAAAGCTTTGACCAATTATTGTACCAAAAGTTTGTTAATAAATTTAGCTGGTAGTAATTGCGGGCGGAAATTACTTCATTGAATTATTCGACTTTATGTCAAGAATTCCCCGAAGGCGTATGTTCTAAAAAATTAGAAAACAGTCGCGGGAAAATTATAACGTCAATAAGTAACTAAAAAGTTCTTCGAAAACAATTAAATTATTTTTCAAATTTAAATAGTTATACCTACATAATGTTCTATATTATAATTTTTTAATTATTCAAAACATTAACAAATTTTTTTTTATCTTTATAATTTTTAATCTCTTATCTACAATTACAACGTTTCGCTTTCATTACGAAGTCAACAAAGGAGTGTCTACTATTAATGTTCATGACAGCTTTTTTTGACATTGTTTTGCTTACAAATTTCAGGAATTAAAAAATATTTATTAGTTGAAAGTTTATTGTATAGCTATTTTCATTAATTGATATTATTTAACCCTAGATAGAAAAAAAATTTAATAATTTTACTAATTTTTTATTCTGATTTTTTTTTTTAACATTTCAAAGTTCAATTATTTGACATTTAAATATGTAGAGTAAGCGAAAAAACAACTTTTTAAAACAAAAAAAGCGTTAAACAACTTTTTTAATGCCTGCGTAATGACTGCGTCAGGGTCGCATTTATTATATACACTTTCATATAATTCAATACATTTAACTTAGTTTGACAGATAACTACGTGTAAAGAGCGAAATGACAGCGTTCATTGTAGAAAGGCTTTAAAACTTTATTATTGAAATATTTTTAAATTTTAACATGACCTAAAATTTTACATAGTTAAATAAAACTTTATAATTTAAAAATTATTAATTTTTATAAGAAAAAAAAATTTAAAGAATTCGAAAAGTCCTTTCTAACTTCACAAGAATTTAAAGAATTTTCCTTAAAAAAAAAGGAAATTCATAATCATACAAAAAAAATTGAATTTTAAGAATTTCCATTATCCAGTTAACCTTTTTTTTTGTTTAGAAAAATGTAAACTATTTTTACAGGACACACTTATATTTTTTTTGCATCTAATGGTTGCGGAAATTTTTTTTTAAATACAAATTAATTTTTTCCTTTTTTTACACAAACAAAATGATTCCAGTTAAAAATTCAGTTCATAATTGGATCTTTAAACCGTTTAAAAAATCCCTTTAAAAAAATTTAAAACATGAAAAACTCAAAAACAATTTTTTTTTAATCCAATCAAAATCATTTTTATGAAGTTACAAAGCATTTATTAGATTTCACATTTTTGTACAATGACAATACACACCAACATTAGAATGCATTGAAACTGGTCAGAAAAAAAAAGTGAAACTATAACATAACCATTCTACCGGATGTGCATTTGATTTGAAAATTTATAAGAAAAACCCAAAACATTGAAACTATTAAAAGGCGTACTTTAAAAAGAAAATTTAAGTTTTAGTTGAAAAAGATGATATTTAGGGTAGATGGATGCATTTGTAGCGATTGTGGTGTTCTTTATATTAAGTTATATAGATCTACACCCTCCATCCATCGTTTGGTTTATATTTTTTAGTTAATTCGCTATTTTTGTTTCATCTTTGCTTTTTGAGAGCGATTTTCTGAGGTTCCAATATTATTTCTGCATTTTTATGTGTCCAATGTTTATTTTTCCGTATGTTGGTTACAGTCTTTTTGTGTTTCGGAAAAACAAATTCATTATTTTTGTATAACATAGAAAATCGGGGTGAACCACTAAAATGTACATTATCAAAGTATGTTAGAAAAAAGAAAATAAAAAAAACACGGAACTGGAAAATAACCTAATTTTCGCAATATTGTATTAAACAGTGTAGAATATAATTGCATTTTTGTATAGTATTAATGTTCTATAAAACCCGATCTTTAAATTCGTTGTATACCATAGTCACGGTTATATAAGAATTGATCCTCCGTTTGTAATGAATCGGATTTGATGTGACAGTGTATTGTAAGCGTACAATTCATTTAGGTTGGGAATTTTATGTCAATTTTCGAAATATCAACTTCCAAAATGTTAACTCCCAAAATGTCAACTCCCAAAATTTCGATTCCCAAAATATCGATTTGTACAAATAGGTAACCTAAAAAAATGCCGGCCTTTCCAAGGTTTTATAATAATAGGAGCATAAATTCGGCCAATCGGTAAGTTGCCATACAAAAAACCTTATACTATTAGTTTGAAATTAATTAAAATAAGCTAAGAAACAAGGCAATGAGCGAGTGGGTTTGACAAAACTTGAAATAGGTAATAATTCTGATCGAAATTTGGATTTAAAATTAAAATCATTTCTTACAAAAGCTTATAATATCAGCTTTTCATTTATATTTTGGAAGCAATTTAATATCATTTTCTTGGAACTACACCTAATTCCTTTTTAAGCGAATTCAATAAACGCGCACATGAAATAACGCAATTTGAAAAAAAATATTCATTGTCTTCATTCTCACTTTACGCTTTAGGGTGCGTTTTATTGGAGCTACAATAAGTGATAGGAGCGTCGATAAGAGCATACCGTAGAAAACTATCTACATGTTTTAAATAGAGTGTTTACATTGGAGCATCGTTTTATCCTCAATAAACAATATAAATTTTCTACGCAATGCTCTTATCACTTATCACAGCTTCAACATAAACGCGCCCCTTATCGCAGCTCCAATATAAACGCACTGTTAGAATTGTAAATTGCGCAATTTAATTCGATTTAATTCGAACAATTTGATATTCCAAAAAAAATGTGATCAAGAAAATAAATGATTTTTTACCCGATTTTCCTTCTACACGAATTTATTTTTTCATAATTCAGTTTGAATTCCATAGTTATCTGAGAGTTGACAGATACAACTAATTTATATTCCTCGTTTTTTACTATAATGCTACTGCATTGTTTTTTTATTTTGTTTTTATTTTTATAATGTACGTGATACTAAAACATTGCTTCAAATGCTTTCGAATACTTAAACTATTATAATGTCTGGGGTTTTTATTTTTTTTTGTTCAGAGTTTCCATGTTTTTGTTTAGATGCGGAAAAAATCAAATGAAAATGGAAAACAAAAATTAGTTCTATGGTTTTTTTTTTTTTAAATATCTTCTATGAGTTTAGTTGTTTAGAATTTACTCTGTTTTTAGTCTGTTTATAAACTGGGATTTTATAAAAAGACATTAATAGTTGATAATTGGTACGTTATGCAATCGGAATTTATAAAAGATTAAATTTGAAAAAAAAAAAAAAAAACCCTAGAATTTTGAAAAAAAATATTTAGTGGTAATCAAATCGTGGATATTGGAAATGAATTTTAAGTAAGTAAACATAGGATTTTGATCAAATATTCATTGATTTGGTTTGTAAAAAAACAAATGAGGTTTAATGATATTGTATAGGTATCATTATATGACTGATCAAATTGACAGTATAAACGTCTGCGTTTTATATTATTTTGAGTTTTTCAAAAATAAGTTGGGTTTAATTATTTCATAATGACAATATGATATTTTAAGTTTTTTATGAAAAATTTCTTATTTTAGTTTTGATAAAATTCTACTTTGTTTACATTTAAATTAAATTTAGGCCTCTATAATTCCACACACCTGATAATAAACAACCGAAGATCAATAATATGAAGAGAGTTATTGAAAGAATTGTGGAAAAGAAAAAGAGTTAAGTCGTACCTGACGTTATAGCACAAGCACATGTTTGAACAGTAGAGGAGCTTCTGGGCATAATGAGTGCTATGATTAAAAATTGAGTGCAAGTGTTTACTCAGCATTTTTGAGAGAACACTCAAATTGGAGTGAATAAAAATGAATGTCAAAATGGTTATGGAAAGCTCACTCAAAATTTTTAGAGAACTCTCCTTGTTGGTGTTAGTGAAAAAAAGATGGTTGAGTAAGTAAGCATACAATAACAATTTAGGTTACTTATTAGTACACGTTATTTTTAGAATACATTTAAGAATAAATTGTGCAAGATGAGAAACACATTAAATAAAGAAAGTGATTTATAGAGAAAAAATGTTTTGAATGTTTACACATGTACCCATTTAATGGATGTTAGTGACAACAAGAGTCACCATCGTATTTTAACTAAATTTTGCCGAGTTTTGACATTGCTAGTTTCTTCCATGATTACAATTCATTTGCGTCTGCAAAACATCTCAATATATAATTTTTTTAAATTAGCGACTCGCGATGTCCAAAATTAATATTATATTTTGAAAGTACTCGTAAACAATGAAAACTCTAATTGTCAAAATCAAATTAAGTATCTGACCGATAGATCAGTGGTAAAGTATGGCGGCTTTTTAATTAAAAAGTCTCGGGTCCATACCTTTTTCGGATCATATTTAATAAAAAACGAGGAAGAGTGTAGTAGAGTAGACTGTGTCAACTCTGGGTTACCCGTATGACCGTAACATATACATTATATCATCCGGTTAATTACTTTTGGCAAAATTTCAAACATTCAGCTTTATTAGGTGTAGAGTAATGCTCATATAAAAGAAGGAGTTGTATGGCAGCTACTCGAACCCTTTGCAGTAGACCAACCAAATTTTGCAGTAACTTTGGCCATTACACTAAACTATTTTTGGCAAAATTTCAGACACCCAGCTTCATTTGGTGTAGTATAATCCTCATATAAAAGAAGGAGTTGTATGGCAGCTACTCGAACCCTCAGCAGTAGACCAACTAAATTTTGCAGTAACTTTGGCCATTACACTAAACTATTTTTGGCAAAATTTCAGACACCCAGCTTCCATAGGTATAGAGTAATGCTCATATAAAATTAGAAGTTGTATGGCAGGTACTCGAACCCGTGGACCAAAATGGCTGAATTTAAAACATAAAAACGAATTTTGCATAAAAACGAATTTGTGAAAATTTCATAATCCTAGGTCCTTTACTTTTTGAGTTATCGTGATGACGGACGGACGGACGGACATACATCGCTAAATCGATTTATTTTTCGATTCTGATCCGATCCATACACTTGAGTCTATATCTACCCCCCCCCCCCCCCCCCTCCTTCTCTGCGTCACAAACGTAATGGCAAATTTATTATACCCTTGGACTATATAGTCATACGGGTATAAATATAGTGTATGTTACAATAATTTAATAATAAGTCCAAATGACAAATGGGCATCGGATTATTATTATCGTGCAATATTTTCCATTGTCTGGTACTACAAATAAATAAATAAACAAATAAATTACGTTAAGTGTCAGAATCAACTTTGTTTAAAATATTTATGCACTCCAAATGGAGTGTTCACTTCCCTCTGAGTGTTCTTCGAAATTTTATTCAGATAAGCCTTATATCATAATATTTAATCGGCTTATTTTTTCCCATACAAATATAAGCATCCTTTTTTAGAACAAACTATTTGACCAATTTTATTGAAACAACAACCAAAAGAAAGGTTTTTTTTGTTTTCATAGGACAATGATATTTTTTTTTAGAATATTGCGTTTTTTCAGGTGAAAATCCGTCTTTAATTTAACGTAAATTTGAATTTAACGGTCACGCTTTTAAAAGTTGAGGCTTATGACTCTAATATTATGCGCCGACTTTCTGTGTAAATGTAATTCATTTTCGGTTTTAACTCGCAACTAAATCTAAATCAAAAGATTATAGGCGCCGACTTATGTATATCTTTCTTTTTTTTCTTTAATTCAAAATTCAAATATTCAATGAACAAGGAGATTTAAATTTTTTTAAAATTTTTTTTTTGTTTTTGTTTTTTCTTTATCATAAAAAGTGAACGAAAAAAATGAGTTCGAAATGAAAGCAATACATTTGGTTTATACAGTAGTTTTCATTTATAACGAACTCGGTTCAATTTTAATTACAATAAACGTAACACTTTTTGCCAATGAATTAAATTTTACCTAAAAATGTAAGTTGTTTATTACATTTATATTTCTTTTATTTAAACTTATTATATCTAATAATGTTGCTTGGTGATTATTTTAGTATTTTTATATATATTTTTGAATATAAAAAAAAATCATAATAACAAATTACAAAACAAATTTCATTACAAGAAAAAGCATATATACATCTATAAACATAGAGGTGAGGCCATTCTAGAATTAGCACAATCTACAATGTTAAATTCTTATACTAATTTTTCAAAATTCACAGCATTCTTTTAAAACGACATTTGTTTATTACGACGAATATTTTCTGTCTCTTCATGGTCGTTATAAGCGATCTTTACTGTATTTTTTTTTTGCTATATGTTTTTGCTGTATGCAGAAACAAAAAAATTACATTTCTTAGGAAAAATTATGTGTTCATTAGGAATCAACCAAAATAAATGCATACGGCGTGCAGTTTCTGTCAAAAAATTTTGAAATAAGTAGGTATGTTATGTACTGTACTTCGGAATTTAAAATTATAAAATTTGACAAAGCGTATAAAAATATTGTAATTGTTTTTTCTGATGTTGCTACGATTAAGTTTTCAAAATAAAATATTTTAAAATAATATTTTTTTTTAAAAAAACATACATTCCAAATATTTGAAAATACCTATAATATGTTCGCAAAAAAAACTAAAAAATAATCTTCAACTGAAATAAAAGTTGACGTATAATTTCTGTCAAAAAATTTACAAATAAATAGGTAGGTACATGAATTTACATGAGAGCTGTTCGAAATGAAAGCAATAAATTTGGTTTATACAGTAGTTTTCATTTATAACGAACTCGGTTCAATTTTAATTATAATAAACTTTACACTTTTTGATAAAGAATTAAATTTTACCTAAAAATGTAAATTTTTTATTACATTGATATTTCTTTTATTTAAACTTATTATATCTAATAATGTTGCTTGGCGATTAATTAAGTGTTTTTTATTTAGTTTTGAATATAAAAACAATCATAATAACGCATCAAAAATACAAAAAAAAATTCAATAGAAGAAAAACAGACACATCAAATAAAATGTTAGCAAATGAGTTCAAAGTGTCCATTCTAGAATCAGCACATTCTAGAATGTTCAAGTCTTATACTAATTTTTCAAAATTCACAGCATTCTTATAAAACGACATTCGTTTATTACGACGAATATTTTCAGTCCCATAATGGTCGTTATAACCGAAAAGTACTGTATTTTGTTTTTGTTTGCAATTTATTGTAATACAGTAGGTACTAAAAAAAAAATTTTTTGTAAATCGTAAATTGTGGTTGCTTTTTGTTAAGTTTTTGGTAAAATTAAAAACCGAATTCTGAAATATGCAGAAACTTAAAAAAAAAATAATATTTCTAAGAAAAATGATTTGTTTCTTATGGATCAGCCAAAATCAGCATGTACGGCATTCAGTTTTTGTCAAAAAATTTTGAAATAATTAATTATGTAAAAAAATTTACATGAAAGCATACGCGACGTTTTAAATTTTAAATTTTAAAATTTAAAAATTGACAAAGTGTATTAAAATACATATTGTAATTGTTTTTTCTTATGCTGCTGCGATTAAATTTTAAAAATCAAATATTTTAAAATAAAATTTTTTTTTTAAATAATTTAGTTTAAAACATACAAATATTCAAATAAATTAAAAATACTTACAGTAAATATGTTTGCAAAACTAAAAAAATTATATTTCTCAAAAAAAGTTATTTGTTCCTTAGGTCCTAACCTAAATAAAAGCGCGCAGCGTATAATTTCTGTCAAAAAATTGAGAAATAAATAGCTTCATAAATTTACATTAGAGCAGCGAAAATACGCGTAACGCAATGTAGTGTATCTCGGATTTTTAAAATTTACAAATATTGACAAAATGTATAAAAATATTATTATTGGTTTTTCTTATACATATTTCTAATATTATGTTTTAAAAATAATATTTTTTTACAATAATTTTTATTAAAAAATATCTTATATTCAAAATACCTATAATATGAAATTAAAAATATTTTTTGTAGGAACTAAATTAAAACATTCAAATAAATATTTTTGATAAATTAAATATTGTACGCGCGTATCGATTTACCGATAATGGAAATGCAGACAGACATATTGACGTACTGCCATATAAAAATTGTACGTCGTATGTTTTGATTTCATTCTAATAATTGAAAAGTTTATTTAACACTTTTAACATCGAATAATGTTTTTTTATAATTAAAAAAACTATTTTTAGTTTTACTTTGACAAAACGAACGAATTTTATATATCAAAAAGTGTACATGAAGATTAGATAGGCGTAGTTTGTAAATGGAACGCATATTTTTGTTTCAGGAGTACATAATTGTCAGATTATCATCATATATATATATTTGACATTTTAAAACTACCTGTCATTTGAGAAGTTAATTATATTTAATAGTATTTAAATATTAATAAAGTGAAAAAATTAAGGTTTATTGCTGATATAAATATAAAGAATATTTTTTAAAATGGAAGGGGGTAAGTTCTTATTGGTTATCAAATAAAAAATATGATTTAACATAACCTATTCAAGAGAATTTTAATTAAAGCCATCTGCCGTAAATTATTTATCTACTCTGTCATACACTCTTTTATAAGGGCTGAATTAGCTGGCAATAGTTGAGAGTAGAAAAGAGTTTACTTCCCTTAAAGGAATAAAAGCAATAATATTTATTTGTTTTAAGAAACTTATGAGTCATGGCTCATGACCATGTATAGAAATATATTTTTGTCAATAAAAAACTTAGGAAATATTAAATAAATAAACTAGACAAAAAGGTATAAAGTAAACTAAGGAATTCAGAATCATTTTTCCCATGTTTTCAGAACTTTAAATAGGCATACATTTGTAGTAAAAATTTACCTATGTAGCTATTAAATTTAAAAATGAAAAAAGGGTAGGAAAAATTTATTCTTTGATTTATTGGAAAACTTTTTTTTTTGCTATAAATCTTATGAATTATGATATGTTATATTTTGTTGTACATATTATGTATTCATAGAGTTTTTTAATTAGGATACAGAATACGTACAACATAGTTCATATCGTACTAAAATGTTTAGAAAAGAGTACATATAAATATTATATATGAAGGACAGCATTAACTCGAATTTTGGGTTCTTGACTTCAATAAATATATGTATATGTTTAGAAATATGTATTTATTAGAATAATATTTATATGTATTTAGAATTTTAATTTAATTTAACTGTACCAATTTATCCTCTCTTTAAAGCGGCTTAAGCTATAGAAATAAAACTCAAAAATCGGTACTTAACAACGTTTTAATAATTAAGAAAAATTATAAATTTTTTTAAGCAAATTTCAAGCGCAAGAATTGTTGACAACACTGTTGGCATAATTTTTAATATGTATAGTCTAATATAATTTATACAAAACGAATTTTATATGTTAACTTGAAAAATAGCTCGAATTTCGAGCACAGGGCGCTACTAGTTTTATATTAATAGGCTTGACTTAACGAATATTCTACATAACATACACATTAATATAAATTAACATAGACATAAAATATGAGATAGAACTAGGCCTTATAAAATGCAGAATGTCAAGTATTTCAATAAACAAAATGATATTTTTTAGTCATTTATTAATATTTTAGTTACAAGGTGATTCTGCGTCTGTGAGTTATATTATCTAATTAAATTATTCTTTTTACTCAGTAATTTTTTATTATAATTATAATAATCAATTTTTTATTATTGATAGGGTAAGATAATGTGTTAACACGCAATTAATTAAAACCCATTACTGATAACTTTTTTTCATGTTAACTAACATTCGAATCCAAGCCTCTTACTTGAAAGGTCCCGTTATCAAAGAACCTTTACCAAATTTTTTAAAAAAACTATTCAAGAAAATATTGTTTTAAATATTTAATTTTTTATTATTTTTCTGAAAATTTCTTCTGAAAGAATTTCAAAACTCTTTTAACTAACTGAACTGTAAGTTGACGTACTCAAATTTATTCTTAGAATTAATTCATTCCATAGACTTCAGATCAAACCAACCCAAGGGACTTATTTTTTTAAATTCATTATATTTAATCATCCGGGAAATTATATTTTGAAATTATTAAAATTTTCTACATACTACAAAGTTAAAAAATTTAAACCTTTTCATAGAAATCACTTTTTTTTAGAAAAATTTATGTCAAATATGAAAATTATATATAAATTCCAAAATAAAACTCAGTTAATTTCTTTGACTTTTTTGGTTTTATACCATAATATTAATGGTTAACTAAAGTTAAACTTAAAAATTTGACAAAAATTTTATTTTCAAAATCAAAACTCACATAAGAACACATTAATAATGAAAATGTCATGCCTATTTCAAAATAATTTAGAAAAATATTTTTTTAGGATTAAATGAAAATATCAACATGAAAAATACTATCCTATACTAAGTACTTGAATATTTTTTTTTTTTTGGAAAATTGAAGTTTTTTTTAGAAATATTTGAAATAACTTTGACTTATTGTAAATTTGATTTTTTAAATATATAAAATGTCATATTAAAGCTCAAGAGATTTGAATCTAATATAAAAAAATATCTGAGCTTAAAATTTCTAAATTTCTAAACTATCCAAGTTTTAAACTAATAGGATATTAAACCTAGTAGAAAAATAAAATTACTAGGGTTTTGTAAAAAACCTCAATTAGGGAGTAAGTAGCACACGTACAAAAAATATAAAAAAATTCATCTAAAAAATTATTTAGATAATCATTAGATAAATTTTTAACATCATTCTTAATCAACAGTTTTCAAATTTAACTAATAAAAGCACTCAAATATATAATTTCTCCTAAAAATATGCAATACAATGATTTTCGAAAATCAGTTCATTTGCAGATTGTTCACAAATTAAAGAAATTGTTAGGCTAAAACCTGCACAAAATCTGTATGTCAGTATTATTTGCGCGAGGTCTTTCCTTGAATACAATGTAAATGTAAAAACAAGTATCAGCACTAAAATCATTCTACAACCCGATGATGGAATAAGTATTGCTAAATTAAATTTATATTATAATTAATAGGGAACCTAACATATAAAGCAATCTTAAGCAACGATTTTTAGATTTAACTAATGTAAAAACAGCAAAATAATAATAATTTCGCCTAAAAATATATTATATTCTTGTATAGCATATAGATTCGCCTAAAAATATGCAATACACTCATAACTGAAAATCCGATCCTTTGGAACCTACTGTTGACTTACAAAATTATTAAATCTATTGCATAATTTTTAATGTTATTAAACACTTAACTAAATTATAGAATAACGGATACCGCTAATGTTAGTAATAATTCAAAATAATAATTCAAAATCCTATATAAGTTAATATTAAATACAAATAAATAATTTAAATCAAAAAATTTAATAAGTAAAAACCCTACTATATTAAAGGACAAATTTCAACAAATCCAAATTCTTAATCTTGTAATGAAAATTCATTTTTTATAAAAGATATTCAAAAGTAGGTAAGAAAAATCCTGTCACTTGTACTTGATGAAAAATGAAAAAAAAAAAAAAATTTTCGATTGCATATTCAGAAAATTTTTTGTTGATCCCTCTTCAATGTCATAAAAGAATTCAAAAATAATTTTTTATATATTAATTTTCTTTTTACAAAATTTTCATTTCAAAATCAATAACAAAAAAATCAAAATAGAAAAAAAAACTGGAAGAAAATACTCACTCGTTCAAATATCCTTAAAAAATACTAGATATATTCATAACAACAGACTTATAAGTATTTTAAAGTAAAAAAGTCCTTTTTTTTCCCATAAATTTACAGGATAACTCATCTTTCAACTTTGTTTTTTCTGCATATGTAAATTCTATTTAAAAAAAAAAAAAACTCCTTGTCAACAATGAATAAGTTTTAACTTTCCCTAAGGACTTTTCTTTTCTTGTATATTTTGTACATATATCCTTTCAAGAGGATTTTCAGAACTGTCTTTAGACAATCAACATTTTCTATATGGTTTTCATCCTGGATGAAAAATTATTACAAAAACTAATAGGTATAATAATATGATGAAGGACATTTTATTTATATTATATACCTACATATATATTTTATATATTATGTATATAAATGATAACTTTTTCCCAAGGACTTAGTTTTGTAATGAAAACTTTATTTTCATTTTTTTTTTTATTTTAAAATTTTTTTTTAATATAAAAATAAACAAAAACTCAAAGTAAAAATCAAGTAAAATAATTCAAAAAATTTACATATGTTGTATATTTGTATGTGTATTTTTATTCTTATGTGTGACCCATACATTTCCTTAAGAAAAAACTCATTTTTTTTTCTATGAAAAGTTTTGTCGAAAAAGAAAATGTGATAAAAAAGAAAACTTTGTATTTATTTTTGTAAAATTTAAAAGTCCTTTTAGGTATGATCTAAATTATATTCAAACAATTTTACTTGTTAAATGTACACATACGTTTGTTTAATTATATTATAGAAATGTTTGTTTATTTATTATTTTATATTAATTTAAAAAATGTTATTTAAAAAAAATATAAATTTAAGAAAGGTTAGGATATTCATTAAAGAAGAAGTCAATTTACAGTTGGAAAGAGGACTTATAACGATTGGTTTAAATACTAAGCTCTCCTGATAGGATAATAATTCTCCTGATTTACTTATTTACTTACTTACTGGATCCTAGAACCCCTGCTGGGCATATGGTATCAACAAATCCAATCCACCTTTCACGATCCTTAGCCTTGCAATATTTTCTTCTGGCTTCCTTAAGGTATGTCCGATCCATCGCCATTTTCTCTCTCGGATCTCGACTTCAACCATCTTTTGGT
Organism: Dolichopus griseipennis; assembly: GCA_963082915.1. Taxonomy (NCBI): domain Eukaryota; kingdom Metazoa; phylum Arthropoda; class Insecta; order Diptera; family Dolichopodidae; genus Dolichopus; species Dolichopus griseipennis. The sequence continues at coordinate 129,330,742 of OY720442.1, forward strand.
TCGTTTTTTGCCACAGGTGTGTGTTGGTAATGATTTGCGGCCAACGAACTCTTAAGATGCGGAGTAGACAACGACTTAAATACGTCTGCAACTTTTAGAAGTACAGATTTGACGTTTGTTTCAAATATTTTTAGCTTTGTACATTTCGTTCAGACCACTTCTTGTGTGTGCCATGAAAACTACAGCATCAGCTTAATCTTTATATTATTCAAAACAAACATTAGGATATTCAAAAAAAGATTAGGATATTTATTAAAAGAACAGTTACCTTTTAGTTGTTGGTTTAATACCCTTAAGAATTGTTTTAAAATATTAAGCACGACTTATTTTTAACAGGATTTGGATTAAAATAACAGTAGTCTTATAGTTGAAGATCTGGAGGTGTTAATGTTACGCTTGCTTATTTTAGTTTGGTTTTTTTAAATTTTAAAAAATCGCCTCCTTCCTTGAAGACACGTCATATGTTAAAAATTTAATACGTCATTCACAATATTATTCAATGAACATCTCAGTGCAAACATCTTAAAGTGTATTATCAGTATACACATCTTAAAGAATAATATAAATTCAAAATAAATATTTTTTTCAAACTGAATTGAAAAGCTATACTCAAATTTTTTGATACTTTGGATTTCATTCATTAGTTCTTTACAACTCTAGGTTCCAAATTGAAGATAACATAGTAACTTTATATCTATGGTTCCTTTGAGGTTATTAAAACAACTAAGTAAAATCTCAAATACAATTTCTTCTGTTATTAAGGTAGGGAATGTTATCAAACTCCCACAGATTCATTTCCTTTAGTAATTTGTTCTGGTAAAAAAAAATTGTCATCGTAGTAAATTCGGAGCTCCAGGAATCGTTTCGTTTAATACATCCCCTTTGAGGTTATAAAAACAACTAAGTAAAATCAAGAATACCTGAAGTTTACCTGTTTGCAATACTTTCCATAATTCTTTAGTATCTTAATAAAGTAGGGCATATAGTATCTGCAGAAGTTGCCACTCCCAATTATGCTGCCATTGCCTCCCTTGGCAAATTTAGGCATCGGAATAAGTTCGGTGCTCCAGTGAAGTGTTATGTCACCCTTGTTTATTAAACAATTTTTTTTTAACCTCGTCTAAGATCCCACAAATGGTAGTGCACGTTGGTTGTGAGTTAGGCGTCCGAATTTCAATATATTTTAGGGCTTTAAATGAACAAGTGTATTGTTATGAATTTATTTCAATATTTCCCTTAAATTTTTGAGTCTTCTATATTTTCTTACTAAATATATATCTACAACATATTATACCCTACATACTAAATATATACATAAATATTTAAAAACTTATCTCATTCTATCTATATATATATTTTTAAATAAATGAAAAATTAAATGAAAATGAGATGAAAGATTTTCTGTGATTTGAAAATTTATGTAAATTTTATTCTGTAACTAAACATAACATAACAATTCAATCCATTTTGAATTTGCAAGGATAATATTATTTAAGTTAAAAAAAAAAATAAAATAAAATAAAAAAAATTTTCTTTAAGAAAGAGACAAAAAATAAAGAAAATATAGAGATAGAAAAAATAACAAATGAATATCAATTGAATTTATTTTAGAATATTTTACTTTTTTTTGAATAAATACATCTAAGATATGTGTGTGTTGATTTATAGGAGCACTATGTTATATATATATATATATATATATATATATATATTTTACATATAAAATTAACAGATTACAAAAATTTTCTTTTAAAGTATTTTTTCTTGGAAAATTTTTAGAATTAAAAATAAACTTTAAATTGAATAATTTATTTGTCATCGTTTCTACGATCACGTGCGTTTTGTTCCATTAATAAAATTTGTGAAATAGAGCGCTGACGATTGAATGGGTGCATACTGTTTGGAATTAGTATTAAATGTATCTTATCACTTCAAGGACCATAGTGTACAAAGCACTTATAATTAACCAATTGATAAATTTTTTGATAAGTGAGTATCTTTACTAATTAATCTCATGTATTTGGTGTCAAATATTATTGGAACTACAGAAATACAGGAAAAGAAATTAAAGAACATATTATAGCAGCTCCACTTAAAAATTCTGCGAAAGAAATGAGTTTAAGACTATTATGTGATTCTGAGGATGAAATATAGAGCGTTTAGAAAGTTTGATCAACTTAGCATTTTAGATTTTGTTGGGAATGAAGATATATCCCATCCATGAAACTGTCTAATATCTATTAAGCTTATAATCGACCTTAGATGTAGTACAACTCTTATATTGAGCTGGCAGCATCCAAAACTTCTTTGAGCTACCAAAACAAAATTCAAAACTACCCTTTACGTTTAATAGGCCGCCCGCCACTTAACTGTGATCGAAATATTAAAGCGTTTTACCTGTTTTATAGAAATCTTATAGATAGTGACACTTCCTCAACTTGACTTGTCCATATGTCAATAATGCACCTATACTACAACCAAATTCAAAACAAATCGTTCTAGGTTCATTTTCAACTTTCCCGCAAATTTCCCCTTAACACCCTATTGTCCTAAATAACTAAACTTGCATGTGTATTAAGGAATACGTTTCTAGGGTTTAGTTAACATGTAATAAAAATAAAAAAAATAACTATAGTTGGTGTAATTGGAGCCTATTGCAAAAATATAATTAATATATTAACAAGAAGTTCTTCAACTAACACACCATCAGACTTAGGGTTCGAAATACTAAATAATTGAGAAATTTTGAATTACAGTCTAAGAAAGATGTATGTAGAGATTTTAAACATGCAAAGGCCTCAGAACTTCCGAGTTATAATCTTCCTCATACTTTTCCCTCATTATTTGAGTCATAAATCCTTGGGGGAATTTTGAGACCAGAGTCTTTGTCATATTGACGAGTCAATCATACAATTACGTACATGAAAATAAATGTAATAATTTATTTAAGCTCGTGTAAAAAATTTGAATTTAAATTTTTTTTTTTTTTCAATTAGATTATTTAAATGTGTTGGTGTTGGTGTTAAAAAAAAACAAATTTATTTAAAATTCATGAATATCTGATTTCTTTAAGTCTTAAAGGAACAATGTTTTACATACAGATTATAATAATAATATGTATAAGAATATGTTACTAAAATTGTTTAGATTATAAATAGATAAATTATTATTATATAAAATATATATTTTTATAGTAGATGTAATGTCCCTTTTTTACACATGATGATTTTAACAAAATAGTCATTATATTAGTTTATATAAATTTATTTATTTATTCTAATTATTAAAAACATACATATAAATAAATTTTTGAATTTTTTTATATTGTTTTTCTAAACTATTTTTAAAGTTTGAGTTTAGAAAAATTATTTAAATATTGATATAAAATTTAAATAAAAACTGTTTTTTGCAGAATATTTCAATTAAATGACTGTCTGTCAAACTATTTTTAAAATATTGCATATTTACAGGCGTTAGGTATATATTATATTTTTTGGAATCATTTGTAGTTTGTATGATTTAAAAAAAAAAAAAAAAAAAAAAAATAATGCAAACTACGATTCATTTGATTAAAAAGAAAATTTAAAAGAAACATTAAGTTAATCGCCTGCAAGTATGCAATATTTGAAAAATTGTGTTAAAATCCATTTCTAGGAGTGTGTAGAAAAACTTTGAAGCACATGTAAATTATATAAACTACGAGTATATTTTATAGCATTATTTTGGTACCCTGCTGATGCTTAGATTAAGATCTACAAGCCAGTAGGGGATCATTCCGTTATTTTATAAATTAATATTTTTTATGAACCTTTCATTTTGTGATTAAATTAATTTAGAAGTGAAAAACTTCAGCTTTCATTTTGGGAAGAAAGCCAACATTTAATGCTCCCTCTTAAAGTTATCTAATGTGAAAGAGGAAGTGTGACAGTTTGTCCAATCTACACAGTTGAATTAGTAAGGTGGCGAGACAAGGCTTACGAAAATTTATTTGCGATGCGTACGTTGCAATTGTGGAATCAAAAAAATTTTAAGAAGAACATTAACATCCCATTCATTTTTTTATTTTATCTAACTAAATACCGATTCCCAAACTTTCCACCAATTTTCGCTTTCCATTTCCGAACGTAAAATCCAAAAAATGCATAATTATGTATATTTAATCCATTTCAAGTTTGATTTTAACAAAAGGGCGCTTTAGTTGCATAAAGTTGATTTTAGACTGCTTTCAATGCTTTCCATCAACCCTCGAAAGAGAAAAAATGAAAAAAAAGAGACAATAAATTGCAAAGTAAATTTGGGAATGGGAAACTAAGAATATGTAGGATTTATTTCAGGGAATTCCAATATCTGCATTTTCCCATAATTAGGGAAGCTGTACGAAAAGTCGAGAAAATCTACAAGTTTCCCTCATTCAAGAAATTAATTCACTAAACTCATAAGAAACACAATATTCTATTACAATTACGATCAAATAATTTAATATTAATATTTATTTATAAAATTTTCTTAAAATTTCTTAATGTTGATTTTTATGTTAATCAAAAATAAAAAAGAAAATATTTTAATTTGTATTAAGATCATTTTATAATAAAATTTTCATTCAGAAATTTTATTCTATATTTGGAAAGGACTTAAATTTTTATTAAAATATCAAACAATGTGAGTGAGATACTATAGAGTGTACCTAACAAATTTTCTTTCATTATTTTTTAGCATAATAATCAAGTTTAGTATTTAAATTTAATTTAATAATAATAAAAACTATTTAAATAATTTATTAATATTAGAATTTTATTAATATTAGAAATATTAGATTCTAAATAAATAATTTATTAATATTAGAATAAACTCAAAGTTTATGAGAAAAATTATCGTATGATAAAATATTAAATAATGTTGAAAGAATAATCATAGATAATAATTATATTTTAATATTTATTTTGATTTATTTAAAAATTTTAATTTTAAAATATTATATCAAATAAATTTTTAATTAAATTATACAATATACAATAATATATTGATGAAAAAATTAAATAATATTTTATTTATAATTAAAAAAAAAAATTTAATTATAAATAAGTATTTTGTCTAATTTTAACATTTAAATTAAGTTTCAAGTGTGATTTAATTTTAAATTTCATATGCATGCATATTTTCACAGAAATCATTTAAATTATTTCTTATATGAATAGAATATAAATGTATGTATAGAATTTGAAGAATTTTATTAAATACAAATTAAATCTAATATATAAAGAAGAAAATTTGTTTGTTTATTTGTTTGTTTGTTTGTTTGTTTGTTTGTTTGTCCAGGATTCAAGTGAAAACCACTGGTCCGATTGACACCAAATTTTAGAGGAATAATTTTGGGAGTCCGGGGGGTGACATAGGCTATGTTGCATTTTTATAAGTCAGCAGGTTGCGGCTCCAGAGCCGTTTTAAGCTTTTTCGTTTTTTTGATGTCGAGTCGAAACGGTTTGACCGATTCACTTGAAATTTTGCACGAATGTTCTTCTTATTACACGGAATTAATGGTATAAAACTGGTTGGAATAAATTAACCCCTTTCGGCCCGGCGGGCTTCCAAAAAATTTTGTGTTTCCGATTTGTGTCCAATTTTACAAGGTGGTTTCGCAGTCTAAAATAAAGTCTGGGACAAATTTTTGTTGAGTTCGGTTAACCCGTTTGGGCACGAGAGTGCAAAGAAGCTTTTTCAATGTTTTTGATGTCGAGTCAAAACTGTTTGACCGATTGACTTGAAATTTTGCACAAATGTTCCTCTTAGCAACCGCATTTAGTTGTATAAATTTGGTTGGAATAAATTAACCCATTTCGGCCTGGCGGACTTTAAAAAAATTTTGTGTTTTCGATTTGTGTCCAATTTTACAGGTTGATTTTGTAGTCTAAAAGAGAGGCTGCAAAAAGTTTTAGTTAAGTTCGATTAACCCATTTTCCACGACGATGATATGAAGTTTTCTATATATTTTATTTTCTTATACGATTAAAAGTATTTTATTGAAAATTTTGTACCAGCATTTTAATTAAAACCCACAGGGTTAATTTGGTTTTGACCTGTTTGTGCGTTTTGAACAAAGATTCAATAAAATTTTCAGTTTTCTTCAAAATTCAATTTGTTATATATAATGCTTAAATACATAGTATTTTAAAACAGTTTTTCCAAAAAATAAGCCTACATTTCTCTCATAAAATCATAAAAAAACGAGGAAGAGTGTGGTAGAGTAGACTGTGTCAACTCTGGGATACCCGTATGACCGTTATATAAACATTATATCATTATTATTTTAATTATTAATTACTTTTGGCAAAATTTCAAACATATAAGCTTTATTAGGTGTAGTGTAATGCTTATATAAAAGAAGGAGTTGTATGGCAGCTACTCGAATCCTCTGCAGTAGACCAACCAAATCTTGCAGTAACTTTGGCCATTACACTAAACTATTTTTGGCAAAATTTCAGACACCCAACTTTAATAGGTATAGAGCAATGCCCATATAAACTGAGAAGTTGTATGGCAGCTACTCGAACCCACTGCAGTAGACCAACCAAATTTTGCAGTAACTTTGGCCATAAAACTAAACTACTTTTGACCAAATTTCAGATACGCAGCTGTAATAGGAACAGAGTAATACTTATATAAAAACAGAAGTTGTATGGCAGCTACCCGAACCAATGGACCAAAATGGCTGGATTTAAATAGCGATGACGGCTTTTGCAAAAAAACGAATTTGCGAAAATTTCAAGATCCTAGCTCCTTTAGTTTTTGAGTTATCGTGGTGACGGACGGACAGACGGACGGACAGACGGACGGACAGACGGACGGACGGACGGACGGACGGACATACATAGCTAAATCGATTTATTTTTCGATTCTGATCCGATCCATACACTTGAGTCTATATCTACCCCCCCTCCTTCTCTGCGTCACAAACGTAATGGCAAATTTATTATACCCTTGGACTATATAGTCATACGGGTATAACGAGGAAGAGCGTATTACAACTTTCAGGTGAGTACTAAACAAAATATAAGTTGAAAAGCGAATTTTTAAACCTTTTCTAAACCATCGACTATATTTTATTCAAGCGTTGGCAATTCAAGAAAATCCCCTTTTGACCTATAGTCATTTTAATTCAGTTAACATTGTTCACCGGAAACCTACCATCCTCAACTATATCGTCAAGGAGCACCAAATTGTCAAGAAGCAGCATGTATAGAAAAATTAGAGATAATCGTTCAAATTGTTTTGCAAACTGTTTTTTAAAGTTTTTGTTTCGCAATCGATTAAAAGAACTCGACAAACCTTTTTTTTAAGTATTCCCCTAATTCAAAGAAGTTGTACCTACTTTCAAAAATTGGACGTAATTTACTTACAAATTTTTTTTTGAACAATCGTCGGCAGGGGTTAACAACTTTCAAGTCTGTTAGTAAATTGAACTTCATTTTCAAAGAAGAACACATATACGAAATTTGAAGTTAATCTGTTAAATCATTTCTAATATATAGCAAAGCAACGAAAAAACCTATAAAAAGCTGTTGGGCCACGATGGGTTAACGGAACTCCACAAATATTTTTTTGTGGCATTTATAGGCAAAGTAGTATCTCAAAAAATTGGCTGAAACTTGCTTTTTTACAATTTTCAAGCTTCCGGGCAACGCCGGGTAAATATGCTAGTTTAATATATCTAGAAATTCACCTAGGTATACTTTATTTATTTTAAAAAAAAATTTGAGTTAAATAAGAAAAATTAGATTACTGAAAGCGGTTTTATATAAAATTATTATAATTTTGAAACTCTAATTACAATTTGATTAATTAATTAAACATTTATTTAATTTTATAGATTTACATTCGCTATACATAGGATCGTCTATGTAAACAAATATACACATGTAAACAGCCACCAACATGTGAACATATGAAATTTAAATGTCAACGTCATTAAAAAACCTTATTGTAAATTGTCAGTTGTTTAACGTTTTTGATGAAGACTTGTTGAAAAAATTGAAAGTTATGAATAATTATTGAACTGTGTATTAAATTCAAACAAAATCTGTTTCATTTTCGAACATCTATACTGTATACCACTTTAAATTGATGAAAATCTTTAAAATGCATTCAAAGTTGTAGTTGCATGTTGTTTGTGGATCCTAAGATCCTATTAAGAATAACTTGAGCTTCTATTTTATACTATTTTGTTTTGCATTCCTTTTTTATTATTTAAAGAAAAAAGGCATTTACCAAGTCTATTTAGACTAGGCTTCAGTTTCTTTAATCGTTATATTCACTAAGCCGTTGATTACTCGGCTGTAGCTAAAATTTTGAATATACAAAAATATTAATTTTGTGCGCCATCTTTTATCCTACGTGGTTTGAACACGAGGCCCTCCACATGAAAGCTGGCGTCTTTACCACTACGTCATTTGTCAGACAAGGATGAATATGGAAACAAAGCTTTGTTAACCAAATGGAAAGTTTTGAAATATAGAGTGCAAAGTTTAAGAGTAATTTTTAAAATAAATACATATAATACAACACCACACATATTTTAAGTAAATCTAAAGTAAGTGGACAAAATATGTGATGGTATACCGGTCTACAAAATCTGCGTTCAACGACTTTCATTAGCTGCGTATAAATTGTTCCATTTAATATTAATAAATTTTTTTCATTAGCTATGTCTTGTCTCCAATAACTTTATAAGTATCTATATATTTTTAAAGTAAGGTTAGGTTAAAGATCTAAAGCATTCGCTTCTGTGTAACAGACTTTATAAGAGATGATTTAAGTGTAACTCTTTGGTTAAGTACATTAAGCTTGTTTTATATTTGGTCGCAGTACCCCACATTAAAGTAATCATTCCCATTTAACTAATTTTAGGCCAAGCGTTGATTTAATAAAATATTGAGAAGGTTTTAGAAATCGATGATAACATTGAAAAGCTCTGAGGAAGTGAGAAAATTTTAGAGCGTTTAAAACAACCCCAAATTGTTCGACTTCCAAGATAAATATGATTTAATAAAAAAGTCGGAAAATTTTTTTAATATAAACCTTTTAAATTTAAAAAGAAATCTGAATTTCCTTCATTTTTATAATATTCTATATTTTTATTTTCCCTTATATTATTATTTTTCATTTTCCTTTCAATTTTTGAGGAAAAGTCAATTGTTTTTCATTCAATAATCGATTGATAAAAGAATTAGTATATTTTTTTTGGTTTATTGTATTTCTTATCGGAACTTATTTCCGATATCTTTATTTTTATTTTCTTTATGTTCTTCTTTGTAGTCAAATGATTCAAAACAGACGGCAGTTTTATGATTCAATGAAGACATTTTGTTTTTTATTTCAACGGATAAAGGGTTTATTGAATTTTTTAAATTTCTTATTTTTTGGACGTAATGAAAAATTTAAGTTTGATTAAGACTGTTATAGATAAAGTAGGTATTGTTATAGTATTTTATTATGAAATAATTTCTAAGATATATTAATTTGTCTGCGTTCGATTTTTGTATAATTAACGGATATTAGAGAAGAGATTTTAGATAAACATCAGCTAAAAAATGGTTTCTAACAAAAAAATGATATAATATATACTTTGGTTTCATAAAACTGTTTTTACAGATGCCACTAACGTTTTGAGAGTTGGAAACTAAGTTTTAAAAAAAAATTAAAATATAATAAAACTCCCAGCCGCCAGAAACCATTTGCAAAGATTCGGAAGTATTTTGTAGAGGGTTGGCTTCGAAACCAAGCTTTGCAAAGTCTCGCGTCTCAAAATCGAGTAGCTCAAAATCTCGCTAGTCTCGTGTGTCCTAAAATCACGCGTTTTCTACTCGCATTTATACTCATATTCTATAAAACGCCTTCGCGAGATTTTGAGACACGAGATTTCAGTCCGCGAGAATTCGATACGCTCACTCGTTAAGAAAGAGTTCTTAAAGGAGCTGTCCTTTTATACATATTATGCTCTATATTATCTTCTCTTTGTAAAAAAGTTCACAGGTATAATAAAATTGTTTTTCCGTTTGTAAAGCACCGATTTAAACATTATAGATACTAGTATTATAGACTCAAAGTAATAAATCGAATCATTCAATAAATCATTCAAAGAAATTTTGTAAAAATTTGTTAAAATCGGATCAAAGCTTCGGATAGCTGCAACTCAAACTTTTGGAAGACTATAAATCCATATCATCATAACCTTTGTGAAAAAAAACCCTACTACTTAATTTATTTCTCTCTATGACTGCGGAAATTTTAGCTAAAAGACACATGAATAGACCTATGGAGAAAAATATATCAATAATCTAGTTCTCCTTAACAAATATCTTATTTGAAAAAAATCTAATTAAAATTTTCTAAAAATAAAGGTTAATATTAATTAATCTTCAAAATACAACGAACAAGTCATCTCCTGAATTTATATTTTATTAATTAATTTCTCTTAAATTTCTAAATTTATCCAAATTTAAGTTTACCTATATTTTATACAAACCCTATTCGCTTTAAAAACTCTATTAGCAACCCAACAAAGATTCATATAATTGAATCTGAATCAATTTTGAATGTGACAATTACAAAATAACACATGTACACTGGATTCAATTTTAGTTTCCAAAAAGCAATCAAAAGTCAACACAAAACAAATTTATTGACAAATAAATCAAAAAAACACAAACATACAAAAAAGCTACATGTGGCTCTTACTTAATCCATTTTACTAGTCATTTTCAGGGAAATTTTTTGTGCATAAATAATTTCCCAATTAATTTTTATTTTTCTAAAATTAAAAATGTTTTTAGTAGTTTTTTTTCCAAATTCTTTATTTGTTTCCTAAATTTTAAGCACGAAATGTCCACGTGGCATAGAATTATTATTTATGTTTTTTGTTTACAAAATATTTAATTAATCATGAGTCAATAGATTTAATTTAAGAGTTTTTCCTAAAATTTTTCCCGAAAATCCTTTCAAATATATTTTTTTTGGGGTCACGTAGCACAATGTTGATAAAAATAATGTTCTGATCAATTTGAAATTAATTTTTAAAGGTTTCGAATTGAATTTTGGAAAAAATTTGAATAATTTGACAGTAAATTTTTTTATTTAAGTTTTTGAACAATTGAATAATAAGTGTGTGTGTGACTATAGATTTTATATTCATGATTTACTGACATATCTGTTAGTTTTGTCGTTGCCTGCCTAATTTTTCTAATTTGTTTCATTATCATAGAAACTTCCTTATTTTCAGGAAGTAGAATTCTTATTAAGTTTTGTAATCTTTAGATGTGCTTATTTTTGACCAAAGTGAATCTGGTAAATCCTATAGATGCTTGTAAGGTTTTGGATCTTTAGCACATATTATGTGCTTTTTTTTTTGGTCAAACTGAATCAAGTAAATCTTATATTTTAATCAGGCTCATACTATGTCTTCAAAATATTCTATTTTGATGCAGCATCAATATATTTGGTTTTGTATGAACCAAAACTGAGCGTCTCAAACTCAGAATATGTTATAGAACTTATTTGTATAGATATTTGAATAAAATTTTTTATATAAGATTACTTTAATTGCCTATTTTCAACTATAAAGTCGTAGCTTCATAAGTTTAACAATATTCGAATTGAGAGCTTTGTTTGACAGCTTACCAAAAAATGGGACCGAAATATTTTCCAAATTTATTTTACTTACGGATTTTAATTTTCAACCATCTAGTGTTATTAGTTGCAAAAATATGGGGGATTCTAAGGTTTAACTAGTATCCGCGTAGGACCAAATGACTAAATATAAAAGATAGCCGGTGTTGCCAGCTTTCAAAAAATATATAGCTTTAATGGCGCATATTATCCTTTAAGGACGAAAAGGACATTTAAAAGTATCCTTGTTATTTTAGTCTATTTTACAAAAACCGTTATAACTAGCGATCTGTTCAATATATATGTATTTAGTTCAAGCTAATAACTAAGATGACGGTCCGGAGAATATTTTATCGTTTATTTGATGACGATAGGTGCTGCCGTTTTGGAGATATTGTAGTTCAAAGTTGAAAATTTTTGCAAAAAAAAAAATTTTTAACATCCTTTCTCTAAAACTCATATTTTTCAAAATTTTGCAAGGAAACTCCCAAAATATTTTTACATCGTTGGAAAGCTCTTATTTTTTTCTATAATTTGGGCATACATAAGGTCTGTCTATATTAAAGCGTTTAGAAGATATAAGCATTTATGAAATAAAAAATTTTTTGTTTTGTAATTTTTTTTGCATAAAAAAAAAATGTTGATATGTTTTACAATTTTTTCAGCCGTACTTTTTAAATGAATTAAATAATTTTATTTTTGAAAAAAAAAAAATTTTAATATGTTTATAAATGGGTTGGGTACGAAATTCCAAAAAAAAAATTCCATTTCCGAAATTCCATTTTCATAATTCCAAAAAAAAAATTCCAAAAAAAATAATTCCAAACAAAAAAAATTCCAAAAATCAAAATTAAATGACAAAATATTTTTTAATAACAGTAATTTTTTACAAGCATATTTCAACAAATAAAAATTTAAAAATAGAGGGGGCTGCCGCCCCCAAACCCCGGCTAAACAAATTATTGAAACCCTAATTTTGAATCCAACTCTAAAATCCCTCCTAATTCAGAATCTCACGTATACAAATATATAAATATTCTGGAAAAAGCGTATAATCCTGTAATTGTAGCCAATTATAAAATCTCTCCTAATTATTTTTTACCTGCATATTTCAACAAATAAAAGTTTAAGAATAGTGGGGGCTGCCGCCCCAAACCCCCGCTAAACAATTTATTGAAACCCTGATTTTGAATCCAACTCTAAAATCCCTCCTAATTCAGAATCTCACGTATACAAATATATAAATATTCTGGAAAAAGCGTATAATTCTGATTTTGTAACAAACTCTAAAATTCTTGCTCGCTAAAGCTATGGAAATATTTTTTGGATTTTTTTTTGGAATTTTTTTTTTGGAATTTTTTTTTTTTGGAATTATTTTTTTTCTTTCTTTGGAATTTTGTAAATTTGGAATTTTTTTTTTGGAATTATGACACCATCCCAACAAAAAGGCAAAATAAATTTATGAGAAATAAAGTATGAAAATGTATTTTTTAATAAAATTGTTGTGTCAGTTTTTCATTCATGTTCTCTGGTGGGGCTATTTATCAACATATACCATACTTATTATATACCGTTGGAAAGAGTGTCAAAAGACCTTTCTAACAATATAATAAAAATACAGGGTGTTTTTGAAAATTTCATAGTTATAGTAGTTTTTTTGAAAGTTCAAAATTTTTTTTTTTTTTGTTTTAAATTTTTACTTGAAATTGCAATATCTCTAAAACGGCAGCACCTATCGTCCTCAAATAAACGTTAAAATATTTTCCAGACCGTCATCTTAATTAATAGCTTTGATTGAATATATATATATTGAACAGATTGCTAGTTATAACGGTTTTTGTAAAATAGACTAAAATAACAAGGATACTTTTAAATGTCCTTTTCGTCCTTAAAGGATAATATGCGCCATTAAAGCTATATATTTTTTGAAAGCTGGCAACACCAGCTATCTTTTATATATAGTCATTTGGTCCTACGCGGATACTAGTTAAACCGTAGAATAGCCAAAATATGTACTCTGATTCTAGTAATCTCTAAGGCAGTTACGCAAAATTTTGCCTCAAGAAATCTCAAAATTTATAAATGAGCTAGCCATATTACTTTACTTGCCTAGATCCCGGGCCAAACTTAGCCAAATCTAGCTGCAAAAACAAAACTTAAAAGATTATTTCAAATTTAAATTTTTAAAAAACCTTATTGATTCTACTTTTTTTTTAATTAATTTTCTCTAATAATAAGTAAGAAAAATAATAAAAATAACACAAATTATTTTAATTTTAAAATTATCATCATTTTATTATTTTTAAAAAATTAATCAATATAAAATGTATGCATTTCGAGCATAGCCCACCATCAGCACTGCACGATTGCTATTAAATATAAATATATGTGTATATATGTATTAGAGAACCCTTATAAATATATTATGTCATAAATCAAATTAAATCAAAAAATAAAAATAAAATAAAAATTGAACGAAATTAAAACAAAATTACAAAAACAAAATTAAATAAAATTATAACATATTTCCTAATACTGGGTATTAGGAACCCAGCAAAATTAGATGCATATGAAACTTATTACATTAATAAAGACAACAACATAATGAATGCAGACAAAGGAAATACTGATACGTTTTTATTTGATAGCATTCGCTAACTTATTATAATAAAAAAAATTTTTTGTTTTTGTAATTCCGTTCAATTTATTAGTTTATTTAAAATATTTCTTTTTTTGATTTAACTTTGACGAATGTTTAAAAACTTTTTTAATATGTTATAATTTTATTTAATTTTGTTTTAATTTCGTTAAATTTTTATTTTATTTTTATTTTTTGATTTAATTTGATTTATGACATAATATATTAAATAAGGGTTCTCTAATACATATATATACATGAACCTAAATTTATATTAAAAGATTATATTTTAACAAACGCTTTTCCAATACACAACACAGTGATTGATACATTCCGGCGAGTCCGACAAACAAAAAATGTTTCCTTCAAAGAGTTTTTCAAGTTTCGAAAAGCGTACCAATATAAATTTACATTAATTCTGAATAGCAACCTATTTTGATATTCTAAAAATCCTAGAAATAAAAATTTTTGATAGTTTAAAAAATATTTGGAACACTTATAACAGACCCATCTAGTTATTAACAGCTTTTGAACTTACTCGTTGTAAAATGATCTTGGAATTATGTATAAGCTATTTAAAACATACTTTCCGTTGATCTAGGACTTGAAATTTCGGACACAGATCATATGTTTTTAAAAATAATACAAAGAAGCATCAAAGAAGTTTGTCCAAAATCAAAATTAAATTTCCTTAATCGCCTTTTATATTAATTTCACAGGCAATCTAGATCCTAAAAGTTTGCAAGATTTGAAATTCTTTAAAAAAGACTTCAGGTCTTTTAAAAAATCTTTTAAAACATAAGAGCTCACTAATTTTTCCACAATTTTCCAAAAATAATTATTTTCAAAAATATTTTCACAATTTTTTTTTATATTAATCAACTCCAACTCATGTATAGAAATTGTAAAACTTTTATAACTTGAAATAATGGAACAAAGTTCAACCTCCACATGTTATAAAGATAAAATGTATTTGAACAAAACTTTTATTTTAAAAATTGATTTCAACAAAAATTATGTATTTTCCATTATTCCGTTTTCTATATTAAGCACTTTTCTAAACAGAAATATTTTAAATAGAAGATTTTATTGAAAAGACCACCCATAACTTTCTAGTAATTAAAGTTTGGAAAATACAAAATTTTAAAAAGAAAATTTCCAAAGAAAAACTATTAAAGTTATAGGGAAAGTTATAAATACCAACTAATATCTAAAATCAACTAAAAAAATTTTTTTAGAGTTTTGCATACAAATAAGAGGCGAAAATACTTCCAATGTAATTTTCAACCCAGTATAGAAGAACTTTTAAACTTTATCAAATTTATATCTTTTGAACCAACTGCAGCCTGCAATTATAATATAACTACTTAGTTTTTTATTGGTTTTTTTTGGAGCCATGAAACAAGACCCTTTGGTGTTATTTCCAATTAAAAGAGACATAACAGCCGAAATTGTAGAAGCTGTGGGGTGTTACTTCACATTGAGTAAGAATTAACATCCCGGGATCTTATATCTCTGTCAGTTAAATCGTTTCGGCTTCTTGATAAATTACACCTCGAAGTGCCATATTTCTCTCAATTTAATTTTAGATTTCTTGAGAAATAAATCCCGGGGTTGTTATTCTCTTTCAATTTAATCAAGATTCAAAAACATAATAAATATTCCCCTTTTCCGAAGTTAAAATGCAACTCTTAAACCGCCCTTAATTCCAAATCTTACCCTAAACGTCTATAAATAATCTGGAAAAGGGGAATTAAAGAATACTGCAATTTCGACTACAATTCTAAAATTTTCTTAATTTAATAAGGATTCCGGGGCGTTATTCCTCTCTCAATACAATCTCCAAATTTTTTGGAAACAGCATCCACGCGCTTTATTTCTCAAAAGGTCGAAACTTAAATTGAAAGACAAACAACACCCCGGAGTCGTATTTCTCAAATTTTGAGGCTTTATGTCGTAGGGTTTTATTTCATTCCTCCCATTTTTCATTTAATGCAGTAATTATTATATTTTATGGATATATTTTGAACAATCAACGTTCAATGGCGAATCATTTTGGAGCCAAAAATAGGACTATTATAACTTCCTGATAACTTTTGTATTCAATATGCTGTCTACCAATTTTAAAAATAAGTTGAAGTCTCAAACTATATATATATATATAAATATATATATATATATAAATATATATCTATCTATCTATATATATAAAAGGGAATGTTTGTGGGTTTGTTTGTTTGTTTGTTTGTTTGTTTGTTTGTTTGTTTGTATGTAGCGAATAGACTCCTAAACTGCCCAGCCGATTTTCATGAAAATTTGTATATAGGGGTTTTTGGGTACGGAAAGAAATCGTGGCCCAAAAATTTTGCTCTAACGGACCGCCAAGTTGGGGCTGTGGTGCAAGTATTTAAACTTCTTTGTTCTAAAATGAAAACGGTTTGACCGATTGACTTCAAATTTTGTATACGTGATGCTTTTTGAGAATTGAGTAGACACTATTAACAGTTTTGGAATTTGTTAACCCATGTCGGGCCGACGGGTGGTCAAAAAAAATTTTGGGTCCAAACTTTGTCCGATTTTACGAAATTCTGCTTTGGTTTAAAAGAAAGCCCCAAAAAAATTTTTGTTGAGTTCCATTAACCCTTTGCGGCCCAACAGCTTTTTATAGGTTTTTTCAATACTTTACTCTAAATTCGAAACGGTTTGACCGATTGACTTCAAATTTTGTATACGTGATGCTCTTTGAGAATTGAGTAGATACTATTGACAGTTTTGGAATTTGTTAACCCATGTCGGGCCGACGGGTGGTCAAAAAAAATTTTGGGTCCAAATTTTGTCCGATTTTACGAAATTCTGCTTTGGCTTTAAAGAAAGCCCAAAAAAAAATTTTGTTGAGTTCCATTAACCCATTGCGGCCCAACAGCTTTTTATAGCTTTTTTCAATACTTTACTCTAAATTCGAAACGGTTTGACCGATTGACTTCAAATTTTGTATACGTGATTCTCCTTGAGAATTGAGTTGACACTATTAACAGTTTTGGAATTTGTTAACTCATGTCGGGCCGACGGGTGGTCAAAAAAAATTTTGGGTCCAAATTTTGTCCGATTTTACGAAATTCTGCTTTACCTTTAAAGAAATCCCCAAAAAAAATTTTGTTGAGTTCCATTAACCCATTGCGGCCCAAAAGCTTTTTATAGGTTTTTTCTATACTTTACTCTAAATTAGAAACGGTTCGACCAATTGACTTCAAAATTTGGATACGTGATGCTCCTTGAGAATTGAGTTGACACTATTAACAGTTTTGGAATTTATTAACCCATGTTGGGCCGACGGGGTGTCAAAAAAAATGTTGGGTCCGAATTTTGTCCGATTTTATGAAATTCTGCTTTGGCTAAAAAGAAAACCCAGAAAAAAATTTTATTGACTTGCATTAACCCATTGGGGCCAACAGCATTTTATAGGTTTTTTCAATACTTAACTCTAAATTAAAAACGGTTTGACCGATTTTCTTTAAATTTTGTATACGTGCTCCCCTGTGAGAATTGAGTTGACACTATTAACAGATATGGAATTTGTTAACCCATGTCGGCCCGACGGTTGGTCAAAATAATTTTGGAAGCTAATATTGTCAAAATTTGCGAAGTACTGCTTTGGCTAAAAAGAAAGCCCCAAAAAAATTTTGTTGAGTGATTTGGAAGCAATTAAATTACGTCCAATTTTGCGCAATACTGATTTGGATACGTGATGCTCCTTGAGAATTGACTTGACACTATTAGCAGTTTTGGTATTTGTTAACCCATGTCGGGCCGACGGGTGGTCAAAAAAAATGTTGGGTCCAAATTTTGTCCGATTTTACGAAATTCTGCTTTGGCTAAAAAGAAAGCCCCAAAAAAAAATTTGTTGAGTTCCATTAACCCATTGCGGCCCAACAGCTTTTTATATGTTTTTTCAATACTTTATTCAAATTCGATGCCGACCCGACGATTGACAAAAAAAAATTTGGAAGCAAATTACGTCCAATTTTGCGCAATAATACTTTGGCTAAAAAAAACAGTTTAACAAAAAGTCAAGTTTTTTGATTACTTTATTCTAAATTCATTGAAAAAATTTAGTTAAATTAAAATGTGTAGCCCGATGATTAGACAAAAAAATTTTTGAAGGAAATTATGTGTCCAATTTTGCAACGTACTACTGTGGCCAAAAAGATAGTCATAAAAAATTTTTCGAGTTCTATAAATCCATCGCGGCACAATAACTTTTAACATTTTACAACTTTGTTTTTGACAATGGTGTTAACTTTATTAACAAGCATGGATTTTGTTAACCCATATCGGCACGACGATGGGTAAAACATTTTTTTGAAGGTAATTATGTTCAATTTTATATGATATTTTTTTAACTCTAAGGAAGTTTTAAATAAATTTTTTTTAATTTAAAATATTTTTATGGGTATAATTAAAATTTTAGAATATAATTCTAATTTTAGTGATAATTATTTTATAATCAAACAATAAAATTTTATTTGTTTATTTTTAATAATTATTAACACAAACTTTGTATATATCACGTCATAAATCTGATTAAAGGTACATAGAAATTTTACCTAATTCTTTTAAACTTTGTTTTACCTGTTTCGTAATATATAGAAAATGTAAACCATAAACTTTAATTTCTGGGTTTTTCTTTAAATTACTGCATCGTGCACGTGTTATTATCTGAGCTATTGTGAAAGTAGTTTTACCTACAAACTATTTTAGTGGTGGGAATTTTCATTAGTCCGATTTTTTGCGTCATAAAGAATATACTTTATAAGTGTAGTTATACACCATTAGTTAATTAATTTACGAATTTCGTAGCGTGAAGACGTTAAATTTAAATAATATTAAACTGAAAAAATTGGAAAAATAAAAAAATGCCACCTAAAAAAGCATCCATTGGCAAAACAATCAGAGCATCGAGAGGAATATCTGCTTTAAGAGCTGCAGAAACAGCTTTTCAGCGTAATATACGACTGGGAAATAATCGAATCAGGGCCTCTTCTTCAAGAGTTGTTGAAACAGGGGATCAGCGTTTTGAACGGCTTGAAAGTGTTCGAATCAGGACTGCCATTTCAAGAGCTGCTGAAACGTCTGAACAGCGATTAGCACGCCTTGAAGGAGTTCGTACCAGGACTTATACATCAAGATCTGCAGAAACATTTGAACAACAATTAGCACGCCTTGAAAGAGTTCAAACAAGGACTTATGCATCACGAGCCGCTGAAACTTCTGAACAGCGATTAGCACGCCTTGAAGGAGTTCATACCAGGACTAATACATCAAGATCTGCAGAAACATTTGAACAACAATTAGCACGCCTTGAAAGAGTTCAAACCAGGACTTATGCATCACGAGCCGCTGAAACTTCTGAACAGCGATTAGCACGCCTTGAAGGAGTTCGTACCAGGACTTATACATCAAGATTTGCAGAAACATTTGAACAACAATTAGCACGCCTTGAAAGAGTTCAAACCAGGACTTATGCATCACGAGCCGCTGAAACTTCTGAACAGCGATTAGCACGCCTTGAAGGAGTTCGTACCAGGACTTATACATCAAGAGCTACTGAAACATCTGAACAACAATTGGCGAGACTTCAAAGTGTTCGAACTAGAACTTCCACTTCAAGGGCTGCTGAAACTTTCGGTCAGCAATCAACAAGACTGGAAAGTGTGCGAATAAGAGCTTCAACATCGAGAGCTAATGAAACATCAAGTCAGCGTAATGCAAGACTTGAAAGTATTCGAACCAGGTCTCATATTTCAAGAACTATTGAAACACTTCAACAAAGGTTGGCAAGACTTGAAAATAAGCGAACCAGAACTTCAACTTCAAGAGCTGCTGAATCAATTGATCGGCGGACAACACGACTTCAGGATCAACGGTCACGTCAGTATCAATCAAGGTTAAGAAGAGATTTGAAGTTTGCAGCGTTCAATTACGAAAAAGACTACGATCTTAGCACACATCCTCATGTCAAGATTGGACAAATGAATAAATTGTGTCCATATTGTCGTGCTTTGAAGTTTGAAAAAGAATCAGCCGGCATGTGTTGTTCGAATGGAACAGTGAAATTGCCAGCATTGGAGCAGCCACCTGAACCACTTTTAAATTACGTGACTTCAACTTCGTGCAAGTACAAACACTTTTTGAAATACATTCGAAAGTATAATTCATGCTTTCAAATGACTTCATTTGGAGCAACACAAATAGTTCACGATGGTTATATGCCCACATTTAAAGTACAAGGACAGGTGTATCATACAATCGGTTCACTTCTACCACTACCAGAGCAAGATTCCAAGTTTTTACAAATATACTTCATGGGTAATAACGATTCAGAAGTTGATCGACGTTGCGCAATTTATACCGAAACGAGACGGGAGATTATTACAGAACTTCAAAATTTGTTTCACGTGCACAACAATCTGGTAAATTTGTTCAAAACCACTTTGGACCGAATGCCAGCTGATGATTATCAAGTCGTTATTAGGGCAGATAAAACACCACGTGGTGAACATGAAGGACGCTTTAATATACCAACGATCGATGAAGTAGCAATTGTAATGGTCGGGCAAGAGTTTGAACGGCGCGATATCATTATCAGCAGACGAGATGACAATTTGCAAAGAATTGCGGAAACACACAGATCGTACGATGCACTTCAATATCCTTTACTGTTTTGGCAAGGAGAAGATGGATACCATTTCAAAGTAATGAAAACCAACCCAGTGAGTGGTTCTTTGCTTACGAAAAAGGTAAGATAGTCATAATAAGATATAAAATAATGTTTAATAATTCAAAATTTTTTTCTTTTAGGTGACTGCTATGGAATTTTATGCTTATCGGATTATGATCAGAGGCGAACCCTTCAACCATATTCTCAAATGCGGTCCACTTTTTCATCAATTCATCGTTGATATGATGGCAAAAATTGAAAGTGAACGGCTCCTTTTTCTCCGTTTAAATCAAAAGAAACTTCGGGCGGAAGAATATATTCATTTGCGTGATGCTATGGCGAATGATGGTAACGCTACTGATATTGGACAAATGGTCATACTTCCAGCTTCGTACACAGGAAGCCCTAGACACATGCATGAATATGCTCAGGATGCTATGACATATGTTCGAAAATATGGGCGTCCAGATCTTTTCATAACTTTCACATGTAACTCAGCATGGGAAGAAATAAAAGATTTACTGCTGCCTGGGCAACCCGCATCATATAGACATGATATCATAGCAAGAGTTTTTAAACAAAAGCTTAAACGACTTATAGATTTAATAACAAAAAATCATATTTACGGAGAAACACGTTGTTGGATGTATTCTATTGAATGGCAGAAAAGAGGTCTACCACATGCTCACATTTTAATATGGTTACAGGAAAAAATTGTCCCAAGTCAAATAGATAGTATTATATCAGCTGAGCTACCCGATCAGCAAGAAGATCCAATTCTATTTGAAATTATCAGCAGCAACATGATTCACGGCCCATGCGGAATATTAAATCCGAATTCTCCATGCATGAAAGATGGAAAATGTAGCAAGAGATATCCACGAACGATGCTTCATGAAACACAAACTGGCGATGATGGGTATCCATTGTACAGACGTCGAAAAGCAGATGATGGAGGTCACACAGCCACTATAAAAGTGAACAACGTTTATGTAGATATCGACAACAGATGGATTGTTCCTTACACTCCTTTATTGTCGAAAATGTTTAAAGCGCACATTAATGTGGAGTCATGCATGTCTGTCAAATCAATAAAGTACGTTTGTAAATATGTAAATAAGGGCTGTGATATGGCAGTTATTGAGCTTAGGGATCAAAATACAGTAACTGATGAAATCACACAATTTCAAATGGGACGTTATATCAGCAGTAATGAAGCTGTTTGGCGCATTCTTGGATTTCCTATTCATGAACGCTATCCAACAGTTATGCATTTGAGTGTTCACTTAGAAAATGGTCAACGAGTGTACTTCACAGAAATCAACGCGCAACAAAGAGCTGAACAACCCCGAAATACAACATTAACTGCCTTTTTTAGTTTGTGTCGAACCGATGAATTTGCAAAAACGTTGCTGTATCATGAAACTCCAAAATATTATACTTGGGACGCGTCAAGAAATGAATTTAAAAGAAGAAAGCAAGGTGTAACTGTTCTTGATCATGTTGGTGTGCGTGCTAGCGATGCATTAGGGAGAGTGTATACTGTTCATCCTAATAATGCGGAGTGCTATTTTTTAAGAATGCTGCTTCACGAAGTTCGAGGTCCAACATCATTTCAAGCAATAAAAACCATTGATGGTGAAGTATGTGAGACATACAGACAGGCCTGCCTTAAATTAGGCTTGCTTGAAAATGATCAGCATTGGGATAAAACTCTAAGAGAAGCGTATTATACATGTTCTGCACAACAAATACGCAATTTATTTGCAATTATTCTGACAACTTGCGCTCCATCAAATCCAAAAACTCTTTGGGAAAATAATAAAGAAAGCCTTAGTGAAGACATACTTCAGCAAGCACGTAGAAGCAATTTAGAAATGGATGTGAGCTATTCAGACCACATTTTCAATCAAGCCCTTATACTACTGGAGGATAATTGTATATCGATCAACAACAAAGTCCTTTGCCAGCTTGGGTTACCAGCACCGGTACGTAACCGAAACGATGTTCAAGATAGGGATGTTTTTCGAGAAAGAGAATATGACACTGACCAGCTACGAGATTTTGTTGAAACACAAGAAAGACTCTTAACTGATGATCAAAGGCTCGCCTATAACACAGTGCAATATGTATATAGCGAAAATGAGGAAATAATTTTTCTAGATGCTCCAGGTGGCACTGGAAAAACATTTCTTCTCAATTTAATACTTGCCAAAATTCGTAAAGATGGCGATATCGCTCTCGCTGTTGCATCTTCAGGAATTGCATCAACACTACTTGATGGAGGTCGCACAGCACATTCAGCCCTCAAGCTGCCATTGGATTTAAATAGATCTGAAAACCCCACTTGCAACATCGGTAAAAGATCAGGTATGGCCACAATATTAAAAACATGCAAACTAATTATTTGGGATGAATGTACCATGGCGAATAGAAAAGCACTCGAAGCACTTGATCGTACTTTGCGAGATCTCAGAAAAAATAATCGACGAATGGGAGGAGCTCTCATATTACTGGCGAGCGATTTCAGACAAACTTTGCCGATAATTGAAAGATCAACACCAGCTGATGAACTCAATGCTTGCCTAAAACGGTCACATCTTTGGACAAATGTGATAAAAATTACATTATCAACCAACATGCGTGTGAATTTACTTCAAGATGTCTTAGCATTATCATTTGCCAAACAACTTTTGGATATGGGTGACGGTAAGTTGCCCATTGATCCCACAACAAGTGAAATATCTTTTCCAGCTAACTTTTGTCAAATGGAGTCGTCAATTGAAAATGTGGAAAAAATGGTTTTTCCAAATATTACTAGGAACTTTAAAAATCATGTTTGGCTCTCCGAACGAGCTATCTTAGCTCCAAAAAATGATAACGTCAACAGAATAAATGATAGGATGCAATTGAAACTTCCTGGAGAGTTAATAAAATACAAATCTATTGATACAGTTATAGATGCAGATGAAGCTGTCAATTTTCCAATAGAGTTTTTAAATTCATTAGAGCCATCTGGTATGCCACCGCACATTTTACATCTAAAAGTTGGTGCACCAATAATACTCCTTCGGAACTTACACCCTCCAAGATTATGCAATGGAACCAGACTTGCCGTTAAAAAGCTAATGCCAAACGTCATTCAAGCAACAATTATCAGCGGCAAATATAAAAATGAAGATGTGCTAATTCCACGAATTCCTATGATTCCGTCCAATTTGCCATTCCAATTCAAGCGATTACAGTTTCCAGTGCGCCTTGCCTTTGCAATTACAATTAACAAAGCTCAAGGACAATCGTTAAGTGTTGCTGGATTGAATTTAGAAAATTCTTGCTTTGCCCATGGACAACTATATGTTGCTTGCTCCAGAGTAGGAACACCAAAAAATTTGTTCATTTTTGCACCAAGTGGAAAAACTAAAAATATTGTATACCCACTGGCATTGCAATAAATAAAGAACATAATTTAACCTTTTAAAAATGAAATATAAAATATAAATTATAAATATTACAAAATCCTTTTATAAAAAAACAATTAAAAATTTAAAATTTGTTCAACGTCGATGGAATAATGAAAAATAATGATGAAACAAATAAAAAAAACTATAATAACTTTTCGTTCAATCAATTTTTTTTTCCTAAGGCTAGATTTTTTATTTTAAAAAATTACTTTAATTCATTCTTGAGTAACAGCAATTTCCATTAAAAACCTATTGAGAGGCGCAGCAACGCGCACCGGGTATTAGCTAGTATATATATATAAGTAAAATTTTATCCTACTTGTAATAATGATTCAGGCACAATAATTAATTTTATATATTATTAAAAAATATAGAAAAGACAATATGGAGAAAAAAATTTTGGAAATTTAGGGGCGTTGAATCGTTTTTCACAGGGACTCTTTTTTTTTACTACTGCAGATGTCATTTACAGTTAAAAACTACAATAAAAAACTATTAAAAAATGTCTGCAGAACACAACTAATTCTTGTGGGAGTTCAGCATTAAAAGAAATTTTGACTTACAATAATCAAGGAATACTTAGATACTTTATTGGGAGCTAGTAAGCTCTAAAGTGCCCTAAAGTATTTAAAATTACTATTTCTAAACTCATGCATGTTATAAAATTTACAGAAGTCTAAAGTTGAAAATGTATAACTATACTATTTTCAAAGTTAATATGAGATTCGGGCTTATATATAGATACTAATTTTAAAGCTCTGATTACAGAAGAATGGATATGTAAATTATTCATCAAATTTATTCCATTGCTCCATTGACATTTAAAAAAAAAGTGGGACTTTTCTAAAGGAACTCTTTTACTTTTGCAGAGTCTTCTTCTTTGTATGAATTCCCTCTTCTAAGTAGGAGAGTGAGATACAGTTTGGCTTCATTCGTCTATAATCTTCTTAATATATAAAGAAGAAAATTTGTTTGTTTGTTTGTTTGTTTGTTTGTTTGTTTGTTTGTTTGTCCAGGATTCACGTGAAAACCACTGGTCCGATTGACACCAAATTTTAGAGGAATAATTTTGGGAGTCCGGGGGGTGACATAGGCTATGTCGCATTTTTATAAGTCAACAGGTTGCGGCTCCAGAGCCGTTTTAAGCTTTTTCGTTTTTTTGATGTCGAGTCGAAACGGTTTGACCGATTCACTTGAAATTTTGCACAAATCTTCCTCTTAGCAAACGGGATTAGTTGTATAAAGATGGTTCGAAAATATTAACCCATTTCGGCATGGCGGGCTTCCAAAAAATTATTTGTTTCCGATTTGTGTCCAATTTTACAGGGTGGTTTTGCAGTCGAAAAGAAAGGCTGGCACAAATTTTTGTTGGGTTCGGTTAACCCGTTTGGGCACGAGGGCGCAATGAAGCTTTTTCAATGTTTTTGATGTCGAGCCGAAACAGTTTGACCGATTGACTTGAAATTTTCCACAAATCTTCCTCTTAGCAAACGGGATTAGTTGTATAAAGATGGTTCGAAAATATTAACCCATTTCGGCCCGGCGGGCTTCCAAAAAATTATTTGTTTCCGATTTGTGTCCAATTTTACAGGGTGGTTTTGCAGTCGAAAAGAAAGGCTGGCACAAATTTTTGTTGGGTTCGGTTAACCCGTTTGGGCACGAGGGCGCAATGAAGCTTTTTCAATGTTTTTGATGTTGAGCCGAAAAAGTTTGACCGATTGACTTGAAATTTTGCACAAATTTTCCTCTTAGCAAACGGAATTAGTGTTATACAGTTGTTTGGAATATATTAACCCATTTCGGCCTGGCGGGCTTTCAATATTTTTTTTGGCCGTTTGGGCAAGAGAGCGCAATGAAGCTTTTTCAATGTTTTTGTTGTTGAGCTTAAACGAACACTTTTTTCAGCTAATCTTGAACACATTTTTCAGCTAATCTTTATTAGCAAAGCTCACAGGCTTAATTTGATTTTTATCATTTAACCCCTTTTGTCACAAGGGTTCATTAAATTTGATCTCCTTAAAGAATTCAATCTTTAATATAAATTTGTTTTTCTGTTGAAAAGGTTTAATCAATATGTTAAAAAAAAAACAATTGTTCGACTAACACAGTTTAAAGTTAACGCAAACATTGCATTATTTCACAAGCTCCCCAAAAAACATGATTGCGCTCTATTAACCCATTTGGACCTAATGTATTTTTTTTAAGTTTTTGTTGGCCTGCTTAACGGTCGAAAACAATATTTTTAAAACTTTTAACTCATGTCTATTTGTAATTTTGTAAAAGGTTTTGAATGCAAATTTCTAATCTAATATATAAAGAAGAAAATTTGTTTGTTTGTTTGTTTATTTGTTTGTCCAGGATTCACGTGAAAACCACTGGTCCGATTGTCACAAAATTTTAAAGGAATAATTCTGGGAGCCCGGGGATGACATAGGTTATGTCACATTTTTATAAGTCAACAGGTTGCGGCTCCAGAGCTGTTTTAAGCTTTTTCGTTTTTTGGATGTCGAGTCGAAACCGTTTGACAAATTGACTTGAAATTTTGCACAAATGTTCCTCTTAGCAACCGCAATTGGTTGTATAAATTTGGTTGGAATAATTTAATCCATTTCGGCCTGGCGGACTTTCAAAAAATTTTGTGTTTTCAATTTGTGTCCAATTTTACAGGTTGATTTTGTAGTCTAAAGAGAGGCTGCAAAAAGTTTTATTTAAGTTCGATTAACCCGTTTTCCACGACGACGCCATGAAGTTTTCTATAAATTTTATTTTCTTATACGATTAAAAGTATTTTATTGAAAATTTTGTACCAACATTTTAATTAAAACCCACATGGTTAATTTGGTTTTGATCTGTTTGTGCGTTTTGAACAAAGATTCAATGAAATTTTCAGTTTTCTTCAAATGAAATCTAAAAATCAAAAAATTCAATTTCTTATATAAGTTATTTTTTACCTTAGGTTCACCTTGATTCTGTAAGCTTTTATTTAATCTGTAATAAAAACGTTCCTTTTTTGTTTAAATGATAAAACCAAAATACGTTATAAAAATGATCTTTATTATCGTGGTTACTAGTTAACAATCAAAATCTAACTGAACTTTAATAATTGAAATTTTTACATTAATTGTTCTAATTGAGTTGTTCTACCTGCATTTTTGCTGACCTAGACACATGTTGTTTGCGCGTGAATTTTAATGTTGGGAAATCGTTACAAACTGGTTTCTCAGGGTAATTTGATGCCAGGTTAATGAATTAAAAAAAATTATAAAAAAATTTGCGAAATAAAAATATTTTAAATTGTGTAATCGGATCGAAAAGTTAACTGTTGTTAACTCTTCCCCTCTTAAAATCGGATGTCCTCATTCGATCCAAAAAGGTTGTATTAGGTAAATTTCTCCTGGGAGCTGCATGAATCTTTATTTGTGTTGATTTTATAATACCCTGTTCTGTAATTCCTGTTGCTTGCTCGTTATATGTGTTTTTTTCTAATGGAGCATCCTTCTCGATTCGTATGTTGGTCGTTACTACTTTGCCTCTTCTTCTTCTGTAAATGATGATGATTAGTACGCATAGACCCACCATGGATGTTATCCCTGGTATGAGACCAAACGTACTTAATATCCAAGACATTAGATTCTGTTCCTTTAATAACTTGATAGCATTGGTATTATTGAGGTGAAGATCTTCGAGGAATTCTAACGATAGGTGCTGTTGTAGTTCTTTCTTGATAAATTGTGGTTGTAAAATTGCTGGTAGTATTCCGGCTATTGTGATTTGATTTGATTTGTAGACCCTGTCATTAACTTCTACTGTAGAGTTTTGGAATTTAAGTAAATATGTTCCTTGAATGTTTTTTGGTTCACCGTCAATTTTTATAGTCCCGTTAAACTGGTTGAGTAGTATTATTCCTTCAGTAACTAATTCTGCAGTCGGCACATGATGAGCATTTGTCACGTTGCATGTCGATACTCTCCCTTCTAGGACGTTGGGGATGCAGGTAGAATTTGTTATATTTATAATTTCATTTCTATTACATATAACTATTGAATTTATTTGTTTACAAATTTTATTAATACCGTACAATTCTTTGTCATTAGACAATATTTGTTCGTAATTTAATTTTATTATACTATTGTTAAATATTACAGGTTTAATAATAATTCTTTTGAATACAGCGGATTTTGATAAAGGAATTTCAACGACATAGATCAAGCAAGTACCATTTGTTACTACTTTTATATTGGAAAAATTTAATGCTTCTTCGGCATCTGTATACGGGAAATTTTCTTTATCAAAGATAGAAGTTATTATTTCTATCTCTGAGTTAGAAAGCAAAATTGAATTTATAATACCTAATTTAGCCCAATGTACGGCGTATTTTAAATTGACTATCTCTTCTTTAATAAATTTTAATTTGTATTGTATTTTTTGTATGGACTGATCATTCAATTCGTAACCTAACTTAATATTACTTAAAACCTGATTGGTAATTTGACTTATATTATTAATTCTATCAATGAAACTTTTATTTATTACTAATTGATTATTATTGTTTTCTAAAAGATTGTTCATTTTTCTTTTTAGCATAACTAAGTCTGCGTGGTCCGGACTTCCTGCAATCCACTTCCATAGTGTGCCTATAGAGTTGAAGGATCTTGGTGCCCGTTTGATCTTAAATTCATCCAGCAGGTCTTGAACTTGTAAAGCCTCGAATTTTAGATATTTGTATAAGTGATTTTTCTTTATAGCATCTTCTTCTAACACTTCGTTAATTTCTGATAATGATGTCCTTAGCATCTCAAAGTTGTAAGTATGGATGAGCCTAAAACTTCCTTCTTGTATCTTTGCATCTTCTAGGGTAATAAATACTGCACGTGACCCTGTGTGATCTAATATTTGGATGACTGATAGACATCCGCATAATAGGCACCTAAAATGAATGAATAATAGTATGTTTTATGCAAGGATCTTTGAAGCTATCAAGTATAGGTAAAAACAAGTCAACAATATAGGTGGACAACACGAGAAACTGATGCATATGAAACTTGTATTAAATATTGATTATACTGTAAGTCCATTGAATTTTTATTTACTAAAAATAAGAAATAAAAAAAATTAAAGTAAAAATCATTAAAACTGTCTTTGAATAAAATATAGAAAAGAAAAGATTTTCCTTCTTTTTTCTTCCCTTAAAATAAAAGAGAATTTAAAATCCTTTAAAAAGAATATTATGCAGAAGAAAGAGAGAAGAAAAAAAGTTTAAAGTTTGTTTGAAAAGCGTGAATTTCTATGATTTGATGTTAGATTTGTGAACCGTTCTTCCTGATTTGGTGATAATGACTGTGTTCTTATTTTCCTTCACTATCTCTTTTTTGAAGCGATGTGTTAATTTAGAACCGATTCGTTTGTTATGCTTTACATAAATTATATCACCTGGTTTGTAATGTTTAATTGCTTTCTTCTTTTTGTTGTGAAGTTTTAAATCTTTAGCCTGCTTGTTCTTTAATTTTTCTATGTTGTTGAGCCTTGTCTTCTCAAATTCTTCGGGTGTTATGTTAGGCACTCTACCAAAGAACAGCTCTACAGGTTTCCTCTTGGTCACTGAATGGATGGTATAGTTATATTCGTTGACCGCTCTTTGTAGCAGTTCTTCGAAGCTTCTCTCGTATCCCTCGGCTTTAAGGCAACGCATGATTTCTGACAAAGTTGAATGGAAACGTTCTATTTGTCCATTCACTTCACTTTTGTAGGGAGGCGTCGTGAAAACCTTAATTTTCATTTCGTCCTCCATCATTGATTTTATTGAAGCCGAATTAAGTGATTTCTCGTTATCTATGACGACCCATTCTGGGACACCATAGTAAAACAGAATATCTCTCAATGCTAACCTGATATTTTCTGTTGATCTGCTTGCTATGACTCTCGCTTGGGCGAATTTTGTTAACTTGTCGATCGCTGTCAAAGTCAACTTAGACTCGGTTGAGAAGATGTCTATATGTACAGTATGACCAGCAAAACTCGGAATTGGAGTTTGCTTTATTTCCGGGTTGTTAGGATGCCGATCATATTTGTTTTCTTTACATACTGTGCATATTTTAACCAATTTGTCTATTTTTCTACTCATTCCAGGAAAATAGTAGTTCTGTATTATTTGGGCTTTGTTTTCTTGTGCGTTCCTATGAGCGCGTCTATGGGTATCCAGTATAATTTCAGTCTGTTGATTATCATCCAGGATATCTTTTACAAAAATTCTAGTGAATCTTATTTTATAACACTCAAAGTGTTTACTATATATTTGTTGTATTTTTCCCATTATAGTTTCTTCGGTCATTACAGCATTTATCGTTTTAGGGTTTAAGTATTTTTTTAAAATGTTCACAAGCTCCTTTTCTGTGTATCCTGGTCTGGTTACTGTGTGTCGGACGTATCCTAAGAAAGTGTTATTTATTTCGTAGTTTATTTCGTTTCCTAATTTCAATATTATTTGATTCCTAAAGGCGTTAATAGGAG
Organism: Dolichopus griseipennis; assembly: GCA_963082915.1. Lineage (NCBI taxonomy): Eukaryota > Metazoa > Arthropoda > Insecta > Diptera > Dolichopodidae > Dolichopus > Dolichopus griseipennis. The sequence continues at coordinate 129,361,724 of OY720442.1, forward strand.
CTTCTATAAATTGAATGTAATTCTGCGAGGAGCTCTCATCACTATGCTGCGTTGTTGTCAGCGTGTTCATTTCCGATTTCTGGATTATCCTTGATAACGTATCGGCTACTACATTTGACTGGCCGGGCTTGTACCTTAGCTCATAGTTATATTCTTCAAGGATCGCCTTCCATCTCTTTAGTTTACCATTTGAGTTTTTGGTACTTAATGCATACGTGAGGGGTTGGTGGTCCGTGAAGATTATTAATTTCTTTGATCCGTACAAGTAGTTTCTTAATGCTGTTAATGCCCATACGATGGCCAGCATTTCTTTTTCGTTAGTCGCATACGCTTCCTCGGTCTTTGTGAGGGTTCTGGATATGAACGTGATTGGTTTTCTTCCTTGAGCTAACACGGCTCCGATGGCGTAATTTGAAGCGTCCGTTGTTAGCTCGAACTCCTTATCGAAATCTGGATACTTCAGGATAACTTCATCAGATATTAGTGCGTTTTTTAACAGGATGAAAGCTTCTTCGGCTTCTTTATTCAGTGTGATCGGGGTAGTTTTTGATTGGTTTTTGGACACACGTCCTCCTTCCCCTCTTAGAAGGGCTTTCAGTGGTTTTGCGATCTTGGCGAAGTCGCAAATGAACCTTCGGTAGTATCCTGACATGCCCAAGAACGATCTTAGTTCTTTCAAAGTTTTCGGGATGGGCATATCACAGATTGTTTTCACCTTCTTGTGGTTAGTTTTAACTCCTTCTGCGGAAACTATAAATCCTAGAAATTCAACTTCTTCCTGTAGGAATTCACTTTTATCCAATTGAATTTTCATATTGGCTGCTTCGAGTGTGTTAAATACCTTTCTAAGATTTTCAAAGTGGCTTTCCTTATTTTTTCCGAATATTATGATGTCATCAATATAGACGTAGCAGCATTTTCCAATGTGTTCCCTCAGAATGTCGTCAAGAGTCCTTTGAAAGATCGAGGGTGCGTTCTTCAAACCGAACGGTAATCTGTTAAATTCGTATTTTCCATTGTTTACGGAAAATGCAGTTTTTTCTATATCACTTGCCTTCATCGGTATTTGATGGAATCCACTCTTTAGATCTATTATTGAAAACAGGTTATTTTTCCCTAAATTTGCTAGAACTTCATTGATTTCAGGGATCGGATACTTATCTGCGATGGTGATTTTGTTCAGTTTCCTGTAGTCGATCACCATCCGGTATTTCTTCTTTCCTGAAGCATCTTCCTTTTTTGGGACGATCCATACAGGGGAGTTGTATGGCGACCTTGATTGTTTGATTATTCCGTCATCTAGAAGTTGCTTGATTTGCTCGTCTATCTCGCTTTTTAATGCCATAGGGTATGGGTATGGCCTTGAATATACCGGTTCCGTGGTTGTTGTACGGATTTCTGCGATGACTCTAGTGGTGTAAGTCAACTTTTCGTCAGGATCTGCGAATAAATTAGTAAACCTTCTTATTAGTGATCCGAGTTTTTCTCGATCTTCTTTGCCCAGATGTGAAGTCCTCAATTCGATCTTGTTTACGAATTCTGATGTTTGCTGTTTTAATGGAATCCTTATGTTATTTAGTAGTTCCAAATATTCTTCGTCTGTGTGAATTATTGCTTTTAGTGTTTTTAATGTATCATTCCCTATTAAGCCTTGAAAAGGAGTTAAGTTCGGTAGCAGATAAAATTTAATTTTTGGAGTTTTGTTTTTAAAAAGGTCTATTTCAGCGTGATGGGTAATTTTAACATCACCACATATAGAGTTAGCATAGAATGTTGTTTTGTTAGGTATGGGATTTCTTATGTATTTAGGTTGGATATAGTTCTTGGTTGATCCGGTGTCTATTAATAATTTTATTTGTTCCCCATTCCCTGCAAGATGTTCTATATAGGGAAGTGAGGAACATTTTAATCTAAAAAAGAAGTTTTGTTATCGTTGTAGTTGCTGCAGTTTTTATCATGACTGCAAGTACATTGATTGCGTTTTTTGTCTGTATCTTGTTTTGGCTGACTTTCATCTTTCTTTTTATCAGATTTAATGTAATTAATCCTTTGGGTTTTATTGCTATAGTAGTTCTGATTTGGATTTGGTCTTTTATTATTAACATCTCCTGTTTGGGCGTAATTAGGTCTGTAAGAGTTCCGATATCGTTGGGATACGCTGGCGGGTTCCACTTTAGTTAGTGTTTCATTTTGAGGTGCATCCCGATTTGGATCCCTCCATGCATTTTGTTGTGGTCTTGGGTAGGAGCGTTGTTGTTGATTTGAATGGTAACGTTGTTGTGGGTTTTGTTGATAAAAGTTGTTTCTATATCGGTTGTGATTGTAGGAATTCCTATATGGTTGGTTTGGTTGATAAATATTACCTCTTGTTTGATTGTATTGAGGATGAGTATTTCTAGGATATTTTGGTTGGTCTGAATTATTTCTGGGAGCTACCGTGGGCGTGTTCACTATTTGCTTGAAGTTGTTATTTTGTGTTGTTTTCGCTTTCTTTTTCATGTTTTCAATCCTTAAACCTATGTGCAATGCTTGCGGCAAACTTTGTGGTTCTCTAATCTCCAGTAATTCGGGTAGATTACCATTTAATCCTTGGATAAAGGTGTCCAGTGCTTTTCCTCTATATAACCTCACCGTAGTGGAATATGAGTCCTGTGATAGATCCATGCAACCAATTTTTTCCAGCATTAAGGTTAGATGTTTGTAAACTTCTTTGTAAAAGTCCTGTATACTGTTATTGCCTTGGTTGAGGTTCGAAAGATCATTCTCTAAAGTTCTCAAATCTCTTTTATCGGCATAATGAAGGTCCAAGCACTCGACAATTTTGTTCCAATTCAACGGGGTATGAAAAGCTTCTAACGCTTCTTCGGCACTTCCCACTATTTTGTCTCTTATGGCATCAAGAATCCCAAAATATTTGGAGGTTCCTCTAAGATGTCCATAAATGTTCAGGATCTTTTCGGCCCTTTTCTTCCATGCTCCATAACTTCCTCTTTCACCAGAAAATGTCCGTAGTCTTTCCACCATATACGGCATTCTCTCCAAACACTCCAGTGCACCTTCTTCCTCCATATTAAAGTCTTCATCCCAATCTTCTTCTACTGGTTGTGGGTCGCTAAGGCCCTCCTTTAACGCTTTCCTTGTCTCAAATTGTACCATCTCTCTTATGGTATCAGATCTGAGATCCTCGATTTGCTCATTCGCCTGGCTACCGCTTCTAATGCAGCTTATGCGGGGAAGGTCTTCTGGGGTGGATGTCATTATGAAAGGTGTAGTAGGTCGTTGTGCTTCCATTTAATATAATTTTTCAAGGCTTATTGACCTTTAGATTTTTTTGTTAAGTTTTATAAAAGTGAAAAGTTGGATCAAATATGTAGACACAAGAAGTTGAAGATAAAAAGTTGAATCAAATACGTGGACACAAGACGAAAGATACAAATTAATTTATTAAAAATAGAAGAAATTTAGAAACAAGATGTGGACACAAGTCAATTCAATAAAAATAGTCAATTTAATAAAAATAGAAGAATGATCAAAAATGATTTAAAATATGCTCTCTCTCTGTATATTTAATTACTAATATTTTATTAGCTTTGCTTTCAAAATATCGAGGTTTTCTTGCTTGCTCTAAGTCGTACTTACAAATTTTGATAATTATACAAAAAAATGTTTTAGCTTCTCTAAAAATTTATTTATTTTAATTTAATATTTTCTTTATTTCTTATTTAATATTCAGAATATTTATTTGTGTAAAGTTTACAAACCATGAAAATCCAATGTTCGGAAAATTTTAATAAAATCTAAAATATTTATTTATATTTGAGAAGAAGTGAAATAAAACTTAATAAACTTATAATAATGAAAAGAAAATTTCTTATATAAAAAAAATATACATTTTTTTTTTTTTTTTTTTTTTTTTTTTTTTTTTTTTTTTTTTTACCAATTCTTAAAATAAAATTTAATAAAATTTAAATACTAGAAATTTATTTATTTAAAATGTTTTAATGAAATCCCAAAATTTTTAAAATTTAAGTAAAAAATTTAAATCTTATAAAATCTTATATTAAATTTAAACTTTTCTAAACTTTAATGGTTTTTTTTTTTTTATTATTATTAACACAATTCAATAGGTATTTTTAATTACAATTAAATAATTCCGAAAAAAGGAAATAATTATATTTGTCTTACTAAATTTTTTATAATAATTTTTTATTCATAAATACTTATATCAATAATAAAATTTATACTTTAAAAAAAAATTTTTAATTGTAACTTATATAAAAATTTTAAAATCTTTACTTATTTAAAAATTTAATTATTAGGAAAATATAAATCTTAAAATATTTATTTATTGAAGGAAAAATCTTGAAGTATTTATTTATTGAAACTTATTTATTCAAAATTTCATTTATTAAAAAATCTTAAAATATTTGATTTAAAAAAAAATTATTTACTAAAGAAAAAATTTTTAAATATTAAATTTTCTTTTTTAATTATTTTATTTATCTTAATTTTTAGTTATTATTAGTTATTTATTTTAATTTTTAGTTATTTATTAATTTTTAATTTAATTTTTAGTTATTTATTAATTATTTAATTTAATTTATAGTTATTTAGTAATTGTTTAATTTAATTTTTAGTTATTTATTAATTGTTTAATTTAATTTTTATAGTTATTTAGTAATTGTTTAATTTAATTTTTAGTTATTTATTAATTGTTTAATTTAATTTTTATAGTTATTTAGTAATTGTTTAATTTAATTTTTAGTTATTTATTAATTGTTTAATTTAATTTTTATAGTTATTTAGTAATTGTTTAATTTAATTTTTAGTTATTTATTAATTTTTTTTTTGTGAACTGGCCAGTTATTTATTGATGATTTTTTTTTCTCTTTTTATTTTATATAAATTTTCTTGAATATTTTTTATTGACTTATTATTTGAATTGATATCTTTTTAAATTTGCTGTGCCTAAGGCAGCCTCACCTTAGGTATCGACGGGTAGGCTTGAATCACAGCAAAAAAAAATTTTAACAAAATAATTCTTTGTTTTATTTGTATTGTAAAATGATTATTTTTTTTTATATTTTTCTCCCTACAGATGGGGATATTTATCTAAAATTTCTCCCTACAGATGGGGATATTTATCTAAATTTTCTCCCTACAGATGGGGATATTTATCTAAACTTGCAATAAATTATAGTTAAATTTATGCAAGTTTATAAAAAATATTATTTCATACTTATTTTTTTATTTTAATTTCTTCGCAAATTATGGTTAAATTTACGATAAATATTTTCCTTTTTTTTGCAATTCTTATATAAAAAAAAAAATTTTATTATTTACAAGGAAATATCTTTTCCTGATTCTTTGAAATTTGTTTTTTTTTCTTTTTCTTATTTATGAAAAAATATCAGTAATCAACTTACATTAACAAGGCGACCTGAATTTGCATTTCCTTAGAACCACTCACAGTCTTTTATTGTAACAACTAGGCGGCTGCTAACAGGTACTTGTCGTGGTTTGGTTGATCACTGTACTGTAGCTCCTGTTTATCCAGTGACTACTAAGGGGCCTCTTTTCCTAGTTTATCTGTTACAATAATTTCGGCTTACACCTACTTGCTGTCCGGTGTACAGATCACAGTTCCTCTAGTTCAATTTTTCCTTAAAAGTTTTTGAAAATTTGGTGGACTTAATTCTGTTTCTGGAATATCTGCTGAGAATTTGATTGATTTTCTCTTTTTTTTTTCACTTTATGTTGATTGAGCTTTTCTAATTATTGTTTTTATTTTATAAATTTAGTAACAAATAGTTCAAATGTTTTTTTCTTTTTTTTATATTTAATTTTTTATTTGATTTTAATATTGTTTTTTATTTTATAAATTTAAAAACGAATAATTCAAATATTTTTTTATTTAATTTTAACTATTAATATAGTTTTTTTCTTATTTTATAAATTTAACAATGAATAATTCAAATGTGTTTTTTTTTTTATTTATTTTATAAGTTTGACACGTCACTATTAATCGTCTTTAATTATTTTTTTTCTTTTTTTAAAAAGACAAATCACTGTTCACTTTTAAGGAAAAATTTTCCTATTCACTTATTAATCTTACACCTTAAGTGGTCCCTGCTCGGGCGCCAGTTATTTTTTACCATAGGTTCACCTTGATTCTGTAAGCTTTTATTTAATCTGTAATAAAAACGTTCCTTTTTTGTTTAAATGATAAAACCAAAATACGTTATAAAAATGATCTTTATTATCGTGGTTACTAGTTAACAATCAAAATCTAACTGAACTTTAATAATTGAAATTTTTACATTAATTGTTCTAATTGAGTTGTTCTACCTGCATTTTTGCTGACCTAGACACATGTTGTTTGCGCGTGAATTTTAATGTTGGGAAATCGTTACAAACTGGTTTCTCAGGGTAATTTGATGCCAGGTTAATGAATTAAAAAAAATTATAAAAAAATTTGCGAAATAAAAATATTTTAAATTGTGTAATCGGATCGAAAAGTTAACTGTTGTTAACTTATATAATGCTTAAAAACATAGTATTTTAAAACAGTTTTTCCAAAAAATAAGCCTACATTTCTCTCATCAAATCATAAAAAAACGAGGAAGAGCGTATTACAACTTTCAGGTGAGTACTAAACAAAATATAAGTTGAAAAGCAAATTTTTAAACCTTTTCTAAACCATCGACTATATTTTATTCAAACGTTGGCAATTTAAGAAAACTACTATTGGCATAGTATAATGACATAATGGCAAACTTGGTACCCCCATTTGACCAATAGTCATTTTAATTCAGTTAACATTATTCGCCGGAAACCTAACATCCTCAACTGTATCGTCAAGGAGCACCAAATTGTCAAGAAGCACCATGTATAGAAAAATAAGAGATAATCGTTCAAACTGTTTTTTAAAGTTTTTGTTTCGCAATCGGTTAAAAGAACTCGACAAAACATTTTTTTAAGCATTCCCCTAATTCAAAGAAGTTGTACCTACTTTCAGAAATTGGACGTAATTTACTTACAAATTTTTTTTTGAACAATCGTCGGGTCGGCAGGGATTAACAACTTCCAAGTCTGTTAGTAAATTGAACTTCATTTTCAAAGAAGAACACATATAGAAAATTTGAAGTTAATCGGTTAAATCATTTCTAATATATAACAAAGCAACGAAAAAACCTATAAAAAGCTATTGGGCCACGATGGGTTAACGGAACTCCACAAATATTTTTTTGTGGCTTCATTTATAAGCAAAGTAGTATTTAAAAAATTGGCTAAAACTTGCGTTTTTACAACTTGCAAGCTTCCGGGCAACGCCGGGTAAATCTGCTAGTGGTGTATATTTGCTTATTGTTCGGACACCGATGTCTTTTTGGTGCATTTTAAAAATAACTTTAAAAAATTTACCCATATAGTTTAACTCTAGTCATCAGTCCGTCCTCACATTTTAAAATTTCTACACCATTCGCAATAATGAAAGTAATAAAAAGAATGAAATTTAAAAAATAATTTCATGGAAGGGCTTTTTCAATAGTACTGCAACGATACGATGCTATAGTCGTCAAAATTAAGACAAGCCCTGTATTCGAATTGATATAGACTTTCAAAATATTATAACAAAAGTTATATAAGGTTTATTTTCAATTTGGAAACGCTAAACAAAAGCCGCTTTTATAAGATTTAGAAATTAATGTAATACAAAAGTATAGAGATGTGAAACATTACTTTAAGTTGCAAAAATTAAAGCTCCAACATTATGTTTCTACATAATATGTTACATGTTTTACTTAAATTTAAAAGGGGCTCTTAAAATTGGAGAAAGCGCCCCACAATTTTAACTATTTTTGGTTGGATAATAATATTCCAAGGAAATTTCCAAATTTTTCAGGAATCCACAATTTAATTCCTAAAACCTCAAAATTTTGTGCGGGCGGACTGGACTGCTTTAGATCATCAAGAATCTTTATAAGTTTGTATAATAAAAACTTGTGAACCTTCTCCATTGAAGGACTATAAGGGCTTAAAAATTTCCCATTTTCGTAAATGAGTAACTTAATCACCCACTGTTCCCAAATTAAACTCAGTAGGAAACACTAAGAAAGTTTAAAAACTTGCTACTTTAAAAACGCTTGGTTTTTTAGTTTCGTTTACAAGGATTATTCCAAGCCCAATCGAGTACTTTCATATTTTTCCAATGACTCATTTAGATAATGAAACTTTAGGTCCAAAATTTGAAAATAATTTTAAAATAGTTCGGTTCTGAAGCATATTCTAACGGAAATTGATTTCCTACTAAATTGTAGGTATTATAAACGAAAACTAAAAAATGAAATCCTATTCTGAATGGTTTAAAAAAAGAATGGTTTTATTTATCTCTCATTTAAAATATATTACAATTTTATGCATTGGTCGTTTATCTCATTTTGAAAATCGTTTTACTGAGTTGATGTTAAAAACCAAATTAAAAAACTTTTCCTTTGATCTGAAAGAAAAGAAGAAAGTAAAACATGCACTGGAAAGAGATGAAAATAATATTAAATACCTATTTGAATACAAGAACAAAAGAGATGGAATTAAAACGAAATTCAATAGCAAAAGAAACTTCACGACAAAAATATTTAAAAGATAGAAGTAAGGAAGAAGTTTAAGGACTGACACTTAGACAGTTTAATGAGACTCATTTCAATTGTAAAAGAAAGTGGAAGTTTGTTTTAAAAAATTCAAAAAATTCGTTATTTTCTTTGGAATTTTTGCTATTTATTAGTATAAAGTGAGCGTGTACTTGTTTTTTAAAATAAATATTATGTGATGATAATGTTGCGCCAATTTAAAGTTTTGTTGAAGGAAAAGAAAAATGGAAGTGTTAAAATAATGCAACTCGATTTTGGGACACGCAATGCCAAAAGAAAACAAGATGAAAATGGAAAAGACTTTAAAATTTTAATTCAATGTTTAATATTTTAAAGGGTTTCATTTCTTTTAAAGGAAAAATCTAATTACTACTTAGTAGTATTTTGTGGTTAGAAGGAATTAAATAAGTAGATAATAAAAAAGTTTGCCGACCTTGATGGACTTCAATCACATTTATAACAGTTCATTATTAGAGTAGATTTTAAAGAAGATAATGAAATAGATACTTACATTCAATTAGCCGTTTGTCATTATTATAACAAATGCATGAAACCACTTACTGACTTAGTATCAAAAAGTTAAAGCACTTCTAGATGTGCTAGAGACTTGTGGTACCATTTGACATTTAACGGAGTTTACCGTGTAACCATCCAGAAAAATCTGACATTTGAACTTTTCGATTTCAAACAAGCCCCTTTAGACTTTTATTAGTTGTATAGGGATTTTATTAATTAAAATGGATGTCTTCATGTGGTATCATTGCAAAAGCCTCAGCAAGCTCTACAGCTTTCTACAACTTTTATTCGGGGCCACGATTCCAGGTCATCTTGCTTTGACGCTGAGACCGTTTATAAGCACTTAATATGAATACCAACAATATACTATCATGTAAGGTATGATTAAAAAGATATTGGCGACCTCTATAACTTTTTTTTGGGGATGAATTTTGCCAGGTCACCTTACCGTATAAATATATAATATAAAATCAGCTACATACTATCAACGGGGTTATCATTGAAAAGATATTGACAAGTTGTACAACTTTTGAAATAATGGTTCAATAATGGTCGCCCTGGTTGGGAGCTGTGATAGTTTTCAAGTCGGTTTCAAATTAAATTTAAAATTAAATTTTTGAAAGCCTGCAATGCAATCACGCAATACTAGTTCGATTATATAACTATTGTACTTTCAGAATAAGCAGTTGATTATTCAGTCAAAGCAATTGTAAATTATTAAAATATGACAATACATATTCTTTGGTCTGACATTTGACAAGCGTAAGTGGCTGTGCTGTTTAATTTTCCTCTGATTTATGCCTCATTCTAATTCTCTGTTGTAATTTACAGTAAATATTTTATATTATTTTTTTCCTAATGCAATATAATATCATATATATTAACCCAAAATTTCATTGACATTTATTCTAAATCATTAAAATTGTTTTAATGAATATTTCTAATCTAATATTATTTTTTATAATAGCTACATTACAGTTGAAATATTCATTTACTAATAGGTACTTATTAAACAAATACATTGCATTATTTCAACCATCGAAAAATGTTGCATTTACTTAATTATAAAGTTTTTGAACTCTTAAATTATTCATAATGAATCACAAAACAATATTATTAAAACTAATTTGAAATTTCATCAAGTACCTTGCTATTTTAATTTAAAACAAGTAAAGAAACATCAGTATATTGATGCAATCGTCTTGGTAATACCCTTTATCATATTGTCATTTACACTAATCAACAATTTAAACTATCTCAGATTAAGAAACTCATGTGTGATAGGTACCCAATCCACCACTTCAATTTATTTTCAAATTCTAGGAAATATTGGAAATAGGAGAGAACTATCTTGTGCCAAATGTGAAGAATCTATATTCATTGGTCGCGGAGGTATGCTTTTTTCCCTTGGTTTGATCGGAGGCTTCCAAAATTCGAAGCCAATGTTTGATCTTCTATGTTCGATTTGCAATCCTTCTCCCTCACTTTCGTCAATATACCCGCAGCATAAATTTCAAAGAGATAACATCAATATTTTATATGCTATCGTGTTTTCGGACGGAAGGACGGAAGAACGAACTTCATTAAACCGATTAAGCAGGTGATGCTGGTTAAAAATATATGCCTATACCTTTTTATACTTAGCTTGCTTCCTTTTGGAGGTTATAGCCACCGTACCAAAGTTAATATACCCCTTCTGTTATTTAGGTGTATGGTATCATAATAGTTTTGAATTTTCAATGACAATTTATTTTAATTAAAACTTTAGCTTTTAATATAACGTATTTTAATATATTTTAAAATGCATACTTATTGATAAAATTTGTAATCAGTTTGGTATACGCGTGGGATTAAATGTGCCGCCCAAAACTATTGCAAACCAATCATTTGTTAATATTCAGGATTTAAAAAAAAAAAACTTATTCAACCCCCTGATTATTTTCAATGATTTCCTAATAGTAATTTAATATCTTTATTTAGGGCTAATTTAAATTCTAAAATGATCCTTTATTACCTTTATTAAGTTTTTATATATTATTATATTAATATTATAGGGAATTTTATTCAAATTAATTTTTAAAAAAATAAAAAATAATTAGGGATTTCAAAAGAATAAATCACCGGTAATGATAGTAAGAACCATTCAACATTCAACCACTATGAAAATAAAAAATCGCAATTAAGAAAAAATTAATTTTTAAGGGTTCCAATTACGCAATTTAATTTTCATGAAAATTCGTTAATTTAAAGGAATTAAAAAAATTACAATAAAAAAGGGAAAATTTTCCCATTTCTAGGTTCCAAAATATAATTTTTATTAGATATTTTAATTGTTACAATTACAAGAGCTTCATTATCCCTTTAAAATTGCGAACCCATTTAAATAAAAATAATATTTAATTGGGGGGAATTTATTTTAAAAACTAAAAAATTTTGAAAAAAAAATTTCTTTTAAAGTTCTGAGGTTATAACAATGGGTATTAGGTATATGTAGTATGGCTAATTTTGCAATCCAATTCATATATTTTTTTAATTACTTTTTGAAGAATTATAGGAATTTAAATGATTTTAATGATTCCAGATCTTTTGTTATTTGAAATTATTTACATTAAATCCTTTAATTTTACTGTGTATTATCGGGTTTGGAAGAATCGCTCTCAATCGCTTCAAAAGGCTTTAAAAATGAGTTTAAAGATTTCAAAGACAATAATTATAAAAAATTTGGTTTTACATGGAAATTATGAAATTTTAGTAGTGATCACAAATTAAAGCTAGAATCGCTCTAAAACGAATTTTAGAGAAGAGTAATTTTCCAGTTATCGGCTAAAAACGAACTTCCATTTTCTTGAGTTACAAGTAAGGTAAAGTGGAAGCTGCAAGGGTGAGGAAGAGGTGAGGACTGCACTGTTCTTTACGTTCAATGCATAAGGCAACGAATATTAGGAAGAAGATTTAGAAGGAAAATAAAATTTGCGGGAAAATACTGAAAGCATTTTATAATTTATAGGCACAGGTAAACCGAAAAAATCCAATCTAGTTCTTCAACAGGACTTAATAGATCCTATGTCTATATGCAGGAAGATACTTTAACTAATTTATTGTTTAGTGGCATTGGTAAACTAAGGGAACCTAATCCATTTCTTCGGGTTCTAAAAGTGTTCTATTTGCCTTAGGCATATAAAATTGGTGGAAAATACTGCGAGCTCCTCATAATTCGGTGACACATGTTAACTCTGGAAATCTAATAAAGTTCTTTGAGTAGACCTAAATAAGTCCTATGCTGATGGCAAATATAACAAGTACTTCAGACTCTAGTGAAAGGATTAAGTAACTGAACCTAATACAGCTCTTTGAAAGACTAAACAGTTTGGCGGGTAGCTACAACTCCTCAGTTAAGTCAATGAAAACACATTAATCATATTATTAAACAAAATAGTAATGTATAAATTAATAAAAGCTTAAGATATTTTTTAGAATATATTAAGAATAGAACAATATTTTAAGAATTAAAAGAATATATAAATTTGTAACCATTAATAATAACAGTTATTTTGTAATTCTATTTACCAATATTATTTTCAACAAATATTCTAGTTAAATGCCACTGATTTAAAATTTCTTTAGTTTATATTTAACACAAAAATTATTTTACAATTTAACTGCAATAATAACCTAAAAGTAACCTGACCTTATTTCAAGATTTTTTTTAACAATCTTTTGAAGTTCCCATTTTTGGAAAATAAAGAAAATTTTTTAAAAGAAATTGAAATAAAATTGAAAATAAATTTGTAATTAAGTGTGTCATGCACAATTATACAATTCATACTAAAACTAATATATATTTTATTATTATGATTCAATTTAATTTGATAAAATTATTAAAACTTTCTATTTTGAGAACTTATATATTTTAAGTATATTTTATAATTCAATAAAATTATTATTTGCAAAAAATCATTAAAGTCTGTACTAAAAGGACATTAAATACTCACGTACATTATCAGTATTTTCTGTAATTTTCAAAGCTTTAACTCAAGGTTATAAAATGAGCGGACTCATATCCCAAAACTGCACCCATCCCTCAAACCCCTATATTTTAAGTTCGCTCATAAAATTCACATGAACTCACAGACCGAACGGGCTAAATAAATGTGGATGGATTCTCGGTTGTGAGCGGGAATGAAATTATTAGGTATTTGCGCAACTCAACGTTTCAGTCAGTAAAATGATGAGTGAACTCGATATTTAAGCGGATATAAAATTTGAGTGGAAATTTATTTAGTGTATAAGTTTAATTTATTAAGAATAGAATGCAAAGGATTCAATTTCGAACAGCCCCAAAGGTGAACGAAAATTTTTATTTTGTTATAATTTCAGGATTCGAAATTATTTTAAGAACCTATAGGAAAAACACAATTATCTATTATTTTGAGCTCAACGAATATTATGTACTTGACACTTAAGGTTTCAAAAAAAATTTTGAAAATATTTTTGTGTTTTTTTTTTTTTTTTGTTACAGAAAACTTTCCAAGAAAAATATTTTAAAAGGAACCTAAATGCATAATATTTACTTACTTAGAAAAAAAAAATTTTTTTTAATGGTTTTAAGGAAAAATAAGAAAATGGTTTTTTTTTTTGTATTTATTTTTAACTAAAACCACAATTACAACCATTTAAATTCTGGAAAAATTCCAAAATTAAATATAAATTTTATAAATACATATTTGTTTTTTTTTTTATACCCGTATGACTATATAGTCAAAGGGTATAATAAATTTGCCATTACGTTTGTGACGCAGAGAAGGAGAGGGGGTAGATATAGACTCAAGTGTATGGATCGGATCAGAATCGAAAAATAAATCGATTTAGCTATGTATGTCCGTCCGTCCGTCCGTCTGTCCGCACGATAACTCAAAAACTAAAGGAGCTAGGATCTTGAAATTTTCGCAAATTCGTTTTTTTGCAATAGCCGTCATCGCTATTTAAATCCAACCATTTTGGTCCATGGGTTCGGGTAGCTGCCATACAACTCCTTTTTTTATATGAGTATTACTCTGTACCTATTACAGCTGCGTGTCTGAAATTTTGCCAAAAGTAGTTTAGTTTTATGGCCAAAAAGTCTACAAAATTTGGTTGGTCTAGTGGAGTGGGTTCGAGTAGCTGCCATACAACTTCTTATTTTATATGAGCATTACTCTCCACCTAATTAAGCTGGGTGTCTGAAATTTTGCTAAAACTAGTTTAGTGTATTGGCCAAAGTTTCTGCAAAATTTGGTTAGTCTACTGTAGAGGGTTCGAGTAGCTGCCATACAACTCCTTATTTTATATGAGCATTACACTACACCTAATGAAGCTGGGTGTCTGAAATTTTGCCAAAAATAGTTTAGTGTAATGGCCAAAGTTTCTGCAAAATTTGGTTGGTCTACTGCAAAGGGTTCGAGTAGCTGCCATACAACTTCTTCTTTTATCTGAGTATTCCACTACACTTAATAAACCTGTATGTTTGAAATTTTGACAAAAGTAATTAACCGGATGACGGTCATACGGATATCCCAGAGTTGACACAGCCTACTCTACTACACTCTTCCTCGTTTATATTAAAATTCTATTTTTGTGCCTTATAAGCAATTAAACAAAAAATATATAATACGAACGGAATCCTTTTACTTAAATGTTAAGAATTTTTAAAAATAAAATTTTGTATTCCTTGAAAAAATGAATTAAATATAACATATTATTAAAATACTTATAAAACATTTAAGAACAAACGCAAGGTTTATTTTAAAGTAATTGTAATTGCCGATTGCATAAATTTAGGCGGAAATATTTTGACTAATTCATTAATTTTTCATAATATAATCATTACATAAAATCTAAAACTACAATACAAAATCTTATAAAGAGATTACGTGCGGGGATTGTACCATCCACCCCTTCGTTCAATATCCCATTTCACTAAAAATAAATTAATTATAATTAATGCAATTGCATATACTTATGCGAATGATCTTTTAAAATTGATAAAATTAGCAGGATTCTAAACCGTTCTTTTTCGTTTAATAAGCGATTGCATAAATTTAGGCGATGGTTCTTTTAAAAATGACTATTAGATTGATAGAAGTAGCGGGGGATCGCATTTTTATACTACCTCATTCAAATACCAAAGCATTGAACCATAAATTATTACTTTTGAATATGATTGCAAAAATTTTGGCTATTTTTCTATTAAAACCTTTAAGATTTACAAAATTATTTGGGTATTAGAATTTAAAACAAAAAACATATAATAATAATCGCCTGCTTGAAGACCCTAATCTGCTGGATAGTAAAGTGAATAACTTTTTTACGTAAGGATTAAGTCCAAGGCATATAGGAAAGTACTTAGAAAGGAAACTTGTTTTACTATTTCCCAATTTAATCTCAATTAGTTGCATGTATTACAAACCGACGAACAAATAAAACCGACTAGATCATAAAAGATGTTTACAAAAAAATATTAAAACAATTCCATAAAAGTATCTTAAGTAGATATTACCTACATTTTATATAACATTTAAAAAAAAAAAAAAATAAAAGATATTCCCGACAATTTGGAAAACTAGAAAAACTTCCAAAATTTTCCTATTTTTATTTAATTTTTCTTTATTATTTTCTATGCAATTTTTATTCAACATTTTTACCAAAATATTAAAACAAATATTAATTTAATGTACATTTTAAAAACAATAAAATTATAATTTAATTTTTTGGAAAAAAATAAGGTTATGTACCATTTTTAAAATCAGGACCACAATATTATAAAAGTAGAACAATATTTGCAAAAAAATATTGGCACATAAAATAATTTTCAAGAGTTTTTTTGTACTTATCACACACATTTTATAATTTTTTAATGTATGCTAAGATCTATTTAATATTTTATAGAAAATTTAATTAGAATTTCTTATATGGTATAAAAATTTTGCAAAATTGAAATTATTTAAAAAACCAAAAAAAAAAATTTATAATATTCTTAAGATTCTTTTGGCAAAGACAGAAATTTCAAATAATATTGAAATATTAAATACTGAATAGGGGAACATGCATTCATTTTAAATGTATCTTAAAAATTAAAATCTATTTTATTGTCATTTAATAATTATTGTAAATTTGAAATGTTAATGCAGAACTAACTAATTATAAATGTTGACCTAATTTCATATAGAACCTAAAACACTTCTTTACATTAACTGGACTTAAAGTGACTCTGGTACAATCTTCAATAGTAAGAATGTTAATGCAGGGTGGCGCAAAACGACTGATATAGTTTGAACGTTTAATAACTTTTTTATTTAATGGTTAATTATTATTATGGAGAATATTTTAAGCTTAAGTAGCTAAATTACATCCCGAAAGTGGTGACCATTTTCGGCTTCGCACATTCATGCTCTTTCCAGGACATTTTCCATAACTTTTCGTAATTTTTGATAGCTGTTCTGCTGTGTACAGTTCCATTTCCCCAAATTTTCTTCACAAAATTCGGAAATAAAAATAAAAATCAATTACAATCGTCAATGTAAAGGTAAATTGATCCTTAAAGTACTGAAAATCTAACTAGTACCTAAAGAACTAAATTTGACTTCATGATTAGCTGTTTTGTCAACAAAAATAAGTGTGGAAAACCTGGCTTAAAATTAGACTACTGGAGCCGAATAGGGTTATACAGAGGCTTTACTGCACCTGATAGACCTCTGCAAGACGATAGGAAAGGATAAATGTGTCAGGATGATGATGGCAGCTTTGGTAATGCTTTAAGTTAATTACACTAATTTGAGACCAAGTTTACATATCTTTATAATACAAAATTTTTTCGAAGACCTACGGATTGAAATAAATAAAACCATCTAAAATGCAACAATAATATAAATTGCGAATTGGAATCATATTTTTAAACAATAAAATAGATGTACGTGGGAATATCTCCGCCTTCATAGCTTTTAATGGTATAATATTAATAATTAATACTCTTTACACTCTATAAGTGTAGATATGAAACAAAATCTTGTTTTAACATGCAACTAATTTATTTAAAACGAAGATATTGAAATTTTAGGTAAATATTTTGAATAAAATATGGAAAACGTACGAAGTTCACTTAATTATTATTTGGTTCACCTTTATCTTCTCATTCCATTTTAATACCAGTTTATTAATTAGTAAGTCAATTACTTATATTTAATTTAATTACTTTTTTTGTCAAATTTACAACCAACTTTTTGTTAATTTACAATTGTTTTTTATTTGCTTTTTATTTCTCTAATTTTAGTTTATCTTTTTAATTTTCAGATTTCCATATTTTTGTTTACCGTTTCATATTAAATAACGGTGGTATTATCATATAACAACACATTTTAATGATAATATATGATGTTAAAAAATCTGAAAAATCGGTCCTTTCCCCGGCTTATTTAATTTTAAATGCTATGAACCCAGTGTTTCGACTCACAGTGAGTCTGTGGCATTGTGAGTCAATACGCAAATAATACAATAAGCCTGTATTATATTTTGAATAAATTTGGACTAATTTTCAATTTAGAAATGAAAAATTTAACCAAATTTTTAAACTTTGACACTTGCGAACTGGAATTTTACAGAAATAACAGTTAAAATATAACTTTATATGGTACAATTACAATTAATTATAACGGTACATTGTACAAGTCTATATTAAAACAAATAAAAAATAATTTTGCCTTTTTCATGTTTTATAATTTGTTTATTTTTCTTTTTATCTTCCTTAATTAAAAATATCAGAACTTTCTTTTCTGTACTTTTTTGACTCGCGATTTTTTTACGCCATTTAATAATTTTTAAAATTGTCTGACTATTTTATTGACAAATTGAATACATATTGGATTTTTTTTGATATAATTGAAATACTGCTTTAATGTGTATTATAATTTTGGAAGTATAGTGGATCGGACCTTAAGTTGTAGGTGTTAGGATGGCACAGTCTCATTTCCTTCATAGCAAACAACAACAACACAATTTTATAAACTAAATGTGATAAGATAATTGCATACATTTAGGCGTTTGCAAATATATTCTAACACATTTATTAATACCGTTTCTTGAAAATGTTATAAATTGTTTGTACGCAGTACTGCTTCAAAGGTAAGCATTTACCGCTAATTATTATACCTACACTTTGTTTCTTAAAAAACTTAATTATACATTTGAAAATTCAAGAGCAAAATACTTTAAAGCCTTTTAAAAGGTCTAGATACTTTCCTTTAAGTGCTATAACCATATTAAAAAAATAAGTCTTACAAGAAAATACTGTTAGTCAGTAGTAATAAAGATTATATAAAATAATAATAATTTAATTTTTTACAAACATTTTTTTAATTACCTGTACTTATATAATTTTTATTCCCAGATTTTCTAATAAAAAAAGTTTTCATATAAACAATTGGGGTAAACATATAAAATTTAATAAACGATGTCGTAAATGTATTATGTATTAAAATTATGTATCTTAAAATGATCACGTGGAAATTTTGTTTTTTTATTATAAATCTGAATTAAATTTTAAAGATGTCTTTAAAGAAAATTACGAATTGTAGTTCTTAGTTCGACAATGCTCTAGATTTTGAAGCTCGATATAGAATTTATAACGTACTACATTTGCGGAGTAAGGTACTTCTGGCAAATAAGGCCTAGCTAACGAAATTTGATAAAATAATTAAAACTACTGAATAAATTCAATAACATTTATTTCATTTTAGTTAAACAGAATCTTATACTTAAAAAAAAAAACATAGCAGTCCATTCTGACTAGGAAACATAAAATTATAAACATTTCACAAAAATGCTAAAAAAGGCCTTATTATACTATGTTAGTATAATAAGGCCTAAATATTTTTTCATATATTTAATAAGGCAAGTGTATTTTTAAAAAACAAACAAAAAAAAATTCGATAACTTAAAAAAAATTCAACATATTACATAGTATGTTTTGTTATTTATATCTTATATTCTAAAAAAATTAAAAAAAAATTAAATTTTTTTACTTAAAAAAAAAAACATTAATTCAGTCAAGATAATTTGTTTTTTTTCGTTTTTTTGGTGGCATGATACAAAAAGAGCTTAGATCTGGAAACACATTTTATATACAAATTACCAATATTTATTATTTACCTCTCGGAAAATATAAAATGTGATTAATTTTAATATTAATATTCGTTTTTTAAAAATAATAATAATAGAGAGTTTAATAAGGCCTATAAATTTTTTTAATAGGCCTTATTAAACCTTTATTAACTATTTTTTATAAAATCTAAAAAACCACTTTTTTAATAAAATATTAATAAAATAATTTCTTTTGTTAAAGAAAGCAATCACAAAGTAAATATTTAAGACAAAATAAGAATAATAATTATAATTTTAGTCAAAATCTTACTTACGTTAAAAAAAAAAAAATTTATATTATCACAAAACAAAAGAATCCTCAAAATATAAATACAAATAATATCAAAATGGCTGTAGTGAAATAAGTAATTTTTTTTATCGGACATTTTTGTACAATTATCAATGGATGTGTAAATCAATAAAGTACATTTTAACATTTTTAGTATGATTTTTGATGTTTAGGCCTTATTACCCGCTAGGCCTTATTTGCCGGAGGTACCTTAGCTGAAGAAGACATTAACAACCGCATTAAACTAGCACGAATGACGTTCGCGAGACTTTGGACAATCTGGTCATAGATAAAGGCATCACAACACGAATATATGAAGACTGTGTGAAAGCGAGTCTTCTCTACAGCAGTGAAACATGGCTAAATAAATAGGCTCCAAGTTTTTGAAAATAAATGCTTCCGAACAATTCAAAATATAAGATGACCCAGGAGAATTTCAAATGAGGAATTACTGAGAGTACATCGGGGCAGGAAACAATTCTCTGGCAAATAAGGAGAAGAAAATGAAGATGGATTGGTCATACACTTTGGAAAGTGCCAGAAAACATCGCGCGCCAAGCCCTAAACTGGAAGCCACAGGAAAAAAGAAGTGTGGGTAGACTTAGCATAAATAGGTCTATAAATGGATAAGGTCAGTTGCTAAGGAAATTGAGATTAGCGGCAGAACGTGGACAGAAGTGAAACAAACAAGCAGAAAAAAAATCCTTTATGCTATGAGTTAAACATATAGTTCTACTTTATATAATCCGTAAGAAGAGGGAACAGTTTTGATTTTGGCAAATTTGAAACTACTTTGTCTATAATGTTAGACTATAAAGTCAAGCATCTAAAAGAACAAGCACTTTCTTATTATTAGGGTTACAACTTATGTTATATTAAAATAAACTAAATATTTCAATAGAACTGAGACTTAACATACTTAATTTTTAATTAAGGAGCCTCTGAGATGTGGTTGACAAACACTTGGCTTATTAATCAAGTAAGTGCCGATTCAATTGCCGTACAGGTTATCATTTTCTTAATTTTATGTTTACATAATTAAATACACAAGATTATATTCAAGAAATTAAAATTGATAAGTATATCTACTATAAATTCTATTCCAATATGGTTGTTGAACTAGATGAAGAATATTTAACATAAATAAACCACTAATTTAATTATATTTAAGAAAATTTTCATCTTCAATCGAAGGCAAAACTTAATAAATTCAATGATATATTCAAAAACAAATACTTAGTTCATATTAATAATATAATATAATAAATTAATTAAAATAAAATATTGATGCGAAGTGTTTAACTAAATTTCTGCTCTAATTAATAAAAGAATCTTAATAATATTAAACAATGTGGTTAATTAATAGAAAATAATTAAATTTTTTTGAGTAAACAAAAATTTTAATATACGAATATTAAGATTGTATCAATTACATTTTATTTTAATTAAATTTAATTGACCTTTCTTTGAATAATTAACGAATTTTAATTTTAAAATAGTTAAAATATAAAATAAATAATTTTATTATTATCAGAAACGGCACTTTAATTTTTTAATCTTTAGAAAGATTTCATATTTTATTGGATTAATTTAATTTGAATATTATTTGAATATTTTATAAAATAAATTTCATTAATTAATATTAATTGATTAATATTCAAATCGATATTATAATTAAATTACTGTTAATTTTTATTAAACTTTAGTATTGAATTCTGAAATTTCTCAATGTAAGTGGAGAGCAAGACTTATTTCTTTTTTAAAGCGCTAACTGTTCAACTATTAGGCTACTAAGCCTATCTATACCATAGGTAGATGTTGGAACAGGGGATTATATTATATTCGTGTTATTAGAATTGGTCTTATTGAATTCCATATACAATTTAAACATGAGATAGTACTAGGCCTTATAACATGTAGAATTTACAATTCTATTTTTGTTTATAATGTAATAGATATTTTGTATTTTACTTATATGGTATTCTATATCTGCGAGTTATATTATTCAATTAAATTATTTGTTTATATTTTGCATTTGTTTATATTTTTATATTAATGTATTTTTTATTAAAGATATATAATTATTAATTTTTGATTATGCCATTAATTTGAACCCAATGGCGAATGGTAGCAGAGTCGAGTCAAAAACCAGAAAAGTTTTTTCACTTTTACTAGAATTCGAGCCCGGGCCTTTCCGCATGAAAGGTTGGCACTCAACCACTGTGCTACCTAACCGTAATTTTCAGAATTCTGATTAGTAGGACTATTTAATAATCCAAGACCGTTCTTTCTCGAAAAAAAACTTTGGACTTTAAATTTGAATATTAAATTCTTTATAGAAGAAGAAAAATTATAGAAGAGAAATTTATGGGGAAAGAATAGAATTTGAAGAAACATTTTCTCAAAAATTTAGTGAAGATTTTGGTGGAAGCTTTGGTGATGGTAATGGACCAAACTTCGATTCAAATGGCGGTAATTTTGGTAGTGGAGGTTTTGGTGGCAGTAATGGACCAAACTTTGGTTCAGGCGGTGGTGGTAGCGGATTTGGTGGCATATTGGTTCTTTACCTGCATAATATATGAAATTACATAAGCTTATACTTGTATGTTATAATTGCGATAACTCTGCTTCATAAGAATAAGCATATGTGCTACATATTTCTTGTTTGACTTTAAAATAATTTGAGTGGATTGTTTTATTAATTTATTATTGTCCTTAACTGCTAGACTAACAAAACTGTGTCTACCATTGGTGAATGTTGGAACAAAAGTAAAATGAAGAATAGAATTAATAGAATGATGTACTGGCATAAGTTTAATATGCTTATTATAAGAATTGATCTTTATAAATTCATTTTACAATTTAATACGTCATATGAGATAATAGCATTTACTAGGGTTGGTGTCAAAATCACGGTTTAGTGAATTCCGTTTTTACAATCTTGTTTAGAAAATCTTGTTTAAAAGGCTGATAATTCTGGAGACTTTTTAATAAAAAACGAGATTTTCTAAAAGCGAAATTTTTACAAAACTTGAAAATTTCTAAAAACAAACGCGAGATTTAAAAAAAAGATTTACTAAACCGATATTAGTTTTGTGACGCACTTTATGTCTTAATGTCTTAAATTTCAATAGAACAAATCTGTTATACATTGTATAACAATTTAGTATTTGAATTATATGGTATTCCTGTATCTTAAATGTTATATTATTCAAATAAATTATTTGTTTCTATTTTATATTTGTTTTAAATAAAATTTTAACACTGAAATATATTATTTAAAATATTTTTAACTGTTACAGAATAATTAATTATATTGATGCATTGTTTTACTGATAAGTGAATCGAATTGACAGTTTTTTCAACACGTGCGTGTTGAATAACAGTTCTATAACTGTCATTTCGTACAATGACTGTAAATCGATTCATTGATTTAAAAATATAAAAGTCTTACACTTGTTTTATAACACCCCCGAAAATTATCTTGAAATCAATTAAAATGTCAATTTTTTTGACACAATTCTTATAATATGTCATTTAATTTTAAATTTTTTTTATAACATATCAAAAATTTTTAAATCTGAATTCAGCTTATAGAAAGTTAAAAAGTGAATTTAAATTTAATTAAATAATCAACATTTAACTAAAAGAATTAAATTTAATAAGCATATTATTGCAAAATCAATTGAATTGAATGAAATGAATTGAAATAAATCACTTTTGATTGCTGATATAAAAGATTTATAAAATTTTTCCTCAAAAATTTATATCTCTTTTGAAATTCTTAATTCTGTGTTATATATTATATATTTGATATTACTATAAATATTAAATTCACTTTCTAAATTGAATTAACTTAATTTCAGTTTTTTTTTTTTTAAACCTTCCCATAGAATTTAAGGGAAATCCGAACAAGATGGGGAGAATTAATTTATTATTTTACTTGTTTTACCCAATTTTACCCCTAAATATTAAAAAATTTTATTGATGAAATATTTTTCAAAAATTTCCATTTTCCTTCCGTTTAATTTAATCCAAAAACTTACAAATGTCTTTCTATATTTTTTTATTTTGAAATATTATTAGCTTTCAACATAAAATAATCAATTTTAAATATTGATAATATAAAAAAACAAAGTACGAACACTGAAAGGGGAAAGAACTCGTTAATTTTATATTTCCGGTATCTTTTTAGTCTTAAAATGAAACGCAAAACTTAAAACAAACTAGCAAAAAACAAATTATATTTAGCACGATATCTTTTGAAATTTTATTTATTTAATTTTCATGTTAATCGGTTTCATCGTTTTTCATTTTATATTATGTTTGTAGTATCAAGGTTTTTTACATAAAATTAGTTTAATGAAATTGATACAAGGGGGTAAGAAAGAGACAGTAGATATATTACATTATAATAAGGAGTTTGTCTTATATCAGAACAACATACATTTAGAAATTGATTTTTCCAGCTAATCATTTTAATATCATTGAATAGACAATAGGTCATGGGTATTATAAAATTACTCATTTGTTTGTGACGCATCGATTCAGAAATGACAGCTGTCAACCAATACGTTATTTTGACCAATACGGTCACAAAATTACCGGTCGCGGCTCAATAATTTGTTTAAAAAATATAAATATAAGACACTAATTGTTTGTTTTAAAGCTATTTGTGTCCGCCCATCCGTTTGTCGATCTGTTAAAAATTCATTATTTGCCAGCTGACATTCAAATTTTAACAACCTAGGCTACATATCTTCAGAACTAATAAATTAATATTCAAATTAGACAATTAAAGTATTAAAGAAGCTCGTTTGCAAATTTTGAGGTTCCTTGAGGCAAAGCTAAGTGTAGCTGCAATAAAAATTTCTGGAACCAAATTGCAGATCTTTGCAACTAATAAAACTAAAAAGTTGAAAATTAAATTTCATACATAGTATAATATTACAAGCAATTTTGTGAAGTTTAAATATTTGCATCACATTTTTGGGAACCTGGCCATAGAGAGGTTTCTAATCGATACCTGCAAATCAAATTAAACTACGAGGTTCAAATTGAAAATGGGTAAGTAAAGTAATAGGGATAGCGTGTTGGAAAACGCGCATTATTCGAATCATTTAAGGAGCTAGGCATTTATTTAAATCGTTTTAGAGGGTTCGCATTAGTAACTCAAAGTTGACAAGGACAACTACAATCTTTTTCGTTTTATTTTAATTTCAACTTATTATAAGCTATTTCGTTATTTTCTCTGATTCACATTTTTTTTTTTATCATTTCTTTGATTCAGTCAATAGAAATCATAAATTTTGTGAAAGGAAGGCTTTTTAACATTTCCGTACACTGTTTTTTTTTTTTTTTTGTCGAATATTTAACAATTTTCTTATGTTAACTATTTTTCGTGCAATATAACAATATTATATATAAAGAAAGAAGAGTTAAGATAAATTACAAGTTATTTGTTTTAAGAAAGAGCCCATCCCTAATAAAAAGCAAAAAAAACTTGATTCAAGTGAAATGAATCGATTCATTATAATATACAGAGTAAAAAAAAAAAAAAACTGTAAAAATAAAGGATGTCTAATAATAACAGTAATTTTTCAATAAATTGTATTACATTATTGAACGAATATTTTTGTTTTTTTGTTGTTGCTTTTTTTTCTGATTTCGTGTTCTTTTTAATAAAATTTCGTATTTAATTTTGTATGTGTTTTTTTTTTGAAAATTTTTAAAACTATGGCTATGATTATAAAACACTCTGTTAAAAGGATCAAATTAAAGAATCATTTTATGTTTATTTATTTATTTTTTTTTTTGTTGTTGTTGGAATTTTGTTAAATTATCCTTTAAAATTTTATGAATCTGAAATAGTACATGGTATTCTGTATCTTGCAGATATATGTATGTGTATATACAAATATGTAATAATCAAATATACAAATATGTAATAATCATTTTAATTTATAAAAGGATATATGGCGTATTAAGTATATATTATTATGTATACATTAATATGTGTGTAAGTATTTTTTATATATATGTATACATTTATGAAAACATTGATACGTTTGCAACAAAAAATTTTTGAAAAGAAGATGTGATCATTTCGTTAAATGGAGCATTTAAAATGGTAAATTATCCTTTAATACAAAAAAATGAATCAAAAAAAAAAATATTTTGGTTAAATTGATTTCTTTTGTCTTAAAAAACTGTTTTTTTTTTTGGGACAATCATTGGACTCAATTTTTTTGTGCTAGTATTCTACTTTGAAACATTTTTACCCAACTATATCTTAAATATCAGTGAAAAGCTTCAGAAAACAACTATTTGAAGTGTGCGTAGTTCAAATAGGTAAGTTGCGAATTTAGCACACCAAACCCATCACTCACACTTTTTGAACTAATGAGTGAGACTTGGGATACAAGTTTACAGTTTAATTTTGAGGATAGGGATGTGACAGGATTATTCAGGATCCATTCTTTAGAGTTATATGATTATGAGGGATGCAGAAAATTTAATGGAATATTTAGAACAAATATGTGAATTTTTTTTGTTTAATTAATATAAATCAGTAATCACGTATGCATTTCCAATTTGAAGTCATACATGTGATGAAATATGGTTCCAAATAAGCGAAAACCACATGACTAACAAATTTCTTTTAAATTGATAGTTCGAATGTGTGGGATGAACATCTGTTCTCCATCTTGTTTGACGTTGGAGGATTTTGAGTGAAAGCATCAATTGTTAATTTCTTTAAACTAGGTGTTTGCCGCCAGAAGATATCTATAAAACTAGGTCAGAGACCCATCTGCACATCGTCGGTTGAGTGGAATGGTCGTTGAGGTGACATTGAGATAATTTATAAAACTAATCACCCTCTTATAGTAATATAAACGTTATATACTTATATTATAGTTCTTCATAAATAGTGAATCAGTGAATTAAAAGGGTTCATTATTTTTAAAACGAGTTATTATGATGTGAATCAACACGATTCACTTAATTTATGCATTCGGACACTACATTGCAGCTAAATATACTCAAATGGAATGTGGAAAATCCATCTTTCAGTTTCTATTCTGAAGTTCTTCAAATGCTTTCCTAGTGATTCACCAAGATTCTCTTTAATTTTATATTATCATTTCATTGAATCACTTTCTTTTGCAAAAATATTTATACGCTTAAATAATTTTTTTTTTATTCATATTTCATCATATTCATACCAACATATCAAATACTGGAACTGGAACAACCCTGTGTCTTTAAAAAAAAAAATTTTATTTTTCGTGCTCTTTTTCTCTGCTCTTAAATTGAACTTTGAAATCATGAACTGTTTGGTGGAATATTAAAAAACAAAATATTGAATCTTCTTTTCCATCTTCCCACCCTGTAACTAAAATGTCTCGAAGTATTGGTGATGATTTATTTCATACTTGATATCTTTAAATAAAATTTACTTCAATATTATCTTCAAAAATCATGGGAATTTTTTAAGGCTCCTTAAAAACAAAAAGAAAAAAAAAAAAACTGAAGAAAAAGTAATAGTAAATGGAAAAATTTATTTCGAAAAATTACTCATATACTTTAAGTGAACCCTGAACATGTATGAATGCATTATACACTTGGAAAATTCATATGATAAAATTTACATATAGTATATTAAAAATAAATTTTCTTTTTTCGCATCTTTCAGAAAAAGTTTTTTCTTTATTTTTTAGTTTTTTATTTCAATTTAAAACTTAAATAAAGATTTTGTAAAAATTTTTTTTAAGGATTTTGAGGAATAAGAACTTAAAAATGGGATTAAATTGTGATTGAATTTATTGAAAGGTGGAGGTTTTGTAAAAGACGAAAGGAAAAATTATTTGAAAAAGAAAAAAAAAATTGAAGATTAAAGAAAATAATTTTTGATTATTTTTTTTTTTTTGAAAAAAACTTTTACACGTGCATCTCAGTTGCTATACTTTAGACGTTGAACTTTGTACTCTTCATGCATTGTGCTATTTATAGAAGGTACGATATAACACGTTAAAAAAATAAACTAAATTTATAATAAATATGATTTGTAATTCGATACAACCAATTTAGTAATGCCCTACATCGCAAAAGTTAGGAGATAGGAGACGTGTGATAGGTACCCAAACTACCACTCTAATTCATCCCTAAGTCTAAGAACATAATATAAGTAGGAAAGAAGATTCATGTACGTAATATCAAGTTAAAAATATATTAATTAATTTCGAAGAACTCGTGGAAAGTTTATAAACCTAATATCAAATTAATATTATCTCAATGTATTTCGAAGAACCCGCATCAGCATCCTTATTCATTTTAAGATATGCTCATTTACGCTTTTCTCAATTGACAGCTTCCATAGTTCGAAACCATGGTGTGGCCTCGCCTAATTGCAATCCCCGCCTTATTTTTGTCATTTGTAATCATATGTTCGACACATGCTCCTTTTGGTGATTACAAACACCGTAAAGCATATATATTATATTAGGTGTTGGATATAAAAAAATCAACATAGATATTATATTTCTTCCGAATTCGAAACAATTTGATTTAATTAACAATAACTTTAAGTATTTGACTTTTATCTGATAATTTATCAACATGAACTTTCAGGGATTTTCGTATTGTTTTAAAAATTTTTCTTAGATTTGGGTAAATAAATTCTTTTAAATTAAAAAGTTCAAGGGAATTTAAAATATTTACAAGTAATTCAAAAAACATTTTTCAGATTTTAAGATTTCATTGCTATGAATTATTTAATCAGATTTGATTTTTATATTACCATTATCAAGTTCTAGAATTATTTTAAGAAACACCCCTGTCCCAGTAGCTTTTTAACCAGTTTATTGAAAAAATATCCTTTAGGAACGACTGGGTGGCACAGTGGTAAGAGTGATTTCATGCGAAAGTCTCAGGTTAGAATTCAAGTGAAAGCGAAAGAAAACTTTATCTGGTTTTCGACTTGACTCAGATACAATTCGCTTTTGGGTTCAAATTAATGAACCAATGAATAATTAAGAATTATATATCTTTAATAAAAAATACATTAATAAGACAATATTAACATATGCAAAATATTAACAAATAATTTAATTGAATAATATAACTCACAGATATAGAATACAAAATATTACAATTTAAACAAAATAGAATTGTATCTATTGAAAATCTAAAACGTTTCTACATGTTATAAGGCTTATTACTATTTTATGTTTAAATTGTATGTGGAAGTTATTAAGATTAATTTTAATAGAAGTCATTAACACGAATATAATATGACCCCCCTCTTCCAAAATGTACCTATTGTATAGACAGGCTTCTTAACCTAACAGTTGAACTGTTACACTAAAAAAAATAATTATTATTATTTGAGAAACCTACTCCAGGCCAATAGAAAAAATATCCTTAATACTTTAGAAATGCCAATCCCAATGTTCTTACTATGTTTGTTTTTTTTTTTTTTTTTATTTTTTTAAATAAACTTTTATTTTGTTATATTTTTTACATATGAGTATCTTAACCTACAAAACAAAGTTAACAAACAAGGTATATCTCTTTTATTTTTAACATTTAAAAATATTTGGATTTTTTTATTGTTAAATTTAATATATAGTAAGTAAAATTATTTCTGTTTCTGTAAGAACAAAACTATTGTAATATAATCTTATAAATACATTGTAAAATTTAAAAAATCAATGTTTAATAATTTTTTTTTTTTTTATAAAACTTAACTAACTAAACCTAACTTAACCTAAACTTAAATTTAAATAAACTAACTTATTGACTATAAAATAGCACAAATGCTTTTAGAAATTAAATTAAGATGTATTTAACCACCAATAATCTTTATTTATAGCTTTATCTTTTTCTGATATGGACATTTCATATCTTAAATTATCTCCGTTAATATTGCCTGGGATATACTCGATTTTTTTGCATGTAGCCCGTCTACTATAATGAAATAGTATAGGGACATGATCTTGGTTTTGAGTGTATCTATATTTGTCTAAGAAGATGAAGTGCTCAGGAGCTATAAAACCCGTGAGCAAGGTCTTCTTAATGTACTCCTCATTGTGGTAAAATATATGTGATATTAAACCATTTTCTGGAGTTTTTAATGCTCTATTAAAATGACTTCTGATTAATTTTATCATAAAATTATCTATTCTCATGATTTTGGCTTCCTTGTAAAAATATTTATTAGAATAAAAATGCTTGCATTCGGAATCAGGCTTTCTATGTTTATTAATACAAACTCTTATGCACTTTCTTTCGAATTTACGTATTTTTTCCATTAAGCTTGCACTAATATTGTACCATATTGGTACCCCATAGACAAGATTTGGCCTAATTAATGTCTGGTAGCATATTATTTTAACTCTATTGCTAATATTTTTGTTGTAAAAGAGTTTTTTAGCTGCCATAAAGGATTTATTGCCTTTATCTATTGAGTATTTTACATGATCTATGAAGTTTAAGTTTCGATGTAACTGAACTCCAAGATATTTAACGAATTTTTTGTTTGCGAGAGTTGACATAGGCGATTTAATTTTAAATTGTTTCCAATTTTTTCTAATGTCTGAACTAGTTTTGTCAACCGTATTACGGAATAATATGGTTTCACATTTGTTAAAGTTCATTTTTAATATCCATATCTTGCAATAATCCTGCACAATATTAAACATTTTTTGTACATTATATTGTATGCTATTTACAGTGTCATTCGCAGAGTATATTATAATATCATCTGCGAATGCCAGGGCGTAGTTATTTCCTTTTACTCGTTCTAGCAAGAATAAAAGATCTGCTGTATATATAGTAAAAAGGATAGGGGCATTAACAATACCTTGCTGAAGACCGTTTTCAATTAGGAATGATTTGTCAGACTCGTTATTTTTGCTATATACTAAAAATTTGTTGTTATATAACATATTTTTAATCAGTATAATTAAGCGTGGCGGGAACTTATATTTTATTAGTTTATAGATTAATCCATCCAACCAAACTGAATTAAAAGCCTTTTCAAAGTCAATCAGACAGGCCCCAATGCCGTATTTCTTGTTTATGAACCAGCAGATATCTGAGGTTAATTTAGTTATAGTATTAACAGTACCATGTTTGTGCCTAAACCCAAACTGGTTTTCTGGAATAAGATTGATTGACTTTGCATAATTTGAAATTTTATCGTTTATTAAGGTTTCAAATACTTTACTAATGTTTGGCAGTAGGCTTATCGGTCGATAATTGCTGGGATTGGTTGGATCTTTGCCAGGTTTTTTTAGCAATATCGTTTTCGATGTTTTCCAAATATGCGGGAAATACGAATTATTCATTGCATTATTGAATAGGATAACATATTTCGAAATAATTACACCACTTAAATTTTTTAAAACTATGTTTGGGATTTTATCGATACCAGAAGAAACTTTATTTTTTAAAGCTTTAAACTTTAAATAAAGCTCAGACTGGTTCGTGAATTCGCTATTTTCACCACTTTGTTCAGATGCTTTGTTTGTGTTGGAGAAATTACTCAGAGTTGAGTTGAAATTTAATGTTTGAGAGTTATTGAATTGTGTTATTTTATTTATGATTTGGTTATGTATTCTGTTATTTGTAGGTATATTGATTTTGTGAGTGTTTTCAATGTATGTGCCAAGTACATTGTAAATTTGTGATTGATCTTCTACTATAAATTTATTTGTGGTGGTTTTATTTAATTTGTTGAAGTCTATGTTATTTTGAGAGAGTAAAGTTATATCATTTTGGTCTATGTGTAATTTTGAAATCTGATTGTATTTGTTTTTGCGGAATATTTTATTTATTTCTGGGAACATGTTTGAACTATTTGTTGGAGTTATTTTTTGGAAACGAAGTAGCCAGTATTTATTAATTTCTATTTTAATTTGTTGTTTAATTAATGTATTGATGTTATTTAGGAGGCTTTTGAGCAGTTGAATTTGTTGATTAGAAAAGTTTAATCTTTGTTGTTTGATCTTATGTATATCGTTCATGAGGCTGTGTTTTTTGTTTAAAAGAATTTTTAGCTTAACTGAGTAGAATTTTTTTAAATTATTTTGATTTTTAATTTTTGGTATAACTTCATCCATAGTTTTAAGAATTATTTCGTTCAGCTGTAAAAGATGATAATCTACATTTTGGTTAGACAAATTGCAGTTATCGAAAATTTTATTGCAATTGTTGGAGTTGTATTTGGAAAAATAGTTTGAATTTAGTTTACTTTGAAATTTGGCCCAGTTTACTTTTGAAAATATGAATTTATTACTATGACTTGGTAACTCTTGCAATAAAAGCTCTTCATTTTTTAGTGACATTGGAATTTGAATGGCATTATGGTCACTATCGTATGGGAGAGTGGTGAGTTTGTTTTGATTTGTTTCAAAACAAATTTTTATTCTGATATCTGTTATCACTAAATCAATATAAGAATTTGCACGCGGTAGTGTTGGTGCATCGGTTAAGAGTAAGTTACTCTTGTATAAAATTTTGTTGTCTTGTAACCATTTGTATAATTGATTGCCTCGAGTATTGTTAACACAGTTTAACCAAGAAGTATGTTTGGCATTAAAATCGCCAGTTAATATATAGAAATTATTGAGATTCGAAAGATTTAAAATTTCGAATATTTTTTCTAATTCTGTTAAAAAACTATTTGAATTTCTATTTGATGCATAAATAGAAATTATAAATAATTTTTTTCTTTGTTTTAATTGTAATGATATAATGCATGGTTCGATACATAAAAAACTATCGAAAATGCGATTATTTACAATATCATATTGGAAACATTTTTTAATGCATATGGCAGCACCGCCACCATCAATATCGATATTTCGATCATTTCTAATTATGTCATAATTATCCAATGACATATGGTTATTTGGTTTTAATTTTGTCTCGCTCATGCAAATTATGTCAGGTTTATTGAACTCTACAAAGTGCATAAGAGAAAGCTTTTTATTGTTGGAGATTAGTGAATTGACGTTTATGGATATTATTTTTAATTTAGTATTGTTGATATTCATTTACAAATTAGTTTTTAATTTTTAGTGATTGCATACAAATTTTTATATTATTAGAATTTTGGTTAATTTGTTTTTTTAGTGTAATAGTTTCATTTTGCATATTAATTAAAATATTTTTAATTTCAATTAAAATGCTATCATTACTATTATTGGTGTTTAAATTTGAATTTGTAATATTAGAATTATTATTGTTATTTTTAAGGTTAGAATTATTTTGTTTTGTGCTATTTTTTACAATATTTGAGAATGAAATATTTTTATCAATAAAATTTGAATTAAAGTGCTTACTTACAATTTTTTGTTTTGAATTATCTTTAATTTTTTGTCGAAGCTCCATTTTTTTAATATAAACTGGGCATTTGGTGTATGATGCCGGATGCCCGTGGTTCCCACACAAGGTGCAGAATAATTTATCTTTTGGATCTTCTGCAGATATTGAACATTGTTCTGGCCTGTGATTATTGCCACATTTAACGCATCTCAACTGCATATAACAATTAGCCGCTGAATGTGAGAAGCGTTGACACTTTGTACATTGTAAGTTATGGGATTTTATTAGTTTTTCCCATCTTACTATTTGGTAGTCCAGCACATTAATATTCATAATATCATTTGTCAAGCTATCAGCTGAAGCTTGAACGATATAATATGGAAGAGTTATTCCGTTGTTAATGGAATATTTAGTGGTTAATCGTGTAACCTTTTCAAATTTTATGTTTGTTGTTTCTTGTTCTTTCAAGAAATGAAGAACTTCCTCTGGTGAGTACATACTATTTAAACCTTTTAGGATTAAGGTTTTCTTTTTTTCCGTTTTAGGTGTGAATGTAAAATGGTCAATTTTACCTTCTTCTAGCAATGCACGAGCTTTTTTAAAGTCTTCCATATCGTATGTGTACAACGATGAATGCTTTTCATTGTGCTCTTTTATCGCAAAATTTTTTATACCTAATTTATTCTTGATAAGACATTTTAGCCTGTCAACTCTGGTATCAAACATATTTATTGGTGGCATTTTTTCACCTTTTCCGCGCAGGAAATTAATAGTTGATGGTCGTTTTTCTTTTTCAGATTTTTTTGTTGGTGTTTTTTTGAGGTTAAGGACATCAAATGTGTTCTCCTCGTCAATTTCAACAATTTTTGGCTGTGCTTGGTCGTTGTTATCTTCTTCTGTTTCGCTGTATTCATCGGTAAGATCCATTAATGAGCTGTAATAGTTCGACTCGTTTCTTGGTGAACTAGATGATGTTGAAGGATCAAACTTTTTTAAGGCTTTTCGTAATTCATTATTTTCTTTTATTAAGTGTTCAACTAAATTTTCAATTCGGCTTGCACCGCTTTTAGCTTTTTGTTGGTCTTTATTTTCACTTTTGTCTAGGATTTCTTTAAATCTGACATTTATTGTCTCTTTTAATAAGTTTTTTTTTTTTTTCGATGGCATGATTGCTATCCTTGATAGGATGCAATCTGTAATTATACCACTTATTTATTTTAAAAAATTTATTTTTTTATTAAAGTTTTTTTTTTTTTGTTAGATTTTTTAATAAGATTTTTAATCTTAAATATTTTTTAATTTTTGATTTTTATAATATTTTTATTTTTAATTTTTTTAATTTTCACAAAGGATAATAAACTTGATCGCTTGACAGCTGAAATCGAAGTCCGTTCTTACTATGTAATGTCCTAATGTTCTTAATTATGTAACAAATAAAACAATTTTTAGCCTAAAGATATGCAATTGTATAAATTTAGATAAAAATGTTGAATTAATAAGGTCCTATGCAGCTGAGAGCTTCACAATTTTTAAAATCAATATATTTTTTTATTTTAGATTTAAATTAGCAAATAAATATATAATTAAATAATAGAAATACAAGTATCTTAATAATGTATTAATTAAATATAAACTCAATTTAGTTTCAAATATATTATATGAGTGACAGATATCGTGAAAAGGTCTTTCATATAATAAATTAATAATGAGGAAAGGATAATTACAAAAAAAAAAAATAAAAAAATATTTTTATTTAAGGACCTACACATACATGGGTATATATTGAATAGGTATATTAATATTATACCATGGATTTTGTATTAAGTAAGTACCTTCATT
>OY720442.1:129401514-129464226 GCA_963082915.1 Dolichopus griseipennis
ACACCACTCACTTTTCAAAATAATTATTGTTAGTGAAAATGGTTTTATTTTTTTTTTTGTTTTTGTTGTTTTTTTTTTTGGGTTTTGTCATTGGTTGAAATTAAATGCGAGTTCTTATAAAAGTTCTTCGAATTTTATTTTTATTTCAAAAGTAAGTAATTGGAACGACAAAGTTTAATTTTAAAATGTTGAAAAAGTAACTCACCATTCAGCTATTCTTGTAATTGGTAAAGATCGTTTTTTGATATTATTTTATACTGTGGGTAGGTAGCAAATTCATTTGAAATTAAAAAAAAATAACTGTAAAAAAAAACAAAAGAAAAAAAAACTTGTCACTTTAATTGTATCCAATTTAATTTTTCAAGAAGTGTGTTATAGAAAATAATTAAACAATTAATTAAGGGGTTTTTAAAAAGAACATTTTTAAAATTAATGAATGTAGCATAATGAGTTTTGGATAAAGTGTGTATTGATAAATAAATTGATATTATAATTTATGAATACCTAATAATGAAAAACCAACAAACTTGTTTAAAAATCACTAAAAGCATTTGAGTAGAGGAAGTTCCGTAATTTCCAGTGAGCAGACCTATACTAATTTTTAAGAATTTTATCTGCTCCAAGATTTAAGGAATTTAAATTAAACTAGGGCCTTATTGCACCAACACTAATCACTCATAAAATAATAATTTTTTTGACAAGTGAGTATTTTTTACTAATCAAAATTCATATGTTTGCTGTCAAATACGGTGTTGGTGCAAAAAAAATGTTGATAATTTGATAATTTCATTAGTGATAAGTTGTTGGTGCAATAGGGCCCTATTGAGAGTATAATTACATTTAAAACTTAAACTGTCTAACTTTAGCCGTCTAGAACATATGACAGATTAACAGTTCGTGTAAATATAGTTCCCAATAATTGTAAATTAAAGTACCGTAGGGAAACCTTTACATCTACTTTACGTATATTTATAAAGCTTATAAAAATTGGGACCAATATTAACATCGAAAATGATATAAACGTAGAAATAAGACGTAGAATAACCATGGCAAGCCATTGCTACTCCGGTTTGTCAAAACACCTTGGTTCAAAACTTCTATCGCGTAATACTAAAGTGCAACAATACAAAACGCTCATACTTCCAGTTCTGCTGTACAGTTCAGAATCATGGACACTACCAAAAGCAAGTGAGCTAGCGCTTGGTATTTTTGAAAGAAAAATTCTACGTAGAATATATGGCCCTGTAGAAGATAGCGCGGTCTGGCGGAGAAGATATAATGCCGAACTTTACGAACTGTATAATGACGTTGATATAGCCACGAAAGTCAAAATCAGACGCCTTCATTGGCTCGGATGCTCCAGTCAAGAGGATTTTTGAAGCCAGATCTTAAGGGAATCGACGCCGAGGGAGACCCCACCTCCGTTGGGGAGATGAAGCATCGGCAGATTTAAAAAAACTGCATATCGCCAATTGGAAGAGATCTGCGCAAAACCGAGAGGAGTGGAAGGGGATATTACATCAGGCCCAGAACCTTCATGGTTTGTAGTGCCTAACATGTAAGTAAGTATAAACATTTCTGTCTTTTAGCGTCTTTGATTAAAAACATACCTTTTAAAATAACTATTTAAATATGAAGCTCCCCCGAACTTTGGTAGACTTCAGCTGCTCTGTCACGGATTGGGTTAAAGAAAAAGCTCTTCTTGAAATTATTTTTGATAAAAGACCTAATCTTTCTTTTGTTTTAAATTCCTTATCTTTATTTTAAACGGGGTAAAAGTTTTGTAAATACACGGACGGACGAACTGAGAGGAACTTATATATTACATGTAAGTATATTTTTACAAAATTTTTTAAAAATGTGCTTAAAATTTGAAAGGACTTCCATGTCCTATTTAAATGTCGTCTCATGTTCTACTACTTTTATTTTACTTCCTTTATCATGTCAATCAGTATTTTTTGTTAAATACCTAGTAAAATCCAAATACAAAATTTCCGGTTCACAATTTCAAAAATTCGTGGTAATTTAGAATTTCAAAAGACAAATAAAAAAAGTAATTTAAATTTTGTTTTTTTTTTAAATAGAATAAAACTGTTATAAAACAAATTAGGATTCGTAGAATAATTGTATATATGAGAGCAAAAGATAAATGTTAATTTTTTTTTGGTATTCAGTAATTAATTTTGGTTTCTTCTATTCCTTAAGATAAAATAAGTTTAAGAAAATTACAAAATATTTATCACAAAATTAATTACATACTTTAAAAGTTAAAACGGTATCAAAATATAGCTGATAAAAATTAAACTTAATTTTTTTTTTGACACAATTTGGAATTGGGGTGAATCTAAATGTAATATAATTTTAAAATAATATTTTATTAAAAATAATTTTTAAGATTTAATTACAAAGTATCCTAGGCTTGGAAGAGGCTACGTACTCAACAATTATTATAAATACTTTTTATCGAACCTTTATCTCATGATTGTTGCAGAGGAAGTTTTGAGGACATAATAAAGAGGCATTTTTCTTCTTAAACTTAGTTAAATCTTACATAAGAAACATATTAGCTGATAATTTGATCGCAAAACGGTTTCGTAAACATAACCAAGGAGTTTCAATTATCTAAAGCTGTTAAAACTTCTTATAACACTTTAGTGATAGTGAACCATATTTCTCCTGGAAACTTTGAGAGGAAGCATACATTGTTTAATTTCTTTAACACACATAGTTTTGTGCCTTTTTTTTATTTGTTTTTTTCTAACGAGGGCCAATGTAAAGCTTCGGAAGCCACTTATTGTCTCTGTGCGAAATTCTAAAGAACTAAATTACAGAACGTGACTCTTTATACAAATTTACAGCTTGGCTTAGACGATTTTATAAATCAATATTAACAACAAATTTTTCGGGAGCAACTGGCTGAATTGATTGTAAAAGTAAGACAGAGATAATTTTTTAAATGCGTAGCTTTGTTTTCCACTTTGCCAAGATATAGGACACTCATGATATCAAGATTGTTGCATTTTAATTTTAAACCCTTTAAAGGTTTTACTGTGTTACTATTCAAATATCGTAAATAAGGACACATAATGCATTTAGTACATCTACATACCTTTCGATAAGAGAATGAATTTAAATAAATAAAACCATTTATCTATTTGATGAACATTAATCTTAAAGTATTATTAAACTTAATTTTTTTTTTTTTTTGAAGATTAAAGTAACTTTCATTTAATATTTAAAAATAAATAATATTTGCGTTTTTTTTTAAATTCTACAAAAAAACGAGGAAGAGTGTGGTAGAGTAGAGTGTGTCAACTCTGGGATACCCGTATGATCATAACATATACATTATATCATCTGGTTAATTACTTTTGGCAAAATTTCAAACATACAGCTTTATTAAGTGTAGTGTAATAAAAGAAGGGGTTGTATGGCAGCTACTCGAACCCTCTGCAGTAGACCAACCAAATTTTGCAGTAACTTTGAACTCCCCTAACTAAACTATTTTTTGCAAAATTTCAGACACCCAACTGCAATAGGTGTAGAGTAATGCTCATATAAAATAAGAAGTTGTATGGCAGCTATCCAAACCCATGGATCAAAATGGCTGGATTTTAATAGCGATTCGATGGCAATTGCAAAAAAACGAATTTGCGAAAATTTCAAGATCCTAGCTCCTTTAGTTTTTTCAGTTATCATGATGACGGACGGACATACATAGCTAAATCGATTTATTTTTCGATTCTGATCCGATTCATACACTTGAGTCTATATCTACCTCCCCCCCTCCTTCTCTGCGTCACAAACGTAATGGCAAATTTATTATACCCTTTGACTATATAGTCATACGGGTATAATAAATCTACGCTACTAAAGCCCAATTTGTTTCGAATGATCTATGATCCATAAACTTCATTTCTGTATATAACTCAACCATGTTACAAAACTTTTCTAATATTAAAATATTTTTTCATATGAGATAAAACCTTTTATTTTTAATGGATTTTTTTATTTAATTTTTTTTTTTAATTGTATGTTTATTGCGTCACATTTATATTTTTTAAAAAGACATCATTTGTTTTCGAATTCGTATTAAATTGTTAATAACTCAATCATGTTGTCTTCGTTTTATGAGTCATATTATGAGTTATATTCGGAGTCGTTTTATCAGTTACCTATATTTAGTGGGTTAGCAAAAAGTCAAAGTGTATTACTAAGTTAAATCATCATCAAGGAGGTCTTCTGTCCATGTAAAATCAAATGACTCAAGATGATCTGAGGTAGGAGGTCATTTTGGAACTTCCACAGGATCCTTAAAGAAATTTTGGAAAATCTACAATTTTGTTGGTATCTATATTGATGTTAAAACTAATTATAAGCAGGGTTTGAAAAACTACATTATTTTTTCGTAGTATTTACTTATGTTATGCTATTGCTGTGAAACTTTGTTTTGTAAAGGAATTGATTCTGTTATGTTATGCAGCGATCATTTCAAAAAGCAAAACGCATTTGAAGCTTTTCATATTTATTTTTAAAAAGCAATTGTCAAACGAAAAGAAAATTTTTTTTTATCTTATAATTCACCATTTGTTTTCGTTAATTTGTTTTGACGTTTTATTTTTTATGCACTATGTGCACTATATGTGTAAAACCTTTTCAGCAATTAAGTTCTCTGTAAAACCTTTTCTTACTTTGCTTACAAATAGTAACAAATAAAAAAACACTTTTTATAGTTCAGCGTTTGATTATTATAAGGTGCTTAAAAGCCAAAGTTTTTGCTTTTTTTAAATAATAGCTATCGCTTTCATTTGCTTCAATAGTATTTTAACAACATAAATTGAAATACTGTGACTGTTCAGTAAAAGCACTTATTTCATTGCTTTTGCTGCTTTAACTGTTTTTCAAACCCTGATTATAAGTAATCAACTAGCTGTCAAAAGAAACTCAAAGAACTGTTTTTCAAAAATTTTATAAATTGAAACACAAAAAAAAAGAACTAAACGACTTTTTTAAGCTTTAAATCTTGAAAAACCAATTTAAAGCTTATAAAAGTCCATATGATCAAACTCCATCAACTCCATATGTAGAAAAGAATTGAACAACTAAATTTAAGCAATTTAAATTTTTTTAAAAAAAACTTTGTGTGAGTTAATTTAAAATTCATGAAATGATAGGATAATCTGTAATGCTATTTATCACGAGTATATACAGAATACACATTTTTTTTTTGAATCAATTTTGAATTAATTTTGACTTAAAAAATTCTCTTCAAAAATTTATTTAAAAGTGAAAAATTATTTAAAAATGGGGATGTAGTTAATTTTCTAAAATTTGTTTAGCAAAATATTAAATGGCAGAAAAAGTTACAATTTATCAAATTTTTATCAAATTTCTCTTGAATTTTCAGATGTTGGTCAAACCACCAGACTTTGATTAAGTATTTTTCAAACTTTAGCACTTTATATCTTTAAAGTTCTATCGAAAGCACTGTTATGCACTGAGGAAGTTTCTTTCATACAAGTGTAATAAAAGTTTGGGCCTGCGCTACTTTTTCGAATTTTAAAATCCACACACTCGTTAAGTTAAAAATTGAGCTCCTTCCACTTTTTTTTGGGAAAATGACGCTGTTTCTGGGTTCTAGGAAGTGATTCCTTTCAATATGTTTATGAGATTCCAGTAGTGTTTCAATGAATATATGATTTGTGTCTCTTTTAAATTATAGTATATCTTAAATTATACGTGGAATTCATTAACCCTCGGTTACTGCCCATGGGGTGTAATCCACCCCAATCAAGTTTACAAGACAAAATACATACGAAAAATTGTAGTAGTTGATCTCAAACCAATATGTAATCTCGTTTTAGATATTTTTTTTAATTTTGTGTAAATTAAATGTGGGCTTTGATAAAAAAGACCTCGAAAAATGCAATCCAAAATGCATCCAGACAGTAATCTTGACACAAAATTTTTTTACAAAACGGGGTATATTACACCCCCGACAGTAATCTTGACACAAAATTTATCCACAATAACGAAACTTTGTATTATTTTAGATATTTCAGTTATAATTGGGATCTTTTTTCGGTTAGCACTTTGATCAACATAATATTATTATATTATATAAAAATAATTAATATTTGAATTGCCATAGCTACAAAAGCGTACAAAATTAATTTGTGTGAATTGCTACATTTTGGCAATATCACAAATTTGTTTTTCGAATTTTTTTTTTTAATACTGAAAACTGGTGAGATAAATTACATTAATTTAATAAAATTTTTCTCTAAAAAATTTTCTTGTTGAAAAAAATTTTGTTAATAAACTTTTATTTGTTATATTTCTACTTTCAAAAACAACCAAATGCAAGAACGTGGCATGAAAATTATAGATTTTGTGATAGTTTAAAAAGTATTTAATTTTAATTTTTTTTATTTTCTTATTGAATGGATTATTTTTTGTTTTTATTATGTATTTATTTATTTAGTTTTTAATAAAATGAAGTTTATATATCTAAATTTTTTAGAATTTTTACTGATTTAATCTGGAAAAAAAATGCCTTAAGATATTTATGTTATAGCAGTTCAAATACGCACTTGTATGTATGGGGTGTTTTCCACCCCTGGATAGTACCTACGTAACGTAAATAGAGGACAGTAACCGAGGGTTAAGATCAATATTCTAATAACACGTATATACTATCCCAAGTAACATTTGCCAAGAGTAATACTCTAGAAAATTTGGAAAAGCTCTCATAAGGCTCTCATAACACACTTGGAAGCTCTCATAACATATTCTTATTACA
Source organism: Dolichopus griseipennis (assembly GCA_963082915.1). NCBI lineage: Eukaryota > Metazoa > Arthropoda > Insecta > Diptera > Dolichopodidae > Dolichopus > Dolichopus griseipennis. Next base: position 129,408,317 of record OY720442.1, read on the forward strand.
AGAGTTAAATTAACTCTTAAAGTGTTCTTGTTATGAGATATCAACACTTCTAGTGTTAAAAATTCTTTTACTCTCATAGTAAAACTATTTTCATATATCTCCATTAAAAGTAAGAAAATTTCTATTCTCATAAAGTCTTTTTTATGAGATTTTAACTCTTGTAGAATTGTGCTCTTATAAGAATTCCTTTGTGAGAGTCTAACTTAAATAACACATTATAATAACATTAAGCTCATTACTTACCTTAAATTAAATTAATTTTTCAATTTAATACACGTAATTTTTCAATTTAATTCACAAAAAACTATTTCTTTTAATAAAATTCTTTAATACACGACTATTAATAACAGAGAGCTTAAATGTTATATAAGTTACTAAATAAAAAAAAATCAGAGATCAATACTCTTGTAACAAGATCAATATTCTCATAACAAGAGTAAAAAGACTGATTTATACTTGTAGGAAGAGCAATATTCTCTTAAAAGTAAAAAGACTGATTTATACTTGTAACAAGATCAATGTTCTCATAATAAGAGTAAAAACATTAATTTAGTTCATGAAATATGAATTAAATTTCAAATTAATCTCATAAGAAGATCAATACTCTTGTAACAAGATCAATATTCTCACAAAGAGAAAAAAGGCTGATTAATACTTGTAACAAGATCAATATTCTCATTTGAGTAAAAAGACTGATTTGATTTTTTTTGTTTGTATGTAAAACACAAAGAAAGAGTTGTCTTCGCCAACTCTAAACATCAACTTTACTGCAAAACATGAAATTATATGAATTTTGTTTTTTTGTTTTTGTAAGTAGATAACGATTTCGAGTTACGATTTCATATGATTTAAATGATGCGTAGTTTATTTAAGATAAGCAAAAATTTCGATTTCATATGATTTAAATGATGCATAGTTTAATTAAGATAAGCAAAAAAGAACACAAAGATTTTTAAGTAAATAAATAAATAAAAAATTTAAGTAAAAAAATAATAAGTTATTCAAAAATTATGGGATAATAAGTTAAATTTTTTTTTAACTATTTTACTTTCTTATATTTTTTTTGTAATGTTTATAATAGCATAGGGGAAATAAATAAATATTGAACAGCTATATGTTATACTAATTTAATAGGTTTCATGTGATACAAACGTAGTATAAATTTTGGCATACCTGAAACTTGTTTGTTTAGATATAAAAAAAAAATTTGAATTTTCTGAGAAAAAAAAAATATTTTGACACTGAAAAAAATTATCAAACAATACGTTTTGTCGAAATACTTGGAAATTAGAACAAATAAAAATTCAACAATATTATTTTTTTAAATATATTTCATTAATGATACTTCATACATTTATAAAATAAGTATTTTTAATAAAAATTATTTAAGGAGTTGAAATTTAGAGAAGAAATTTCATATTAGTTTATTTAATTTCTTGCAAATATATAAATAAGTATAATATGTAGGCTATAAGACACTGTTAGGTAATGTCAGTAAAAAATATTTTTAATGATATTTTTATTTCAATTAACTTTTTAACAGATAATTAATTATATTATATAGATATGGTGTTATCTAAATTCTAAAGTGACATCCAGACTTTTGAATACATATAGCCGGTTAGAAGATGCAAAAACTCTGCGTGTTTTTAAATTTATTAGAATTTATACAAAAATCATAATAGACTAGGTACCTATACTATTTCTAAATTATACTTCTAAAGTTATTTAACGCTTAAAAACACCAAATATGTATATTACATTAGTTAGTTACTGTTTTTTTTTAATTTCGTTTAAAAATAGGATTACCTTTTAATTTTTATAGCATAGCATGAATTAAAAATAATTTTTAGATTCCTGAATTTTACTCAAAACTTAAAAACTTATTCATATTTTTGATGAAGATGGTAATAATAATTATCCAAAATACAAAATTATAAATTTTGTGAACCTGGTTAAATATATTTTATGCGAACTAATAAGTTTTTAAAATTATAATAATATTTATATTAAATATTAATAACCTTGCCAGCTAATGCTATTAATAATAATAACAATAATAATGTTACATATTTATAATATTATTAACTTTATTTGATTTGTTAATAATTTTTTTCAGTGAATTATTCTCATATGAAGAGTTTTACTCTTATAAGAAGATCAATTACTAATCTTATCAAATAGCGGCCATATTATTCAGACTGTCTTTGTTGTTCTCAATCTTAACCCTTAGATTACTAAGTAATTTTTTTGAATTAAAAAATATGAAAAAATATTTCTTGTAAAAATTATTAAATTTTAATAATTTACAACATAAAATGATAGCTTCAATTCAATTTTAGAAATAATTTATTGTATTTTATATTCAGTTTTACAGAAATTTACTCGAATTTTCACATAAACATAGGTAGAAATAGAATAATAAGCCTTAAAAGGGTTAAAAAATTATTATTAAAATTTTTTAAATTTGAATTATTTTTGGCGCGCGTTGTTTTTTTTCGAGCTAAAATGCCTACTTTTATTAATAAAACTTCAATGCCCGTAGTATTTTGGCTTATATTATTGACGAAATAGTTATTTTAGTTTCCTATAAATTATATGTTCATATTAAATCTAATATACTTCTTTATGATATTATACACATACATATAATTAAAAAGTTACTTTATTTAATCGCCACCAAAAATAATTCTAAAAAGCAATACGGATACATTTATATTATAATATGTTGGTTTCTCTTTCTACCAATAAACTATACTCTTTTGAGTATTGTATGAATGTATTTTAATACTCTCATAGTAGTGTTCTTATGAGCGTTTTATACTTATAGAACTCTTACAATGAGAGCTAAACTCTTGTTATGAGTGTTAATTAACTCTCATAACTGCGCCCTTTAACTCTTATAATGATCTCATAAGACTCTAGAAGAATTCTTCAAGAGTAAACTATGAGAGCAATACTCTCAGAATTAACTCTTAAAGAATTCTTCTAGAGTCTTATGAGATATATTTTGTTACTTGGGATAATAAGACCTCTCTGTTTCAACATGTACCTATCGGGAACGCAGGTTAATTAGCCTTCAAGTTGAACAGTTAGCACTTTACAAAAGAAAACAAAAATCCTTTTTGAGCTAGTCCATTTATCTTTAGCAAAATGATCAGAACCCCCCAATGAATGGTCAAAAATTTTTTCAGAATTTCGATTTTTTTTTTTGTGTAGTATTATTTTTGAATAGAATCATGCATAAAAAGCAAAAATCCAATTTTCCGGTGCACTTACTTGAAATCGACATGCTGCCCTCCTTTACAAAACAATTTTGAGATTTTTTTTTGTATTGTTATAAATTGTATTTATTGTTCTTGCTTTTTGATGCACACATTTGTTTCTTTAAAATAAAAATTGCTTTTTTTCCATGGTCCAGGATTTCCAACAAGAAGAACAAATAGAGAGAGAAGTTAAAAACTAGTTAAAAAGTAGAAAAAACATAGAAGAAGGGATGAAAGATTAAGTAATAGAAAAGAATTAAATAAATAGAATTAAAATCAGGATTTAGAAAGAAAAAAATTTCATTCCAAATGTATGCAAAATATTTAGATTAAAGTTGACCCAAAGAAATGGAAAAAATTTCTAGGTCAATGCATCCATCAGGTTGAAATGGATGGATCAATATTTAATTTAAAATTCTTTTTTTATTTTAAATTATTATGAACAGGTGAAAATTTAAAATTATTTTATATATCAGGTGATAAAAGTTAATTCTTTATCTAAAAAATTTTGTATCTTATCCGGATTTGATTTAATAAAACAAATTATTACAAGGTTAACCTTTAATATTTTAAAGTTTATTTTCAAGCAGATGTAATTAAATTAATGATTTTAGTATAGCCTTGTTCTTCTTCGCCAAAAATATCTTACTTTTAAGTTGAAAAAATTAGGGTTTTTCTATAATTTTTTAAGTCAAATATGTTCATATATTTCTAACGGTATTTCCTGTGTTTTGTTTCATTATACGGGTTGTGTTCTATTTCAAGATGCTTCTGATTTTTTTCAAGACTGTCACCTTAACCCTTTATTGTACATTATCTCGATTAATGACACCACGTTCTTATCTGTTAAAAAAAGAAGTTTCTTAGATATAAACAGGTTCAAATATTTGCTTCTTTTGGGAAGATCCGCATAATCAATTCTACTGTACGAGAACGAATTTAACAGAGCTCTCAGCGGATTTCTTATTATGTGTAATTAGTTACTTATGGAACAAGTTTTTTCGTTTTTTAATCAGGAAATGTTAAAATATAACATGGAATAACATAGAATAACATAGAAAACGTATAAAGAATTTAAGGTACCTGTTTCAAAATCCATATGGGGATAAAAACAAAATCTTTAAGTATTGCATATATTTTTAGATACTTTTTGCTCCTTATTATCTTATGGAATTTTTTTATTCTCTTTGCAGCATTCCAGTACTTTTTTGTGTTATTTTGTTTTTTTTTTAATAATGCAAGAGCTGGTTTGGTAAAATAACTCTATTACGTATTATGTAACTTATTATAAATTTTTACTTTAAGGGTTGGTCATCTTTTACACTTACTGAATTTTAATAAGTCGCAAAAAAAAAATTGGAATAATACTATAATAGAAATTTTTCTTTTGGTTCTTAGTGGAAAATTTAAGTTCAAGAAATAAAAGAACAAAGAGAAAAAGAATAGAGTAGAATTGGTCAACTGTAGGATTACTTCACGAACATAATCAAAGCAGTATATACCTCCAATCCGATACAATCCGATCAACTACTTAATGCAAAAACTTTAATAAAAAAATTGTTAGACTTGAAGCTAAGTCTAAAAAAAATGATAAGTTGTATGGCAGCTATTGGAACGTCTTGACTAAGCTGGCTTTTTGAACTAACTAAACTAACCAAAAATAAGGAAATCTTTGGTTATTAAACTTCACCATTTTTCGGATACCCAGCTTTATATAATTTGGTGTCCTGGCCTAGAAGCTGTATGTCAATTATCCGAACCAGATAGTGTTTCTTGTAGAAATCTGAAAATATAGTCTTAATAGTCTTCTTCAGTTTATGTACTTCGCATGGACAGAGGAATACGCAATAGCTTGATCGACTAACATTTTCATTGCCACTTTTCGACATGTTTCATACACTTTGGATCTTTTACAGCTTCACAACCGTAATGACAAATTTGGTATACCCTTTTAACTTCGGTCATGCGGGTATAATGAAGATAGTACCTATTGCAAGAATGAGATACGTAATATAAAAATCATATAAGTTGATTAGAGAAAGGATGAGTGTGATATTAAGTAAATTTTTGCATATTTTTCTTAAAACTTTTTTTATTCAATCTACCGGCCAAATATTCAGAAGATGAACATTGAATAAATTAAAGATACATGTATTTTACAATATGCACTAAAAAGGAAAGTTTTAAACGAATCTATTCTTCTTTTCTCCTTTCTATACTTTATGGATTATGAATTGCTTCTATATTCTGTTAACGTCGTTAAAATAACTTATAGACTGTATTTTATTGAACCAAAGAGAATTTGGATTGAATAATTCAAAAAATGTTTCTGCAATTAATTACAATTATTACTTTAAAACGCATATGGTACTTATGCACAAAAAGAATTGGGATTTTAATTTCCTCCTTTAAATTGCATATAATTTTTAAAGTATAAATTATTAAAAGAAAACTTTTTATTAATAAACTCCCAAGGGATACCAAATGGTATGTATTATCTTGGGAGTTATTAAATATAGATGGTAAAGTAATATCAATGTGTACCAGCTAATAATGTTTTTGAATTCAAGATATTAAAAGTGCATTTAAGATTGACTTTAAATCGTACAACTTTATGTGGTAAACAATAAAGGTTATGTGTTTTATGAGGATTGGATTCGAAGTCTTGATGTATAGTAAATCTTGTTTTCCAAAAATCTTGTTTCAGAAAATCTTGTCTAGAAAATCATGTTTTTGGAAAATCTCGTTTTTAAAAAATCTTGTTTCAAAAAACCTTTTTTATTATATCCTGGGAAAAGAAGTGCTCCATAATCTCGGTTTAGTAAATCTTTTTTTTTAAATCTCGTTTTTAGAAAATTTCGTTTTAGAAAATCTCGTTATTGAAAAATCTTGCTTTTTAAGAAAATCTCTTTTTTAAATTAAAAATCTGGTTTTTAAGGATTATTGAGTTTGATACAAAACCAGAATTATCAGCTTTTTGCAAAATATAAAAAAATGGATTTTCTAAAAACAAGATTTTCTAAAACGAGATTTTCTAAAAACGAAATTTTTTTAACGAGATTTTCTAAAACGAGATTTTATGAAAACAAGATTTACTAAACCTAGTTTCAGACCCAACCCCCTGGAAAAGGCTGATTATTCTGGCTTTGTATAAAACTGTGAAATCCTTAAAAATGACAGCGAGATTTTTTAATAAAAAATAGGATTTTCCAAACGGACATATTACCAAACGCCCCTGTTTTATAATTTGTGACTTAAGAGTCAAAAAAAAGTTTTTAAAAAATCTTTTTTTTAAAAAAATAGGATTGTGTTAATCCGACTTTCGGCCGAGTTGCTTCCAAAACTACTTATATATCAATTTAAAAAATTTTATCTGCATTCGTTTAAACAATCTAAGCATTACCACACATATTCTGATGTTCATATAAAATTTATCTGGAAAAATTGTTTGTTTATTTGTTTGTGACCACCATCATCATAATTTTTCCCATTCAACAAAAATAAACAATGCAAAAATTATGAATGGAATAAAAATTTAGATTTTCTATTTTGTAGAAAAATACGCAATTTTCACATAACAAATTTTATATTTGAAATGACACATCTGGGTAGAATGTGAATGAAAGCTGAGACAAAAAAAATGATTGAAAACTATAAAATAAAAAATTTTTTAGAAAAAAAGAGAAAAACAAAAATATTAAAGGATAATAGAATGAATTAAATAGCAGTAGTTTTTTTTTTGCATCTACCATTGTTTAAAAGTTACTGTCAGTCATTCATTTATTTTCACTGTTTAACTGATACTTACATCAGCATTATTATCATTCTACTACTCTTTTCTATAATAAAATATTATTTTTTAAGAAGAAACAGTTAAAATGATTTTTCTTTTGTTTTTATTTTGTTTTTTATTTTTTTTTTTGTTTAATTTTCCAGGAAATTAAATTATAAATTATAATGCGGGATAAATTAAATAAAACAACAAAATAAAGGAATAAAAATTTAAAAAAAAAATTTTGACAGACATTTTAGTTTCTGTAATGAAAGTACTTTAAAAAAAATAAATAATTTATTTTAAAATATAAATTTAATAGAATAAATTTTGTAATTTGTAAAATAATATAAAAATTGTGGCTTTTTAAGAAAATTTATAATATTTAGAATTACGTTTTAGATTTAGAAAATGTTGTAGATAAGGTCCTCAAAGTATAATAGAGATAAGAGTCTGAACTATTTTGAATCATAGGCTATCGTAAATGCTTATCGTAATTAAATTTGTCGTATCTCATAAATTAATTAAGACACATATATTTTTTAGATCTCTCTAACGGTTCGCCATCTTGTTGTTTTAATATCTTAAGTTTAATAACTTCTATTTGGAAAAATAAGTTTTGAAGAGAATATTTGAAAAAATACTTGAAATATTGGTGCCTAAGTATTTCTTGGTATTGAAAATACTTATAAGTATCGAGAATATTTACAAAAGTAATTAAACTCAAAATTTAATTATTTTCTTGAATTTACAAGTACTTTTACTTGATTCTCTTATTTACACTAAAATTTTGTAAATTTTGAAATCTTACCTAATGCTGGTACTTGATTATATCAGAAAATTGTTCTTACTAAAAAACTACAAGAATGAGTAGAAGAAAATGATTCTTACTGAAAGTACTATAGTAAAAGTATTAGAAAATGATACTTATAACTGTAATTAAGTACAATTTTCATCAGTATTATACACTAGGTTTGAACTTTAATGTGTAAATTCTACACAACTGATTAATATTGTTTCATTTAGTCTTTACAAGCAGAGGTAATATGCTTTGATTTGTAGGTACTTATATTAATGAAACTTAAAGATTCTTATTTCAGATACTTTTGCATCATTACAAAATCAAAGTGAAGATTATGCGATGAATATTGATCAGTTACTTAGTTAGCTGGTTTGTAGGACTAGAATCTAATTTTAGGCTATTAAATTCAAAATTAGAGAAATTTTTATTAGAACGCAGAGCTTATTCTTAGCAGAGAGTTAACTTAATTGAGGGTTATTAGACTAATAGAGAGTTATCTGTCCTAAAATGTTTATTTCAGTTAAGTTATATAAATTCTATAAGCTACTTTAAAACAAAAGAATTTTAACTAGATAAACCTCCTACAACGCGGTAGATAGGTTCTTAAAAATGCCGCGTTATAAGAAATCCTCGTTGTAAGGATTTTTCACTAAAATGTATTGTTCCAACTGCTTCGCCATATTTAAAACTTTTTCGATACTTTCGAAGTAAGAGTACTGCGTTATGGGAATTATTTCCGTGTTAAATAAGTACCGCGTTGTAGGAGGATAACCTGTATATATAACTTTTTAAATAATAAATTCGCCTTTTCCAATTTGTTTTTATCATTTCTGTTCTGAACCCTTCAGATTTTTCTTTCTCAGTTAGGGTGGAGTAGAATATTAAATTTCAAGTATATTTCATATTTTCAACTACATATTTTGTTTTGTTTTTTTTATTATTTAAAAAATTTTTAAATGAATTTGGCAGAAATTAAAAAAAAACATTTTATTTTAATTTTGTTTTATTTTTTTTTTAGTTTTTGAATTTTCAAGGATCTGGAATGCGGGTGAATAATTATTAAATTAGTACAAAAAAACTTGTTTTTGAATTAAAGTAGTTTGTAGATATTTTCTATACTAGAATACACAAACTAATAATAAAATTATATTTTTTTATAAATTGAACGGAAAATGGATAATGGAGAATGTACATAATTTCACAATTTTTTTCATGAAAATATTTTAACTATTCAAAAAATTTCATATTAAAAAAGTTTTACTTAGAGACGGGATGTTTAACATTTTTTTTTTTCAAATTTAATGAGGAGTGAATGAAAGAATTTTTTTGAGGTTATTTTGTTTATAACCCAAAAATTTTAGGAACCTCTTAATAAATTATATAGAAAAATTATTTTTAAAAAGTAATTATTTTTGTTTATTTAAATTTTGTAATTTTTTAACAAATTATAAAAACATCAATTTTTACCGATTCAAGTTTACCAAGGTTTTTTCTTTTGTTCCTTCTGTTTGTTTACAAAAAGTGTACCCTTGAACTTTATTTTTGTTAATATAAGACCCTAATTAGAATCATTTTATTTTTTACGAAGCATTTGCTGCAAAAATATAATTTTATAGTGACGTTAAAAATTTTTATACAGTTAGTATTTATTGTTTCACCACAAAGTGGATCATATGTGTGATAACAATCAATTGTCAAATTCAGCTGTCAACTCCAAGTAGAAAATTAGAGCTCAAAATATTAGATTTAATGTAGCCGCAAAATTTATTTTATATATTTTAATAGTATTAAAATTTATAGTTTCAATTTTTGGAAAAATATTAAATGGATGACAATAGATTTTAAGTAAGCTTGTTCCCAACTGATAAAAAATTGTTGTGCACGATTTTTGACACATTGAAGATTTTAAAAACAATTTAAATTATTTTGATCGAAAATTCATATAGATATTTCAATTTCCACTTACTTCGATGTTTTAATAGTTCTTTTGACTTAAACCGTTTTCGGATGTAAATCACTAGCATTTAATGCAAGACCTAATTACGCTTTTTATTCGAAATTGGTTGCAATAATGTAATTAAAATCTAATTTAATCAAAAGGTTTTTAAGTTAAGTCAGTTCAACTTCTGATCCCCTTCAAGAATATAAGACTACAACGACTGCGCATAACTGGTTAAATTAAATCGCAACCTTGTGCACATTGTAAAATTAATTTTTGTGTTTTAAATTTTACACTTAAGCTCTATGAATTTACCGAATACTCGTAAATCTATAATATTTATTAATATTTTTTTTGAAAATGATATTATACAGGGTTTCAAACTCATGGAAACTCATGGGTCTCAGAGTGAATTTGATAAAGAAGTTAATGGTAAACAAAAAAAAATTATGGGGGAGGGGGGGGGGGGGGGGGTCTATTTTTAACGTTTAGCGAGATAACAACCTTCAAAGTAATTCTGTTAACTTTTAAAAGAAATAACAGTATCTGCGCCTCTTATAATGTAGAAAACTTCTTTAAGTGGCGGCAGCTAACTGTCATTATGGACTTTTATAACCATGTCGCAACTTAAACTTATCTTTCATAGTTGAAGAGTAACCGATTGAATACAGTTAAACTAAATTCCTTATTTTTCTTTGATAAACTTTTTAAAGTTCTAAATCAATATTGAAAATCATCAAAATTCTAAGTACCTAGTTTAAAAAATTTAAACAAGATTAAAATTTGAATAAAATTTTAAAAAATATCTAATAAAGCAATTTTTCCAAAATTTAATAATAGTTGAATGCGATATTTTATTAAATCTAATTCTCCAGTTTCATTTTGATAATATTATTCGGATGAAACCTCCAGCTAGACTTAAAAAAATTTATAGCGACAATATTTTATTTGAAATATAAACCAAAATTTTCTAATTTTTAAATTATCCCTTTTTAAGAGCGTATCTAAATCTTATTTTGGATTTTGCTTCGATGAAAACATCAACGCAAATAAGACAAAACATATACAATTACAAAAAATAAAATTTGACAATCAACATTATCATTTTAATCATCATAAATTGTCAACATTCATCAACATCTATATACCATTAGTTAATGTCAAACCAAAATCATTGCAAAAATCTTAAACTCATAGTGTATAATATAATTTTGCTTTTCTTTCATTTTTCTTTTTGATTTCTCTCCGTCTCTTTCTTTCTCTATAAGAGTGTATGTTCTTTGTTTTTGTTTTTTTTAGTCCATTTCAAGATTTCAAGGACTTTTTCATACTTTACGAGGATAAAATCCTTTAAATTTTTTATTTTTATTTTTTTTTTTTGAATATTTTTTTTTTGAAGATTAAAATTAGAAGAGATGCAGAAGTGAATGAAGGAAATGATGGTCGGAAAAAAAATTGGTAAAAATATTTCAAGGGGAATTTTACAGAAAAAAATAAAAAAGTACAAAAAACTGTCAAGGAAATTAAGTAGATATCGGTAAAATCTCAAATTGAGACAAGAATTGAATGCAAGGATATTTGCATGCAATTTTCTTCTTTGTTTTATATCAAAATTAATGGAATCGATTGAAAATCCCAAAAAAAATAATTTATTTTTGAATAATCCATAGTTTGATTTTAGAATATTAATAATAAATAAGTTGGCACCTGTTACTTTTTAAAAAGAAAATTCAATACAATGCGAACGTCTAAGAAAGATATATTGTGAGATATTACGTGGATGGTTTCGGAAATATGCAATTTAATATCTCTGCTATCAGGTTCCAATGTCTGGACTGAAAACTCATTGACTGAATTAGAAAATAAAATTATAACATGGATATTGTATGTAAGACCCTTATATTATAGTAGATAATACATTTTATTTGTTCATTGTTAGAGTGAGCTTATGTTGGAGCTGCGATAAGTGGTAAGAGCATCGTCAAGAGGCTCTAATCGGCGCTCTTATTACTTATCGCAGCTCCAACATGAACACACCCTTAGGTATATTGTTAAATTTTGAATTTTGCAAAGTGCTTAGTTAAATATTTGACGGTATTTAGAGTTTAAGGCTATTAAAGTTTATAGACATTTTTTTAAGGTTTTTTACATTCTTATTTAAATTACAATGCACCCTGTCCTCTTAATTATTTATTTCGAATGGTTTCGAATATGGTTTAATTATTAATTGTATTAAAAATGTCTGCATAAAACATTTGTATATTAATTCATTTATATGTATATATTTTTATTTATTTATCATATACAGGGTGTCTAAAATTTTAAAAGATTCAATCGCTTGCATCTTTGTGAAACTTTTAAAGATAAATTCATTCAAGTGCATATAACTTAAAAACTAGAAAAGTCACACCTCAGCTCTCATACAAAATTAAAAATATTTTCTTAACAACGGCCCATTAGAGAGATAGTTAATTACGGGACACCTTGTGAAATGAAATAATAGATTTTAATATTATAAATTGCAATAACCAAATCGAAAGTTATTGAATGAAAAGATACATAAAGATAAAAACTCCTTCAATTTTTCACCATCGTTTTTGAAAATAACAGTTCAAAAAATTAATATGGAGAATAAACCTTTATAAATATTTAAGAGTGAAAGGAAAAGCTATCCGATTAAATGAAAATGAATAGAATGAAAATTTCTGTAAAATTAAAAAATAAAACGGAAATAATGAAAAAATCATGACGCGTCCCCATTATTTGCAATTCGATAAAAAATTAATATTATCGATTTTTAAAAAATATACCAATGCATTCTTCGAAATTATATCTTCATATTCAAGTTTGCATGTTTATGTCTTGATTTGTTTTTTTATAATTTTATGTCAAAATTCTTTTATTTTTTATTGCTATCGGTTGCACAACAAAAGAAAATACGGGAAAGATGACAGATAATTTCAGTATTAATTTTTTTCTTAAAGTGAAAACTTAACTTTAACATTTAAAAAATTTAAATGATTCGATTTTGCAAATTAATTAAATTTTTATTTCAATGCAAAAATGATATTTAATTAATCAGAGGTGGTTAAAAGAAAATATAAATCCAATTAGAAATTAAATTTAAAAAAATATTATTGAAAGACAAAAAAAATTCATAGAATAATAATTAAATGCGTTATGTAGTAAAATTTGATAATTGAAATTTTTAAGAAACGCGTTCTAATGGTTTAGTTATATAAAGGAAGCGCGAAAAATGAAATTTGTTGTAAAATTAGTAAACAGATGCAACATGCTTGATTCAGATTATTCATTTCCTATATAACAAGATCAACAAAACATAAGATAAAAATTTCCAGATTTTCTATTTCCAGATGTCTATTAATGCACAAAAATTTTTACATACTATTCTTAACCCATTTTCTATGGTTGTATTACTTATATTATAATAGTAGAGTGAAATAGGTGTCATGTAATCAGTTGCTTAGAATAAAATGTTGTAAAATCATTAACTTTAATAATACCAAAATAAAGTTAGACGAGGAAGATTATAGTTGCCCTTGTCAACTTTTAGATACCCGTGCATACCCACTATGGTGTATAAAATAAACCGTAATTTACTTCCCTTATACATTTAACTCATTACCCCATAATTTTGACGTAAAAAAAAAAAAAAAAATTTACAAAAAAAAAAAAAAATCACAAAACAAAAAACAAAATTTTCATTCATTGTTCCATAACTTTAGCTTAAAAAACAAAAAAAAAATTAACAAAAAAAAAAAAAAATCACAAAAAAAAAAAAAATCACAAAAAAAAAAAAAAAATTTTCATTCATTGTTCCATAACTTAAGCTTAAAAAAAAAAAAAAAAAAAATAAAAAAAAAAAAAACAAAAAAGAAAAAAAAAAACAAAAAAAAAAAATTGGCCCACCCTAAAAGTCCGATGGTCCGAGTGATGTCCAACTTTGCCAAGTAACTTGCCCTATTAATTTACCTGCCCAATTTTAATTTTAACCTTGTAGCTTTATTAGATTCACAGTTATTGAATCGAAAACTTTGTATGGCAGCCCCCCGAAAATGGGGCCCTAACATTTTGAAACTTCATATAAGTGCTCGATTCATTATATAACTAACCGTGTGTAATTTTCAGCCTCGTAGTATAATTAGTTTTGAAGAAATTCATATTGGTGCAAAGAAGTTGTATGGCAGCCCCCCATAAATGGGGCCCTAACATTTTGAAACTTCATATAAGTGCTCGATTCATTATATAACTAACCGTGTGTAATTTTCATCCGCGTAGTATAATTAGTTTTGAAGAAATTCATATTGGTGCAAGGAAGTTGTATGGCAGCCTCCCGAAAATGGGGCCCTAACATTTTGAAACTTCATATAAGTGCCGGAGTCAATATAAAACTAACCGTGTGTAATTTGCATCCCCGTAGTATAAATAGTTTTGAAGAAATTCATATTGGTGCAAAAAAGTTGTATGGCAGCTCCCCGAAGCCTTGGTCCGATTTTAACCAAAAACAATAGGGAACCTAGAAATTGTCTAAAAATGACTTTGTGTGAATTTCAAGACTCTAGCCCTTTTAGTTTTTGAGTTATCGTGCTGACACACGGACGGACGGACGGACGGACAGACACACATAGCTAGATCGACTAATTTTTCGATTCTGAGCCGATACGTACCCTTGACACTATATCTAGCTCGTCTAGATCGATGCGTTACAAACGGAGGAGCAAATCTAATATACCCGATGTTCATATATATATGCACGGGTATAAAAACGTATAATTAATACTACTTTATGGTAATACTGATTTGTTATTCCATTCTTAAAAAGGTAGAGTTGTCAGTGCAAAATAAATTAGAGAAAATTTTAATAATTATTGTTGCTTTTAAAATCAAAATAAATTAATTATAAATATTATAAAACCAATGTAAGTATTATTTAAGAATAATAAATTTATTTTGAAAGTTTTTTCTTGAAATAAAATTTGGTGTACTATAAAAAGTACAAACGGATAATTGGTATACAAGGCTTTTTATGTTTTAGAAAAAACAATTTTAAAGGCCTTGAAGAGGCAATTGAAAGTCTTATTTATGAAGGTTCTTGAAGGTTCTATCTTTATTGGTTTCAGAGATGCGCTCGTTTGGTCTTGATTTGATCAAAAGCTTTCTGGATCAGAACCCATTATCCAATTTCACCAATTTTCAAGCCCCACCGTACTTTTATCAATAGTAACCTAGTTATCAATCACCGTACCAAAGTTAACATTTCCCTATATCTATTTGACGACTCATGAGTAGGCATTTTAATCTTGGAATTGCCTAAGGCACTACGGTATAGTTTTTTTTTGTTCTACATCTTAAATGAAATTTTAAAACTTCACCTGTGAGCTTCACCTGTGAATTAAAATTAGCAAAATTTTTTTGAAATTAAAAATAAAATATAAAAAAAATATATATATATTGAGAAGCAAAAATTTCTTAACAAAGTTTTAAAATTTTGGCGCTTATCACACTATTTTGACTACGCAGGAAGTAGGTTTGTAACAAAAACAGTTGGAGTGGATTAAAATGCTTCGAAGTCTTTTGAAAATCCTGTGAATTTTTATTATTTCACTTATTTACTCCAGAACAATTGAAAATTTTACAGTGGGTATGTTATTGTATTAAAAAAACACTAATTTCCATTACCAAATTTTTCATGTGTAAAAAAAAATGTTATCTTATTTTTTCAGTTATTTTTTATTTTTTTTTTCGATTTTTTCTTTTTATTTTAAGGATATGTCATCAGTTCCGTTCATAAACATCCATCCATATAATATCCTTTGAAAATTGTTTTACACATTGTTTTAATTCAATCTTTTACACGTTTTCTTATTTTTTCTTTTTTTTTAGACTTGCTCAAATTTTCCAATGTAATTTTATTCCTTTACTCTAAGAAAATTCAAAAATTTGAGAAAATGGGCACAAAACACTTTAGAATATAAAAAAACGATGTGTACCAGAAAACGGATTCGATTAAAAATGATGAAAATTTCTTGCAAGTCAAAAAAAAAAAAAAACGAAAAATAAAAAAGAAAAAAGAAAATCAATCGAAAACCAGTTTGAGAAAATTCAGGTAATGCGAATTAGAAAACAAAAAAACCAAACTATTAAACGTGTCTGAATTTTTAGATGTTTCCAAATTAAAAAAACAAAGGGATAAAAACTTGTTTGAATTAGTACTCGGAATTGACATAAATTTTAACCTCCAAAAATTCAATAATTTAGGCTTTGAATCCACCGATCAAGAGTTCAAACCCAAATCAGTTTATATTTGAATGCAGTATAGTTTACACATTTTCATAAAACTGAAGCCTATTGTAATGGGATTTTGAGGATGTCCTTGCTTTCTCTTTTCTACTTTTTTTTTGATATTCACAGGGCTTTAATTCAACACTTTCATTTCAAGTGATTCTTTCCGACAAAAGTTTCATTTCATCAGCTATTAATAGATTTTTCTAGAATAGGTGTTGACTGGACAGCCAGATTTTCTTGTCTCTTATGGATTCTAAAGAAATTTTCACTATAGACGAAGTTTTTTTTTCTTAGCTTAGAGATCTAATAAATTTTATTTCTTAGGGAATCTAAAGTCACTCTCAAAATGGTTGACCATTTTCTTATGAGATTTTTAATCTTTTCAATTTTCTCCATCTTATTTGTTTGTCAATGGAAATTGCATCGATCAATATTGTTTTGCATTTTACACTCCTTATTGGTGCCAAATTTCAATATTTCGCGGACTAAAGCCAAGGGTAGCTGCCATAGAAACTGCTGGAACTACAACACATATCTTAACAACATCCATTTGTATAATTTGACAATAATATAAATAGGGAGAAGTTTTTGGATCACATTAATTGTGAGAAGGTCTAAATCTAATCAGGATACGATTTAAAAATTAAAAATGGGCAATATTTCGTAGTTAACACACTATAGATAGCACACGTAATTAACACGCACACTAGTTTCAATGACTTACACAATTTCATTACTGCAATTTAAGAAGTATGAGTTTGTAGAGCTAATTGCAAATACTTCGGTAAGTCTAAATGGAAAAGCACAAAAACAAAATCACATGCACATTTAATAATAAAAGTACGACGTTTCTTTACCCTTGTATCAATATATCTTAAGATACTAAATATTTTTGACATAATCATAACCTATTAAGGAAAGGTTGTACACAATATTTACTTATTATCTACCTAATGTTACAACATGCATGAAATTTACAAGGACATTTTGTTTAAAATGTTTACAGTTACCTTCTTGTTTTCTTTTTATTACACTTATGATTTTTCTTATATTTTCCTCCACTTTTTACCTTTTTTTTTGTTTTTGACATCGAAAGGACTGCGTTTTAATCCGTTTTTTTTTAATGGAACTTAAAAATAATAATAAAAAGGGAAAATCTTAAAAAAAGGGAAAAAACTAATATTGTTTTGTTTAGGAACATACAGAACCTGTTAACCTTGAAAATTATACTTATTTATAAGATAAACAAAATATTTCAATTATTGAATTTGATATTTTCTTTACTAATTTTTGGGTTTTCAATTTTATAAAAAATTTTTATTTTGGAAATACACGTGTCTCAACTTATGTTAAGGTTAGGATTGTTTGTTTTGTATTTTTGAAAGGAAAACTAAATGTTGATTGTATAGAATGACAAAGGTGTGTTTAAAAGTAAAATTTCCGTATCACTCTGGGATACCTGAACTTTGTATAAACATTATTTCATTCGATTAGCTACTTTTGGCAAAACTTTAGATAAACACCATATAAGTAAACCTAGGTAAAAGGAGACTTAGTAGGCAGACGTCATTAAACTTAATTACTTCTGACATATTGAGATACTAAGCTTCTTCAAAGAATGCTGTGCAAGGTTTTTTACATAGAACTCAATTTTACTTTTTGTAAAATTGCAGACATCCAGCTTTATTAGGAAAGGTGCACTTACCTTATATTATTTGCCATATTTCATGTTTTTAAAAAAAATTGGAGAAATAAGTTATTTTACAGTTAGTTGACCAAATTTTAAAAAAAATTTGACAATTCGATATATGACAGATCAAATGATCAATTTATCAATTTTTTAAAGCGCACCGAAAATTTTCTTGTAGATTATAAATTTAAATTTCGAACTCGAAAAGGTGGGATGGGCTCTCTGAAGAGTGAAGAAAAAAACGAGAATTTTGCTGTAGCTACAAATGACATATTTTACCCCCTTTAGTTTCTGAGTTGCGACTCACTTTTCGATTCTGATCCAAATATATACTTTTTTTTTCTATAGTTACCTCTTTTCTTTTAAAGCGTCACAAACGTAATGTTTAATTTAAAATACCCCTTGAACTTCGTTCATTCGAGTCTTATAAAAGTAAAGTTTTTTGAGTTTACCAATTTTATGACCTATAAAACTTGAACCTATATTGGAAAAAAATAAATAGAATTTAAAACTTTCTTCAGAGTTGTTAAAGTATCATAACATTGATATTCTGGGTCATTCAAAAATAAATTCATCGTCAGACATATTAATATAAGTATTGAAAATCACTTTGACTTCCAATTTTATTCAATATCGTATCTCAATTTGAAGTTAGGGTAAAGTATGAAACTTCTGTTTTTCTTTTTTTTTTAATTTGATAACACATATTAATAAAGTTTTGTTTGAATTAATTTCTACTTAATATTAGAGATACCTTGATAATTAATGTAACCTTAAAACAATAAGTAGTCTCGATATATAATATCAAAAGTTGAAGTTATATCAAAAGTGTTCTTAAATTTTTTAAACTTTTCTTAAATGTTTTAAGAATTCCTTATTGTAAATGTATTTTAATCGTAAAGGTATTGAGACTTTGCAAGTAATTTTTCAATAATAATATATAAAATCTTATCTACAGATACACAAAAGAGGGAAAGTACAAATGAAATGCTTCATAAGTTTTTTGATATGGGGAATGTGCCAAAGCGTCAAATAATTTTAAAGGTTATGTTTGATTATGAGAATATAAATTTTTATTATATAATACAATCGTGTGCTAGGGTGTATATCCGGCCTAACCAAATTTACCAAAAGTTTTTGACATAAAACTAAGACACTGGCGATGACCGGTAATTACTACCTCCTAGAAATAAAGATGTGTCAACTTTAGTCTGTTTCTAATGGGAAAATAAAACTGCAAGATCTCGAATTTTTAGCGATCACCCTTATTACCGGTTTAAGAAGGAAATAAAGTCTAATTGACCTTATTTTTACTTCAGTGATATATTATGGTAGTACAAAATATTATATGAAAATTTTGTAACAATCTAATAGCCCAGATTTGGTGACTCTACAATATCTAAAATAGGTATTCGACTTTATTTCCTTTTTAGTTTCGGAATTAAGTATTTCGTATTGAAAGCGCTTGTATGGCCGAATTCGAAAAATTCGCGAGTTTGGCTTAATTTTTGCATCACGATGCATTTAACAGCTGGGTGGCACAGCGGTTCGAATCCCACTGAAAGTGAAAATAACATTTTCTGGTTTTCGACGCGAATCAGCTAGTATTCAGCATTGGGTTCAAATTAATGTAGCTATGGTATAAAAAAAAAAAAGGTGGGAAGCAAATTAGATTTATTTCTCCGGTGCATTATTTTAAGAAACTGAGCCTAAGGTGTAAAGAAAAGAAAAATCCTTATTCTTTTTTTTAATTTTTCAAGAATATTTTGCAAATTATACATTGGATTCTAGACTTAATTCGTTGTAAATGCCATTTTTATTGTTCTGATAATAAACTCAAATACATTATATTATAAATTTATAAAACAAAATAATTGTACCTACTAGAAACACTTTTAAACCCCGACATTGTTATTCATAATATTTCCTGAAAATTAAAACAATGTAGGGAATTTTAATTTCATTGAATTTTGTACTTGATTGATTAAAATCACAAAATAAAAAATATTACTCATATTTTATACATATTATTTATAATTCATTAAAAATATCTACCTTTCACGTATTTTCCAGACATTGAACAAAAATTTTCCACTTGATTATAATATTTTATTAAAAACATAAGAAAACAAAGTAACACTCTCTTATATTTTAATACATACTTCCTGTTTTGTGGAATACCATGGATTATAAGTGTTAAAACCTGACATTTTAAGAAGGGCAAAAAAGAAAATTGTTCAATAAGATGAAGGCAAAGTAAAGTTTATTCTACTTAAAAATTCTTGAGGAATAAAATAAAGAAGGGGTATGATTGAAACTTACTTAATCCCCTATACTATGAAAACTTTACATCTATACACTTTGAATTCTTGAACTTCCACATTTATATGATAAGTTCCAAAATACTTTTGTTTTACAAAAATCCTTTAGGCTCAAAAAATGTTTTTCTATTTTTTTTTTTTTTGATCAAGATAAAAGTGAAAGGGGCATTCCCATTTCATTCATATTCTAACGGATTAATAGAATTTTCTTTATTTCTCACGTGTTTTTCATTTTTGTTGTTTTTTTTTTTTTTGCTTGGTTAAGTTATGCGTATTAAAAAGTTTTCCGCCTAACTTCATAGAATTTTCGAATATTTTTCGGGGAATCACCTATAGGAAAAATTATGTAAGGATAAGGAAAATGGAAATTTTCAAGGAAAAAAAAATTTACAATCGAGAAAAACGTGATAAAAATAAATTTTATCCATTTATCGTATCTTGTGGTTATTCATAAGGAAGAGAAAACAATGTGTCCGTTGTAAACAACTCTAGTTTTTTTTATAACATTTTCTTAACTTTTCGAAAGCTAAGAAACGAAATATATTGTGAAGTAATAAAAAGTACTAATTGTAAGCTGAAAAGTTTGTAGTTTTTAAAAAATTAAAAATTAAATTATCTCAAGCTTTGCGTCATACGATAGACTTGAACATTTTGGGGATTGAGCCAAACCAAAAATTGAATTGGTGAAATCATATTTTTGGAGTAGCTAAGGATGCTGCAAAGTGTTTGGGTTCCTTTTATAGCTGCAAAACTTCTTCTTCTCCTCTGATTTCCTTGACATCTATAAAACTTTTATTAGGACAAAAATGTAGTTTAATGCAAAAATTTGGGTTGGATATCTTGATAAAGTGCAAAATAGAGCTATCCGTCTAATAAATGATCCCAATGTTACCTCATCGCTCACTCCACTTAGTCATCGTCGTAAAGTTGGGCCAATGACCTTGTTTTATAGATATCTTGCATGGACTAACACCTGTTCTAAAGAAACTAAACAACTTAAGTCTCCACTCAAGATTTCCAGCTGAAAACAAGGATGTTCATCTCTACACGGTTGAGCTAACCAGATGGCGTAACCCGGCTTATGTAAATTCGTTTATCATGCTCTTATAACGTTTATGGAACCATATTCCACCAAATGTGTTCCCCAAAGTTGATAGCTTATATATGTTCGATTTAGTCAAATTTAAGAAGAATATCAACATCTTTCTTCTAAATATCCCATCCAATTATCCCCATTCCCCATAATCCAAAATTCCAAAAAAACCTCCACAAATATCATAATTCTCTTCCATATCCCCATCCCTCTGTAACCATACTGTACATTTGTATCACATATTCCTTCTTAAAGTTTCGTTCAAAAAGGGTGTGATTGTGGTGTTTTAAAGGTGCACACTACCCAAGGAAATAAACTAATTCTCAAGGCATTTAGTATATATCTAAGAGCAGTTTAGAATGAGCTTTATGTTCCTAAAAATTAGCTCTAAAAAGCTTCAAAACTTAACCGGGTTTTCAGTGGTAACAAAATAATTACAATATTCAACATTCTTAAAAATTCATTCAGAACAATGTTGAAGGTGTAAGTAATACGTAATTTAGATTATTAACTGTGGAATAGTGTATCAGATAGAAACTTAAAATTTGGTACATAACATTTTTGTCTTGTTTCCATTTTGTACTTCCACTTTTAAACGAACTGCGGTGGTGGTTTGGGTATTTATCCCACGCTTATGAAGATCGAATAAACATGTCTTCGAAATTGATAAAAGTTTAAATTTGCCCTATTTCCTTTATGAAAGAAAGTTGAAATTTGGCACAAAATGTTCGGTTTTCTTTATGTTTCCTTAATTCAAGAGGAAATAAAATAATGGTTTAGACACCTTTCTCACGCCTCCGTAGACCTAGCAAACATATCTTCGAAATTAATAAAATTAGAAAATTTAAATTTGGCACTAAGTTCCGAGCAATATTTTTCTAATTCCTCAGCTCAAAATTTTGTTTTTTATTTCTTACTGCCAAAATAACTTGGACGAAAATTTCGGAGAAATGGGACTAGTAGTTTTCCAGAAAATGGTTCCGAAACAAAAGCATTTTTTGTATGGAAAATGAACAAGGGAGTGGCCTCTGAAATCTACAACTGACCTTAAAGTATGCAATTTTATATTTTTAATTCTAAACTTTGTAATTAAATCAATAGTTGCTTAAAACACTCGTTTCATATCTGGACTCCATGTTACAGAAACTAAAAACTTTTCTTCATTATGACAAAATAAATTTTAATATGAAAATTTATATTTTAAAAAATTTATGTAATATCTGCATATTATTAAAGTTTTATTATAAAATTTATATTTTAATATTTTAAAAAATTTACTGTGAAACTTTAAGTTGCATTATAAAAAAAACTTATATTTTGCAAAATTATGAAACTGTTCACATGAGCTGGTCCATTATTTGACGAAATTTAATTTTTACATATTGTTTACAACTTTTCCGGTGGCAAAAATTTTAAAAATTTTTTTCCCATTTTAAAAATGCTTTTTTCTATCTGTTGAAAATTTTTTCAATATATGCATTATTTCTTTCCATTCCATTTATTTATTGAATTTGACATTAAAGTAAAACTATCAAGAAAAGTTTCTTCAAAATCTTCTCCTAATATGCGTCAATATAAATGCATTCTACAAGATATGCGGTCTAGACAAGATGTTTTAAGAGAAATTTTTGTTTAAATAAAAATTTCATAGCAATCTAAAAAAATTTTAAAATAAAAACACAAAAAAAAGTAGAATAGCAAATTTTTGACTCTTAAAAAAACTCGTTGAAAATTTAAATAATATTTAAGGTATTGAAGTCTACGTGAAAAATGTTCCTAAATTTAAAGTAGTTTTAGAATCTGTTACTGTACCAATATTTAAAATTTCTAACTTAGGCCATTTGGTACCGTTTTAAATTTAAAACAGCTGTCATTTAGCATTTCCCACTTCAAAATATACCTTTAATAACTTGTGCAGACAGATTATGAAAATTCATAGCCCCAGCTAGATACCAGCACTTAAATAAATTTTCTATATTGTACAGGGACGAAAATTTTTTTTTTTTTAAAGAAGAAAGATAAATTACTTTGAAGGCCTTTATATTAAACTATATCGAAAACCGTTAGAAATAGAGCTCTGCCTCCAGAACAATTTTTATTCATTATGAATTTTACGGCACGTTCTACGCCGCCTTTGAGTTCCGGCTACCCTATATCGAGCTAGTCGGATTTTATGTACCGGAAAAAGTTGCAAAAAATTATAGTTTCCTTGCGTTATTTATCCGTAGTACCCGTAGTTGCGTTAATTTAAATGGTATTATTGATATTTACAAAACGTCTAAAGCAGAACGACAGACCCAAGAATGTTGGGACGAACAAACTGCAAGAATATAGGCATATATTTAAAAATAAAACCATGCTTTTTATAAAAAAAGATATATATTAATATAATATAACTCCATAATCATCTCTAATGGCTGCATAACTCATACTGAGTTTTCATCCCATTTTCTCCCGGGGTCTTTTTTTTTCAATTAATTTAGCAAAAGTTTAATACACCATCTTTAATAAAACTTTTCCATCTTTTTCTAGAGCTACCACTTGCTTTGTTTGTCAGCATTGATCTAATATTGTAACTTTTATATTGTGGTCTATCTTGCAGTATTCCTATAATATTTAAAGCCCAGCTACATTTTAAAGACTCTAAATGCTTTAGAAAATCTTTTTTTAATCAGCTAGTTCGTATGGTTTAAGATCCCTAAATCCATAGACATTTGGTCCATATAATTTTAAATAATGGCCTTATTGCCAATTGAACCAGGGGTGTATAAATTATGCACTATCAGGGGTTTATAATTTTATGGGGTTTATAATTTTCATATAAATTAATATACTCTAATTTTCGTTCAAGTAAAGTTTGATATAGTCAGCTCCTAATTCGAATAGAAACATTCGCTTGCTGTCTGTATTCAGTCTTGAAAGCAGTTTTAACAACTCTTAAAATTTTTATTATTATACTTATATAAAATTTATTACAGACAAAAAAAGAAAATTTAACAATAAAACGATTAAGATATATTAAACCGCAGAGCTACTCAAAACAATGAAACTCTATGCCTTAACAAATGTTCTTAATAAGTGTCTACACTTTAGCCTACTTGACTTTGATATTGAGAAACAAATTATAAAACAAAAATATAAAATAAAATATAAAAATCTTCAAAATATGATAAGTGATAACTAATTTTTACTTGAATAAGAAATATGATACGTCTTGTCTAGGAAACAAAAACCAAATTTTGTATACATGATACAACAATGACGTTCCTAATTGAACTCTGCACGACACTTTTGATTATCATTGTGTTGAATTGTATGAAGATTTAAAAAGGATTTATTTTTCGATTAAAATCCCTCTTATTACGAGTAACACAAACGGAATTAAATTTAAAAAAAAAGTCTTAAATTACTCTAATTGAGCTACAAGAGTCTAATGACTTTTTCTTCTTTGTTGAATGACAGTCGCTAAGTAGACATACTCTAATACATTCTACTCCACTAAATGAAAGAATAAATTGAATAATATTATCACAGATATAAATATATTTTTTCACTGATTTTTTTATAAGGTAAAAAACGATTAATATGCTTTACCGTTATTAACCTTACAAAAAAATAAATTTCAATTTTGCCCCTGTAGATATGCAATCTATTGTATGAATAATATATTATTATGCTTAAGAATTTTTATTCTATACACATTTAAACTGTGAAGTATTTCGGTAGGTACTTACAGCATTTTATTCAACAGTGAGTTTTGGTTCTTCTGGATATGCAGAATATTCTGCCAGAATAAGCAAGGAAGGTCCATACATTACAGGATAAAAATCCATACTGAGTCTATAACAAAAGGAAAAATGTAGGTGGATAGGCCACATGCTAATAAAACATTACAGTAACCTAACTCGCATGGCCTTGGAATTGAACTTCTTAGGAAGTCGAAGACAGGGGCATGCAAATAATACCTGGAGATGCACAGTAGATACTAAATGAACTGAACCAATGCAATCTCATATGGGAGAGTTTAAAAATAGCAGTAGTAAAACGTGTAAGTCTGCATTTCCTACACATAATTTTTAAGTCTAAAAAAAATGCGGTATCAAATTTTAGCAATCACTCTTTTAACCCTTTAGATGCCTCCTTTGTTTATAGTATTTATTTTAAAATTTAGTTCACCACACAACATTCCAATTTTTAATTTGTATATAATAAAGCAAATTGCACTTTCTAGAAGAACATGTTGAGGTGTATTCAAAATGTTTTTGAGGTTAATTTTCTGGTACATAAAAATTTAATTTAACAATATTGGAAAATGGGAAAGTATTCAATTTATATTGTTCAATAGTTCATTGTTTGTCAAACAAAAAACTCCGTGACTGAAGAAGCAAAAACAATGTTATATGAGTATGTACCTACTCCAACGTTTAAATTTCTTATTGGCAGGCTCTACAAACAATTTGAAAATTTCAAGTGGTAAAGAAAAATAAAATGATAAGATTGATTTATATTTTGTATTTATCTCAAGTAGAGTTCCAAACAATCACGAATTTGATGAATGGAAAAATGTATAATAAAAATTAGATTGAATAATTGCAGTGTTGAATGCAACAAATATGTTCCATCAATGCAATCCATCAATGTTTTCTGCATAAAATTTTTCTTTGGACATCGTAAAAAAAGATACAAAAAGCGGTACAAAAGACTTCAAGATCTATGAAGGAGTATAATGGGTTATTAAACAATTAAAAATCTGCTAGTCATCGACGAAATATGGGAACAGCTTGCCCAATATATAAATATCTTCCAGCAGGACACAGAGCTCCTAATTATATGATCAGAGGATCTAATCAGAGGAACATATTTTTGTCATTTATGGGTTTCCAAATTCTTACAATAATTACAAAAGACCAAGAGAGAAGTCAACTTATTACTAAAACATCATTTCTTCTCTCTTTCTCATCAATACTCCTTAGTATTTCTACTGCTTAAGTAGTTCTGGTATTTACCTCACTTATATAGTCACGAATATTATACAATACAATATTTAAATCTCGAATCCTTCCAATGGAAATCCTCAAAAGGAAACTTCTTCAAAAACATTCAAATGCAGGAGGAAAAGCTTTAATAAAATAAAAAACAAGAAAAATTAAAAATTGTATTTGATGTGAATACAATAATGTCATACTGATATTTAACCATAAAATTGATGGAAATAATATACTTCAATTTTTTATTCTTACTTTCATGTCAATTCCATAAATCCATTCCGTATGTATGTAAAGAGCAAGTAAAATCTGGCAATAAAGTACAAAAAAAAAACCCAATTCATAAAGCAAAAATGGAATAAAAAATAAATTTCGTAAATAAATAAAATAAAACAAAAGAAATAAATAAGAGTTGTTAAAAATATTTCACACTGTGTTTTAAAAATAAAAAATTTATTAAAAAAGTATTTGAAATCCGACCGGTGTAGAAGTAGTGCCGAGGGTGTTTATAACTTCGGGTTTTCAATCGAAGGTTTTGAGCTCAAATTTTGTTTATACCTGTACCACCAAAAGTAGAAAAGCTCAACCAGTCATTTATCGCTTTGTAGGTGGCATGGGATTGTACATAAATAAATAAACATTTGAAACATTCAAAAACTATTCATAGATTGTTAAGAGTTGGTATTTCTTTCTTTTAAATGAAAAGTAAACCCTCATATAGCTCCTTGGGTGACAGCTAATCCCTATCACAGTAGTTATTAGGCCTCCTTTTTCAATTATTATGATGAACTTTTGATTACCAACTAAAAAGGTATTCACCGAATTTGTTGACCAATGAAACTCTTATAATCAAGGGTTTTCAAATATATTATTGTTCATGGGCACTCTAGAGAGTTTCAATATCTTTAAAAATCAGAACCATTCAAATAAAATAGATCCTGAATGAACCTGGCTCTGAATGTTTAACAGAATAATTTAATAGAAAAGCTTTTGCAATAATAATGATTTCATGATTATTAAATAATAAAAACGATTTTCAAATCTTATCAATAGTTAAAATTTACAATCAAAATCCGAGAGATACCACCTTTGTCGGATCATCCTAACGTTAAAATAGAACAAAATAAAAAACAAACATCCTTTTCAATTTTCAAACAAATATTGCATACTTAAAGGCGTAATAACATAAATTTGTTGACATTTTCTTACGCACACAAATAAATTAACTGTCTTACAACAGTATACTAATAATGCGTAGACTTCCTAGTAAACTCTTTAAGGCTTCATTTTTTAAGAATTTAAAAAAAAAAAAAAAATCAAAACAAAAAAGGAAAATATGTTTTAAATTTTTTATTGTTTCACAGTTATTTCATTTTATAATAAAAGAATGTATCGATAATGGTAAATGCGTATTTCTTTATATTATTTTTTTTTTTGTTTGTTTTCTTTTTTTTTTTTGCTTTTGTTGTTTTTTTAATAAGAAACAATAAAATACAAATAAATCCTTTCTTTAAAATATTTCGTCGTAGTATATTTATATTTTTTAAGTTATCTTCTGCTTTTCACTTTCCTTTTGTTTTCCAATTTTTTTTTTTTGTTTTATTTTATAAAATATATAAAAGTCATTGTTTAAAAATTTTCAAAATTTTTATTAAATTTTTTGTTTTGTTTTTGTCTTTGCCTCAAATATTAAAAAATGATATTATTGAAATGTTTCAATAAAAAGTTAAAATTTTCTAAAATTTATTTAATAAATAGAAAAGAATCCAATCAATTTTAAATTATTATCGGATCTACTAGATATTCTAGAATTTTCAATCCAGGTGAACTCCATACAATGATTTTGGGATGCTTTCCATCAATCCTCGTAAGAAAAAAAAATAAATAAAAATCCCAGAGCAACCACATTTCATTTACTAGAATATTCTCCAACGATTTTATTCATTTCTTAAAAATAGTCCTCGATCAACGTTTATTGCACCTCTAAGTCTTTATAGTTTCCTGAAACATTTGTGAAAAGGGATTATTTTATCGAATCTATTGGATCTAGCAATGTTCTCTATATAATAGATTGTCACTGCAACAACCCCATTCTGTCTATACTAGAATATTATCCAGTGGCTTTATTCTATATTCAAAATAATAACCCAGAAACCGTATTATATCTTTAAGTCTCCCAAGTGGCCAGAAAATTGGTAGTTCTTATGGATGTACGTGTGTTCGACTTAATTAAATTTCAGAAGGATATTAACATTTTTCTCCTTAATATCCCCTCAAATGTTACAATTTAACCTCCAATGTCCATTATTCCAATCCCAATTTCCTTTCCTAATTCCCATCCTCAAAACCAAACTGTGTATCAAAGACGTTTTAATAGAGTGATGTTTTAGTGAGTTCGAAAGGAACTACGTATAATTCCAATGGCCGATTTTCGATGTCTTTAATGACCCTCGTACTAAAACAAAATACAACATTATATATTTCAGGCTTTAGTAATTTTAGACACAAAGCATAGATCTTGAAAACACCAATTTGAGAAATATATAGCAAAGCTTTTAAATCTAGTTGCACCAAAGAATACTTAAAAAATCTTGAATGCCATAGTTTGTAACTTTGTGTAGGCACTCTAATATCACAGTTTTAAGAAGAATTAACAATGATTGTAAATTACTCGTTAATACTTAAGAAGAAGCGGAGGAACATCTTCCAGATAACTTTATAAAAACTTTAAATATTATTTATAACTGATTATTAATTCATGAAAAAAAAATTCTTGGGGAAATAGAAAGAATTTGAAAATCATAACTAAGAATAATCCAATATGTGAATATGTGGGATGATAATTGAATATAGTGTTAAATAGAGCAACATTTCCGCAATGAGATTACTAAAAGTGCATATAGTTTAATTTTAACATTATCTCATACAAAAAGAAGAATCTAAACAGATCCAATATTAGAACATAGCTAAAACGAACATTATTATTAATAATTTATTACCTACATGTTTTAAGTCTTTTTTCACCAACCGCTATATATGAAAAATATTAAGCGTCTGTGTGCCTGTGCACCCGTGTACAGCTTAAATGGATAAGCGGAATGTTTTGAAACCTTAAGGTCTCGAATTGATGAACTTTTCGAAAAAATAGGGTAACAGTCTTTAAAAGAAATCTTACATCACGCTTTTCAAGTAATAACGGTTGTCTGCGTGGTGGACAATAATTTATTTTCGTATCTTCCATAGAATTCAACTTTTAAGAAATTTTATCAAAGGTTTTGTTCAATTCTTCAATAAACATAATGGGTTGATATAATTGAAACCTTATACATCTGGCATCTCTTTTCAAAATTTCACAAAAACAAGAAAATAATAATAAAAAAAAAAAATATAACAAATAAAAATGCCACGTTACCATTGTTGTTAAGGGTGACAGATTTTTTTGTTTTCTTTATTTTCAAAAAGAAAAACCAAAAAAACCAAAACAAAAAAACAAAATGAAAAAATTCATCAAATAGGAAATTGAAAAAATTTATGATCTTAAAAATTTTTTCTTTAAAATTATTTTCCAAAAACGTATAAAAAAAAATGAACGAAAATAAAAAAAAGTTTCATTAAATTACTGAGTAGAGAAAAACAATAAGATAACCATAGATAAATGAAATTGCGATATATATATATATACATATATTGATTAAATTATGAAATGAATTAGTTAGAATGAGATAGAAATAATAAAGATTGAATGAATCAATATGATAAATTGAGATGTAATTTAACAGCACGTGCAATCATTTAAAATTATACTCTTCATTTTATTTTACTCTCTTCTTTTGTTGTTGTTTTATTTTTTTTTGATGGATTCTTTTTTTTTATTGAGTGACAAAAGATTCAAGGAGGACATTTTGTTTCTTTTGTTAGGATTCATTATTTTAATATTATTTTGAAATAAAAAATTAATACTTAAGCTGCCTGTATTTATAGTATAATATTAAAAATTTAATTTGTATTTTATTAATTTTTATTATTTTCTGAAATAATAAAAATTCAAAAATCCAGAAGAAAAGGAAAATTGAGGAAGAATCGTTTTTTAAGAGATTTACGATAATAATTGCGTTTTGATAGCGTTTTTAAGGAAATTTTTATTTTATATTTATTTTATTTAAAAAGTAATTTTCATTCAAAAATAACTTTATTTGTTTATGAGTGAATGACATTTTTTTGGGACTTCAATGTGTTAGTGAATGGCTTTTATGAATTAGATATTATTAAAATTAAAAGGAGAGCACCAAGAAGTCCCAAAATACTAAAATCCAAAATTTTAAAATCTCAATTTTCAGTTAGTTATAAAATCAAGCTTATATCTTTTTTCCACAATATTTATATATGTGCTTACGATATCTCCGCCCTCCCTCATTTATTAAATAAACACTGTTGCTTACTTCTTATTTCTGAAAAAAAGTTAGAAAGCATTTCAAAGTTGTGTTGCTGACTTATTATTGATTAAAAAAGGTCAGGAAATATTCAGGGTTCAATACAAAACAGTTGCAAAATTTTTTTGAGTGGGTGCTTAGAATCGGATTTTGGTGTTACGGATTTTGGAATTTAGAGATTTAAGTATTTGGAATTTTAAAATTTGAAGATGAGAACTTTAAAAATTATATAAAATTAAACAAAAACGAGGAAGAGTGTAGAAGAGTAGACTTTGTCAACTCTCTGGGGTACCCGTATGACCGTAACATATACATTATATCATCTGGTTAATTACTTATGGCAAAATTTAAAACATACAGCTTTATTAAGTGTAGTGTAATGCTCATATAAAAGAAGGGTTTGTATGGCAGCTACTCGAACCCTCTGCAGTAGACCAACCAAATTTAGATGTAACTTTGGCCATTACACTAAACTATTTTTGGCAAAATTTCAGACTCTCAGCTTCATTAGGTGTAGTGTAATGCTCATATAAAATTAGAAGTTGTATGGCAGCTACTCGAACCCTCTGCAGTAGACCAACCAAATTTTGCAAAAACTTTGGCCATAAAACTAAACTAGTTTTTCCAAAATTTCAGACACGTAGCTGTAATAGGTACAGAGTAATACTCATATAAAAAAGGAAGTTGTATGGCAGCTATCCGAACCCATGGACCAAAATGGCTGGATTTAAATAGTGATGACGGCTATTGCAAAAAAACGAATTTGCGAAAATTTCAAGACCCTAGCTCCTTTAGTTTTTGAGTTATCGTGCGGACGGACGGACAGACGGAAGGACGGACGGACGGACATACATAGCTAAATCGATTTATTTTTCGATTCTGATCCGATCCATACACTTGAGTCTATATCTACCCTCCTCCTTCTCTGCGTCCCAAACGTAATGGCAAATTTATTATACCCTTTGACTATATAGTCATACGGGTATAAAAATTGGTACATAAATAACGCGTTCTTTACAAAAAATTACCGTTATTTAAAAAAGCAGTGATGAGTTTCAATATTTTTCGGATTTAAATCCTTGTGGTTCAAATATGAAATATAGTGAAAATTTTGGTTATCTATAAAAGCCCATAACTTAAGCTAGCTATTGACACGGAAATGAATCTTTTATGTGGCATAGGGAAAATGATTTTTTTTTTTCTAAAAAACTTTCCAAATTACTTTGATTAAAGTTATTTTGGACAAAATTGGATATAGACCTCTCCTCCGCAACAAGGTTTTTTTAGTTATAAACTTCTATATCATCTAGAACCTTCCGTGCACTTCAAGTTGCAAGCAGCGGTTAGCTAAATTCTCAATTCTTCTTAATGAATTTTTGGACTTCTTTTGCTCTTTCTGATCACAAAAGAAGCATATAAAGTGGGGATTGTAAAATTTGGATTGTATACTTATAGGTAATAATTGAAAAATAAAATAATTAAAAATTGAAGTACCGTATCAGCACCCAAGTAGTTAGCATATCTTAGACAAAATTCTTGTATCTCCGAAAATAAATGAATTTTGCTATAAAATAAATGGAAACTACTTATTCGCGTTTTATTTTATATATTTTATATTCCACATTTCACCTAAACGCTTAAAACTAAAATAAATATTTAATTCACTATTTTTTTATAAGCAGCAGATTTTAAAAC
The DNA here is from genome assembly GCA_963082915.1 of Dolichopus griseipennis. Taxonomy (NCBI): domain Eukaryota; kingdom Metazoa; phylum Arthropoda; class Insecta; order Diptera; family Dolichopodidae; genus Dolichopus; species Dolichopus griseipennis. The sequence goes on from OY720442.1 coordinate 129,440,616, forward strand.
GAAATATTTACACAAATCATTTGATCATAAAACGCTTGAGACTTTCTTCTATAAAACTAAATGTAATTGGCATATTGCATGTCACTTCCTTTATTTAAAAAATTGCCACGAAACACCAAACATGTTCTCACCTTTAAGAAACAACAAAAACTACAGAAAATATTTACACTCCCTATAGCATTTTTAATAATTTATTTTATTTAGTTGTATAACATTCAAAATTTTTGAAACTTTATTTATTTAGGTTACCCAGTAGGAAAATATTTTTTTATCTTAACACTTCATTTGATTTTTTAACTATGTTTTTTCCAAAATTTTAAAGTTAACTAATTTAAAACTCTCCCATGTTGTATGTTCTTATCAACTATTTATTTGGCCCAAATCACATTCAAGAAGATTAAAATTGTTATGAAAATTTTTATAAGAAGTTTTAAAATATTTAAAATCAAAAGTTGAATTTTTTAAAAGTAATAAAAATATATGCAAATACTTCAGCACAAATTTTTCTAAAGAAACCCTTTGGAAAGGCTCATAATTCTGATTTTGTATCCAACTCTAAATCCGTAAATACAAGATTTTTTAACAAAAATCGAGTTTTTCTAAAAATGAAATTTTTCAAAAACGAGATTTCTTAAAAAATCCAGATTTTCTAAAAACGAGATTTCAAAAAAAAATTTCTTAACCGAAATAATGTTCAACCGAGATCTTATCCGAAACTTCAAGGATCAATCTGAAATCTAGGAAATTGCTAGTATCCTGTTTTAAGTTAATAACCTTTTCGAAAATCGCATTTTTACAAAATCACGTTTTTTTATTTTCTTCAACCGGGACTTCAAGGTTGGATCTGAAATCTCGGAAATTATTAAATCCAAGTTTTCAGAAAACCACCTTTCAGGAAATCGCATTTTTAGAAAATCATGTTTTTTCCTGTTCTAAAAAAGGCTTATAGTTATCATTTTTTATGGAATTATAAAATCCTTAAAAATTTGATTTTCTAATAAAACAGATTTTCCGAAAAAAGGCTTTCTCTCTTTCTTGGATCTACGGCGTTGCATCTAAAATCTCTATTTAGTAAATCCTGTTTTTATACAATCTCTTTTAAAAAATCTTTGTTTTTTAAATCTCATTTAGAAAATTTCTTTTTATATATTCTGGAAAAGGCTAATAATTCAGATTTTATATTCAATCTTAAAATCGTGATTTTTTAAAACAAGCGAGGTTTTCTAAAAATGAAATTTTCTAGAAATACGGTTTTCTAAAAACGATATTTTAAAAAAATATTTACTTAATCGAGATTATGGAACGCTCTCCTTCGTAATATTATCAAAAATCGCTCAATTTAAAACATCTCATAATAAACCTTCAACTCTTTCTACTTTAAAACTCTGCTTTTCTATGTAAAACTTTTTTGAAATTTCATTTTTTTAAATAAAAAAATTTTTCTTCTTCCTTGCATGTCATCTTGAGTTTTAAGTTCCTTAAACTGAAAAGGTATATAACTTGTTTTCTTGTTTCGTTAGACTATTCATAATCGTGCATATTAACAACATTAGACAATTTATATATTGCATGTTTTATTAAAAAGGAAAATAAAGATGAAAGAAGGATTAAGTACAAGGATAATCATAAAAGTTTTTTTAAATTACACAATTTTCTTGTTTGGTTTATTCTTTTATTAAAACTTAAAAACTATTAAAAGATAGAGTCAGGCATTTAAGAGTACAGTTTTTTTTGGTAAGTTGCATCAAACTTTTCCAGTGATATATGGGAGATCTGTTTTAATATACATATAAACACATTATAAGCTGCAGATTATCATCTTAAGAAATTTAAAATTTTATTTTTACATTAAACTTTTTTTTTTTAAGTATCTGTCGTTATGTGCTTTAAATGAGTATCATAAAAAGTTTTTAAAAAAAAATTTTAGTAGGATATATGTCAGGAGGTAGGATTAGAAATTGTTTGTAAGACTATAAAAAGTAGTATATTGTACGTAAGTATTGTAATAATCAATAGACTAAGTATTGTAAAATCATACCAAACATTTAGATAAGAGATGTTATAATTACGTTCTGCACGTACCCTTGTCATGTGACCCACTATACCTTTGGATGATATGTTCCAACGGAGGATGGATATATTATCAAAAAATCACAATGCCCTTAATTTGGTAAGACAAATTTAGCTTTTTATTTTGCAATGTTATGACCCACCAAAAAGGACAAAACGCACTTACGAATATTATGACCTCATTAAAAAAAATATATATAAATAAATACACATTTAATTTATATTTACAGTTACATTTACTTTATTTTATCAGCATAACAAATTTTTATTTTTGGGCCGAGTCCAAAGCCTTCCTCCATTGGCTTCTGTCTGCGCAGCTCCTCTCTAACTTCCAACAATATTCAGCATTCTTACGTCTGACTGAATAACGTCCTTCCATCGGAAGATGTGGTTGATCTCTTCTGCGTCTACCCTTCGGATTGGAGTCAAAAACCGCTCTTGCTGGAGCACAGTTACGTTTAGTTTTTTGAAATCAAAACCTAAAAAGTCGAACTTTTGACCCTTTTATTCTTACTTTAAAATTTACAACAAAAAGTGAAAAGAACTTCAATAAACAACTAATTTGGAAATTTCATAATAGGGTACCTAATAATATCAAAAGTTGTGCAGTTTTTAATTATTTTAAAATTTTTTATTATCGATATAAGTGATAAAATCATTGAATGGCTCTAAGGTGCTTCGTTCGGAATTTTGCTTCTGACTGCCCATATTTAGGCAATACATCCGGGGCCAAACGACATTATTTCACTGCAGGAATATTTAAAATTATTGTTTCTTTGCAGGTTCTCCAGCAAACTTCATCAATGTTAGGGAATTGGAAATAAAACCTAATGAATCTTTGTAATTAACGTAAGGTTGCCACGCCACCAAATTCTTTTTTGGACATTAATTTGAATCCTGAACCAAAAGTTTATGGCAACGAACTTAAACTAACTCGAATAGTAAAATGACTGTCAATGTTTACCTTCTGTTAGTATGAGAATTTTATTTTATCTATATCTATTGATTTTATTAATTTTTTATACTTTCTAGTTATTTATATTTTACCAGGTTTTTTCCTAATTTTTAAAATAAACTTATCTTTGTCCATTCATCAATTCAGTATAATTGACTTTTTTTTAAAACACTTTTTTATTTAGTTAAAAAAATATACAATTTAATTGCAATGACCTTTTCTGGATAAACGAAATTTTGTTTGAAATTTAAAATTGAAGAGAAAAATCAATTTTTAATTTATCTGAAAAAAATTTAAAGTGGTTGGTTTAAAGGCTATAATCAATTAATAAATCAAAAACATTTAATTAATAATTATCATAATTAAAAATCATGGTGTGAATCGCTAATTGTAACTAGTGAAATGAACAATTTATTTAATCATTTTAACAATTATGCAGGTTATAAATTACTGCACCAGCATGACAAAATGGAAGTAACGTAGGCCGAGCGGCAATATATTAGATGAGTTTAATAATCGGACGAGGCCATGATATTTGCCTTTGAATTTTCACGATAGATCTTATAGTAATCGAAGTTTTGCGAGATGGTCGCAGTTAAAGATTTTCTTAAAATAATAACGTGGAAGAACACTAAAGCTATAGGTTTCACGGAAAAATCGAAATTGTAACAAGATGATCAACAATATTTAATTTTTCTTTTTATTCCTTTTCCATTCCTTTAAGGAGTATAGAGCATTCACCAAGTTTATTTTAAACTAGGCTTCAGTTTCTTTAATCATAATATTCACTAAGCTGTTGATTACTCGGCTGTAGCTATTGTATAAGGTTATGAAATATGAATGCACAAATGTTAACTTTGTGCGCCATCTATAATCTTACACAAGAAATATTTATATATTTTTATTAAATCTTATTTTATATTACGATATAAACTATTACGATATAATTATACAATTTTACGATATTTTTATATTAGATATGATCTGACCGGGGTTTGAACCCGAGACCATCTATATGAAAGGCGGCGTCTTTACCACTACGCCATTGGTCAGATAACAACAATGTTTATTGCTTATATCTATCCCGTTAAATTTTATTTTGGAGGGATTTTCCTTTAGATTTTCGGAGCTGTAGCTAAAATAGAAATGAGAACTAGATGATCAAACATATTTGATGCCTATGCCTTTCCAGTTAAAATTATTTCGACGGAAGATTTCCCTCTCTCTCTCTCCTACATATCTTTTACAGGATGTCAGCGCTCATTTGTCCTGCTCATTTTAATCGTATTAAATTCTTGATGATATTCTTCTGTTTCATTTTCGATAACTAATCTATAGCTAATAACATAACTAATTCAACCATTACCTCTTTTACCTTGCCTAGGTATGATTAGCTGTGGGAGCTTGTACTTTTGACCTCTAAATTCCAGTGTGTTTCTATAGACTCACGTTTCAAAGACCACCAGTTCATTCATTAGTTTGGTTCTGCTTACAAAATAATAATCTACCAAATCAATTAAATAATATTAATTTTACAAATTCTGCAATTATTCAAGGCTAAAAATTAAAACAAAATTGATAAAATGAACGATAAATATTATTCATTATTATTATTTTTATATTTCAAAACTAATTATAGAAATAAATATAAAATTTTTAATTACTCCTCTTTTGATAGTTTTCTTTCATACACACAAACCCCAATAAAACTGGAAACAATAACTTCCAAAAAAATTATCAATTTTCTCTACTAATTTTCATGCTTCTGTTATGTTCTTGTTTTTTATATTAAATTTTTTCCAATTTTTAATCAACTAATTAGAAAATAATTACCTATTTTCTATGTATAAACTCACTGTTTTTCTATTTTCCAAAAAGAAAACAACAACAACAACAATCTGATTCCATAGCTAATTAATTCAATGTAATAATCATAAAAAAATAGAAAACAATAAAAATTTCAAAATATTTTTTCCAATCAAACTAACGCTTGTCAAATTGTCATTTGTAATAGAATAGCAATTTTATACTCAAATCAGAATCTTCGTCTTAAAAGTGATAGTTAATGCAAATCTTAGCTGTCATCTTGTATGAAAATAGTACATTATAATAATAGCGCTATTATGTATGTACAGGGTGGCGCAAAACGACCGATATGGTTTGACCGATAAATTTGACCGATAAATTTATTGATATTTTTTATTTTTATTTCAGAATTTTGTTAAGAAAACTTGGGGAATTGGAAATAGAACAGTACACAACAGAACAACGATCAAAAATTACGAAAAGTTATGAAAAATATAAAAAAAATTAAGACGTTTCTACATGTTATTCAGGGTGACACAAAACTACCGATATGCTTTGAATGATTAAAAATTTTTTTAATTTATTTATATTTTGTGAAGAAAACTTGGGGAATTGGAAATGGAACAGTACACAACAGAACAACGATAAAAAATTACGAAAAGTTATGGAAAATGTACTAGAAAGAGCCCGAATGTGCGAAGCCGAAAATGGGCCCCACTTGCGGGATATAATTTTTCTACTTATTCAATTCTCTTTTTACGCGATCGAAATGTAGACAACCCGATTTAAAAACATTATATTCGATTAAATAGTTATTTAGGTATAAGAAAAAAAATTATATTTTTTTACGCGAATTTTTGCGGAATATATTAATCGTGTAAAAGGAGAATTAGGTGTAGTTCTATTTAACTTCTAAAATTTCCTTAGAGTTTTACCAATTCTAATTAAAAGAACTATATAGTAAAATATTTTATACGCAGTTCAGATATTTCAATATGAGTTTTATATTTTTCAGTTTCTTTGTATATCCCTCTCACTGAATTTTGTAATTGACCCCTTCGATTTCCTAAACGGAATTGATTCATTTCAAAATTGGCGAACACTGAAATATTTTTCATTGCTGGAAAAATAATTTAGTTTCATTTCAAATATTTGGATTCGAGTACTGTTATTCCGGTAAAAATTTGCTAATAGTCTGCCGGTCTAGAGGTAATACAATTCGTAAATCTATTAGGAGAATTCCATCATAATTCCTTCCGACTAATTAAAACTTTAAATTCTTCCGAACCAATCTTTGAAATTTCGACAGTTCGCATCTGAGTCCAACATAGATCCACAGAAACTTCTTTTCTAAATTATCTAAGAATTTTGATTTCAGTTTCTGTTTGTCACCTTAAAATCTAAGTATGCTCCAATGATAAGTTAAATCACACAATCTTAATTCCATCCGACAGGAATCCATATCGAAATTTATAAAACTCGTCACTAATCCTAGGCCTGCTAATCCATAATGGTTTGAAGAAAGTTGTAAGTTTTACAGCTGATCTACTTGCGACGTACAGTTTCAGATGGACGGTCCATGTAGGTAATTCAAGTACAGTACACAGTTTTAGATAGACGGTCCATGTAGGTAATTCGAGTTAATAATTTTAAGTAATTTCAAAAAATTCCCAATATACTAATTAAAAAATATTTATAGTTTTTCATATTATGCTTATGTTCTAATTGATGGAAATAAAAAAAAAACGTAACATAAAGGAATCTAATTTTATATTTTCATAAATAAATTTTAACGCTAAATCCAATTTTTATTTTTATTTTATCAAAATATTGTTTATTGTTTTATAGGTTTTTTTACATCATTTTCGTTTTTCTGAACTTTTTGTCGCTCATTTTATGATATTTTTTAATATTTTGGATTGGATTTTCTAACAATGGATTCAATATTTTATTGTACAAAATTAGTTTATAACAAATTAATTAGAATCTTTTATGCTTAAAATAGAATATTATTTAATAATAGCTAATACGCAATGCGCGTTGTTGCTACGCTTAATGAGCTTTTAATTGAAGTTGATTTTATAAGAAAAAATTAACACAAAAATGACACAAGGAGTAAATGTTAATTCAAGAATTAATTAAATTAATGCCATACATATCCCACAGTAGCAGCTTAGCGATCCTAGCTTACCGTTCAGCAAATTTTTTAGTGCAGGTATCTAGAAACCTTAAAAGGGGGTAATAAAAAATTCTCACATTAGCGTCAAATAACAAGATGGGTATTGGATCAATAAAATTCATTTATTTCATTTAAGTCTAATAAGAGTTGCATTCCTCTAAAAGTACTTGATATATTTATTAAATCGGGCTGTGATCTTATTTGAAGTTAACTGCTTTCGAAACCATAAGGAAGCCTAATTTTCCAAGCTAATTTCTTCCATTGTTCCTGATACCTCCGTTAGTCTGCCTTGTTAACCACATTATTACCACTATTACCACATGGTTGATTGTGCCGATTATTCCCAGTTATACCAAATCATTTATTATATCATTCCATTTTTATTACAATATTGTTCAAACATATTTAATAGAATTTGTGAATGACGGGTTAAAATATTGAAAAAAAACAAATTAAATTTATATGAAGGTCACAATTGGGAAAATATTCTATTATTTGTTTTTCCTGAAGAAAATCCTAATTTTTTGGTTTGTTTTATTATTTTCAAGGCAGTTAAAAACAAAAAATAACATTTCTAGATAATTAAATGACTTAAATGCGTATAATAGCTCATGAAAGACGGAATAAAGTAGTCTAATAACATAACCACCAAATTGTATCTTTAGATTGTAATGGGCAGATTTATAGATGTTCATAATAATGATTTATTATTTCAGTAGATATCTTAACATGACATCATTTTTATTTATATGAAAATTAATAATATTATGTTAAAAAAAATTTTATCAAATCAATACAGAAATGGTAAAAATGGCGCTGTGAAATAAACCCCTGTGAAAAAAGCCTCCGAGGTGATATGTTTCATATTAAAAGATAAATGAGACCACAAAATATGAGAAGTTTAGCCAGTTGGGTTTTATTTATTTCTCTTACAATTTAACTTTTGACTTCTTTAGAAATTAAGTCCCGGAAAGTTATTTCCTTCTCAATCAAGTCTTTAATCACTTGAGAAATAAAGGCCTGGGCTGTTAATTTTTTATACATAGATGATATTCTGTAGGTATCTCAGAGTTCTACCCAAAAACATCCTAGACACTCATCCCCTCCAAGCTCTCCTAACTCTACTCCGTTCCTCCTCTCCTCCTCTTTTCTAGAATGCAATTTTAAATTCTTTTTAATTCAAGACCTTCATACACAAATATATAAGAAATTAGATTCCGGTGTGTATTTTCTCATTAAACTTGCTTTATACCACATTTTGAGAATCTAAGTCCTGGGGATTATTGAATGCGACACTCTTAAGTGGAACTCAATTTTGGGATTCTTTAGAAACAACGCTCGGCGGTTTTATCTCGCAAAAAATCAAACGTTGAATTAGAAAAGCTTCCCGAAGTCTGATTTGTTATTCGATGTAAAATGACGGCACTCGATTTTACTTGCATTTACCAATGAGAAATAAAATCCTGGGGGTCTTATTTCACAAGGACTTTTTTCACGGCCCTGGAAAAATATTTAAAAATTTTTTTTAAATACAACTATGACTTGATGTTCATCAACATCTAAAATGACAATTTTGCTTTTTTTCAAATAGTCCCCAGCATTTCAATTTTTGATTTTCAAGGTTAATGAAAATTTCATTGAATTTTGTAAAGGTTTCTTGTTCATTAGAATTTCAAATTCATATTTCAATGAAATTACATAAGTACGGTCTCAAAATCAATGTAATTTGGTTTTCAATGAAGGACAATTGATAGGAAATTAATTTCCCAAAAATTTAGAAGAACTTGGAATACCTTTTTGAAGTTTGAAAAACTTTCAATACCTAACAGCATTTAATCAAAAAACAATTTCTTTTTATAAAAGTTAAGTGAGCATCGAATTAAAATAAAAAAAATTAATTAATTTGTTTATAAATTTATAAAAGTTTAGAAAAATTCGTTCAAAATAAAATTCATACAAGTTTTAACTTTTATTAGCTAACACAATGCGTGGAGGTCTCTCTGAGTATGCAAATGGCCTAAAATGAATATCTATAGATATTGTTTTTAAACAAACTCAAGCATCTTAAAGTATTATTAATAGGAGATTTGTTCCCAATAGTTAAACGACAAGCTAAACCTAAATCCGAATGAAATTTTTCGAATTTAAACGAAGCCAGAAAGAATGCCTACGAAAGGATTAATTTTGCCAACTCAAGGATAGCGCTAGACTAATAATATAAACATTATATCAGTCGGCTAAGTACTCTTGAAATGGTCAAATTACGAACAAATTGGATTCTAAGTTATGTATACAAAATAGGAATAAATACATAGCTGTTATACAAAACCTCTTGCTCCAGCCAATTTATATTTTGCCCAGACGTCGGTCATTAAACTTACGATTTACATTTCGATACTGATAGGATTACAAAAACTTTTGTTTATATCCATTCGCTTGCATTTGCAACGTTACAAACTTAGTAGTAGATTTAGTATATCCATAGAACTGCGTTCAACCACAGCTTCCAGTTGAGTTTTATAAGTCTGTAATAATTAATAAATAAAAAATTGGATCATGTTTTTTTTTTAGAACGACTTTTAATAGTTGGAATTTAGTCCTATAGGTAGAACATCCAACCCAAATAATTTAAATAACCCATTCCATAACCCAAAAATCTCAAATAACATCAACCAAAATCCCATAAATGCCAGGAATGTAATAAAACTGTATACATTTTGTATATCCGGTTTCTTTCTAAAATTTGGTTCAAAAATGGTGTGGTTTTGATCTGTTAAAGTCGTACACCACACGGTACCAATGGGTGGCCCTAAAAACTTCCATTTTCTTGTAAAGAAAATTTCAACATTTTTAATTATGTTATTTGGAGATTCAATAATAAAATGAATTTTTTAAATATTTAAAATAATTAAACTTTTTAAAAATACAAATATTTTTTTTGGGATAAAAATCAAAAGAATTTTTTTTAACTTTTAGCTTTCCTAAAAGTAGATAAAAAAATCTAAAGATATTTTAAGTTTATTTTTTTTTAACTGGAACTCAGTTTTCTTGACATTTTTTTAATCTTTCGAAATTTGTCGATTATTTTCGTAAGAAAATTATTTTTCCCCTAAAGTTCTACAAAAATTCCTAAAAAATTTTTAGATTCTTTCACTTTTTCTTTCTAATCATAAAATTTTTTTTAAAATTAAATTTTAAATTATTTTATGGAAACTTTGTTTTTTGTTTTTTAAAAAAATATTTAAAGAATTTAAAAAAAAAAATTTCCCTTTTAAATTTATTTGTTTGTTTTTTTTTTTTTTGCTTAGATTTTCCACTTTCAATTTTTGTTCCTTAGGATAAAGAAAATGCAAAAGAAAATTCTGAATTTTTTGATATAAATTTTTTATTTAATTTTCCTAATTTTTGGAAATTTTTGTTTTAAATTTTCATGGACATTTCTTGGAAATTATAAATACCTATCAAATTATTTGTTAGTTGTCTTTGAAAAATTTGGTACCTTATTCTAATTTAAAAAAAAGTTTTTCTTTCACTTTGACTATCGAGATTTATTTGGAAAATTAGAAAACCCCAATAACTAAAAATTGAAAAAATATCTTGGGAGAGTCCTGCAGGTCAGGGGGTAGCATTTGAATCATATACTTGACAAACTTCCACTCATTATAATTAAAGACTTTATTATAACTTCAATAGGATAGTTTTTACCAAAATGTATCTCTCTGGAGCTTTGTTTGATCGTAGAGCAAAATATATTTGAACTCTAAGAATCATTGAACTTTCCTTATTTTACAACACAATATCAGATTCTAAGGCAAACAATTTTGTGATAAGAAATTTTTATTTCCTAACTGGGTGGGATACTTTAGAAAATCACAACCCCTTTTTGGTAATGTAAAGCTTTTGTTGAATCGAATGATAATCTGGTGATTAAGTGAAGAATAAACCTCGCCAACCCTCGCTGCCACAATAATCTGTGAACAACCTCACTTTTCCTCACCAATCCTCGCAGTAATCTGTGATAATGCTTCCTTTTTCTCACTATTCCTCGCAGTTAGAATAGTCTTTGATAATCCAAATTTTCCCTCAACAATCCTCGCTGCCAGAATAGACCGTGATAGTCTTCCTATTTCCTCATCATTCATCGAAGCTATAATAGTCCGTGAAGATCATGATTTTTTGTCACTCTTCTTCACCAATCCTCGCTGTCAGAATAGTCTGTCATAGTAATCACTTTTTCTCATCAATCTTCGCAGCAGATTAATACATGATAATGCTCACTTTTCCTCACCAATCCTTGCTCCCAGAATAGTCCGAGATAGTCCTGACTTTTTCCCATTATTTTTCGCAGCTGAAATAGATCGTGATTATCCTGATTTTTCCCACCAATCTTCGCAGCAAGAATTGCCAGAATGGCCCGTGATAGTTCTCAATTTTCCTCATCAATACTCCCTACCAGAATGTTCGGTAATAGTAATCACTTTGCTCCATCAAATTTCGTTGCTTTGAATAGTGAAAGTCTTCACTTTTTCTCACTACTACAATTGCCAATGATAGTCCTCATTTTTTCTCATCAATCTTCGTAGCCATGTTAAAACTTGAAAAACTCGAACATTTCAGCTGAAAAGTACAGAATATAGTAACCCAAAAGCCGTTTAAGTTTATTCTTCAGTTGCAATTTAAATAAACGAAATTTAAATATAATCGTAAATATATTTATTCCAATTTAAGTTACAACAAAACAGTATAAAATGAAATTCATATCTTCAAAATATGATCTAATTCCATGAATATAAATTATCTCTTCTTTAAATTTTTAAAAAACGTTCAAATTTCAACTTTTTATTTCTTTGTCAAAAATATTCCGCATTCTGCGTTTGCCATTTTCTTTTAATTTCGTACATTTTCATATTTTATAGTTCATTTTGTTAAAAATGTGAAAATATGCGTTCATTCATGGGAAGTGATCCATTAAAAATAGAATATCTGAATAATAATACTTTCCTTGTTCCGTATTTCATCGTCGCGCAACCACCACATCAGATATAAAAGATATAAAGAACGGAAAAACTTTTATATTAAAAAAAAAAACTTGAAAAAAACAAAAGATTTCATTACCAGTGCTGTACGAAAAAAATTTTGTCGGTCTATGAATCAAAAGTGGCATATATAATTTTACAGATGAAATATGATTCGCTTTTTAGTTTTAGTATCAAATTTTTAGATTCTTTTCAGAGTTTTTCTTTTGTTTTTATAACCAAATCCTTAATATAACCATAGGCTCTGAAAACTGTATTTTATGTTGTGGCAGACCCATGAAAGGATAAAATAAAAAAAGTTTTCAACAAAAAAAAAAAAATAATAACAAAAAAACAAAAAACTAAGAATTAGGAAGTCATCCTTTTATCCTTTAAAGATTTATGGCATTCATCACTTTAAAGGTTCAATAGAAGCATTCATGGCATTTTAAATTGTAGCCATTCTATATAAGATTATTATGATAAGATTGTCTTTTTTTGAAACAAAAGAAATTAAAGATATGATGTACACAATATTATTCCTGTAGATAAGGTTTCACAGTAGTGGTCAAAAGATTATGCGTTCTTGTTTAACATTTTTTAAGTTTATAGTTTTTTATTGTTATGAGTGCATGTATTTGATGACTGGCTCGGTAGGCCGATCTGCTTTTTGGAATAATATTCAAAAACCTAGGTAAAATATTCATTCTTTAATAGAATTCAAGCTTTTCAGTTTTGATTATCATAAGTTCATAAGTATTATATGATCCCTCGACATACAGATATGATTTTATGGATTAATATTAAAACAGTTGGTTGACAGAGTGGTTTGAATACTTTTCATTCAATAGGTCCTATTCCGAGTTCCAATAAAAGTGAGAAATACCTTTATCTTGTTTTGGATCCGGTTCAGTTACTTTTTACAATTGGGTTCAAATTTATGGGTTCACTAATACCCAGTATTTAATATGAATACGATAATCTGAATACAAAATAAAAATAAAAAATTTAATTGAATAATATAACTCACAGATGCAGAAATACCTTGTTATAAATAGAATTATCTCTATAGTCAAATTTAACAGAATTTAAATGTTAGAAAGCCTTGGATTATCTAATGTAGATAAGAATGTAAGTTGTACAAATTGTAATAATATGTCTATTAAGGTGTAGTTCTTAGGCTCTTCCATTACGTATCAATAGTATAGAGAGGCCTGTTTGCCCAAAGGATTTCACTATAATATTAAAAAATGGAAATGTGTTACATTCGTATTTTTAAAGACTATGACTAAGACAAAGACTAAGTTTCATTAAATATGAGAAAGTCTGTTGCAAGAGAAAGTTAAAAAAAATTTTAACAAATTAATATTTGAATTCACATTAAATAAATGCTAAATTTAACATGCGCACTAGTTTTTGAAACATTCAAAGAGTCGTAAGTTTGAAAGATAGAAATATTTTATTAACCAAATTAAGACAGAGTTCCCAAAATCAATTAAGCGGATTTGTACAGTTTGCAACTTCCGGGAAAAGGCGAAAAATTCCCTTGGTCAAAAAACGGAATAAGTATATTAAATAATAACATTTTGGCCAGTGCTGTCCACAAATTAAAATTTGATTGTCTGATGTTTATTTGGCAAAGTAAAAGTTTAATCTTTTGTTTAACTGGGTCTAAATACATGCATCATCCATGGTCATAAAACATCATTTTCTACTTGAACATATTCTTGATAACATAACCTTTAATTTATTTATAAAATTTTTATATTATTGATGGTGCAAGAGGTTGTAATAACCACTACAATATACGTGAGTTGTTTTAGAATTTTATTAGAGAAAAAAATTATATTTTAAAATTGGTTATATTGTTATATCAGCCCACTTTTTGACTAGACCTACAAAAGTTTTACAAAAAACTTTTAATTATAACTCTTTTTTTGTTTATAAACAAAATTTTTTTTAAGAAAAATTTTCCAACTGTCAATTTGTCCATAATTGACTTTTCTTTAAAGCGATGAACCTCATGTTACTTCTAGTGCTGCTTTATATCAAAGCTAGAAATGCCACTAAGCATTATGTCATTGACATTTCATTCAAATGGAAAACACAATGATATCATCATCTTGTCATCACATTCTTTAAAAAGTAACACTAAATGCGACGCTAAGAGTCATCATAGTTAACGCGACTTACCTAGCGACTAGAGTTAACGTCATATTTAATTTATGCAGAAAAAAGACTGTTTTTACCTGAAGTCAAATAAAAGGCGAGACAACATCGTCGTCGACAAGTTAAATTTTGAATAAATATGATTATAGTAACAGCTTTTTGAACTATTTTATTGCATAGAATGTTGCAAAAATTTAAAACGTCTCTCTTTACCATATTCAAAGCCGACAATCTCGGAAGGCAATGCGCGCTTTTAACATTTCGCTTTTGATTTTATTACTAAGATCCCAGAATTTCAATTATTAATTCCCTATTTCTATTGCAATATTGCAAAATTATTAAGTAATCGATTACATTTTAAGTACTTCATATATTTTTCGAAAATTTTTAATTATTGAAAAGTAATTCATTACTATCGGATACACTTATTCGTATTGTACATTTCCAAATTACATTGTTATAAACTAAATACAAAGTTATATTAACTTATATTTTATGATTTAATTTAAAAAATAATTTTTTTGAAGTTTTCTAAACTTTACCACATGTATTTCAGATTAACAAGTAAAAAAAGATTTGGAAAATAAGTTTTTTTCATTTTTGCTTCAGTTTTTCATTTATGTTTTGTATTTTTGTTTTTCATTATCTTCATGCCAGATTTTTCATTTTCCTCTTTAATAAAAGAGCAATAAATCAAAAATCACAAAAAAAACACACAAATAAAATAAAAATGAAAAACAAAATATTATAAACTTTTAAAGGATCAAGGACATTATGAATGTTTTTTAATATAATATAATTTCTTTATTTTTCATTAAAGTTCAAAATGATTTCCCCCAGTTTTGAACCTTGCCTCTTTGATGAAGCAAACTAAAAACGTGGAATACATTAATTTGCTGAAAAGTATTAAAATTAGCTTGGGAAGAGGTAACAAAAAATTCCAAGAATTGGCAAACTCTTAAATAAGATGTTAAGAAAAATCTGAATACATATTTGCAAAAATAAAGAATTTCTTCCTGGCCTGTATTTTTTTTAAGGGAATGCAGAGAAATATTTAAATTTGTGTGGCCGAGAAGATTAATTATATGATGATACTATAATAAGGGAATATATAATTTAACTTTTATTTGGTTTCGAAACTATTTATGAAATATACACATATATTCCTTTATTGACACCGATTTAAAAAGGAGTCCTGTCCCAGACATAGCCTTATTTGGACATAATATTTATACCCGTATGACTTAATAGTCAAAGGGTATAATAAATTTGCCATAACGTTTGTGAAGCAGAGAAGGAGAGGGGGTAGTTATAAAATTCAAGTTTATGGATCGGATCAGAATCGAAAAATAAATCGATTTAGCTATGTATGTCCATCCGTCTGTCCGTCCGTCCGCACGATAACTCAAAAACTAAAGGAGGTAGAATCTTGAAATTTTCGCAATTTAGTTTTTTTGCAATAGCCATCATCGCTATTTAAATCCAGCCATTTTGGTCCATGGGTTCGGGTAGCTGCCATACAACTTATTTCTTTATACGAGTATTACTCTGTTCCTATTACAGCTGCGTGTCTGAAATTTTGCTAAAAATAATTTAGTGTAATGGCCTAAGCTTATGCAAAATTTTGTTGGTCTACTGCAGTGGGTTCGAGTAGCTGTAATACAACTTCTTCTTTTATATGAGAATTACACTACACCTAATGAAGCTGAGTTTTTTTTTAATTTTTCATGAACTAATAAACTGCAGGACTTAAAACTTTAAAAATCGTAAAATATTAAAATAAATTCTAAGAAAAGTATTTAATATTAACTTATGAAAATTACAAATAAAATTATTTCATTTTAGTAATAAAACTCTACTAATTGCAAAAATGGCAGGAAAATCAAAATCTTAATGCAAGTAAAATTGCATTATAAAACTTTTTAAAAATTTAAAAGGAATGGAATTAAAAACGACTTAATTATGATTTAATATGAAAAAAACAAAATGGAAGATTGTAAAGAGGAGCGCAATTAGCAGATAATAATTTTCCAAGCGAATTAATAAAAATGCTTTGAAGGAATAATTGTTAATTTTTATAAAATGATAAAAAAGGATAAAAGTACATCAAGGACATCTGTTTGTTTTGCGACTTTTGCTGTCATTAAAAGATTTTCCCGATTTTAGACACATTAAGGTTTGTGTTTATTTTTTTGTTTATTATTTTGTTGTAAGATGGGGTGGAGTAACCTTAAATTAAATGTCGGAGAAATTCAAATAAAGATAATATTTATTTAATTATTCTCAGAACCAATTTACATTAGATTTTGTTTGACTGGGTTAAAGTAATTTATAATTGAGTGTAGCTTTATAAGCAAAACTGTTGGGTAATAACTTATAATTAACGAGCCCCTTACGTTTTTACCTTGTTGCACATTCAGAGCAACCCTGGATTGTACATTGAAATCGGTGAACGCCATGAATTAAAACAAAATTTTCTGGAGTTAAACGACTGAGTAGAAATTCCTGAAGTTTGGTGTTGGTTCGAGGTTGTACGCTAAGGCAAACTGGTTAAAAAACAGTGCGTATTCCAAATGTACAATTCAATCATGTAGCTATCTATAGAAAAAATTATTATTCAGAAGAAATTGAAACATTGCGTATTGGTAATAAAATTCTTGCAGCATTTAAAAAGGAAAGGAGGGATGCCATTCCCAAGGTATGTGGTAGGGGATAAGTGAATCTATGATACGGAATTTTAATTATGTGAATGAACTAATTAGTTAAAAAATTCCTTTTAACTTTGTACACTTTTTTCATTAAACAGGTTTTTTTTTAATACTCCCATTTTTAAAGTTTCATATTATTACCTCAGTTAGTCTCACTTTAAATGCTTAGCTTTATTAGTTCTGTCTTCGAAGAAAATTGGACTTAAAGTATTTTTACTTTTATTCTTATACGGACATCCAGACTACTAGAAATTCGATGCTCTAACTTAAAAGATGCTCGTGCACTAATTTTCTCCAAACTTCTATATTGCGCTTCCTAAATCACTGAGCCAATTAAGCGCTAATTAAAGTCATCT
Source organism: Dolichopus griseipennis (assembly GCA_963082915.1). Lineage (NCBI taxonomy): Eukaryota > Metazoa > Arthropoda > Insecta > Diptera > Dolichopodidae > Dolichopus > Dolichopus griseipennis. The sequence goes on from OY720442.1 coordinate 129,457,874, forward strand.
TGAATTTTAGTTATTTTAAAAAACTTTAATTGTTCAAAATTATATAACACAATTAATTCTTTACATTATCTTATAGCTATTATAATATTTTAGTTCTAAATTAGGTATTCAACACCAATATTTTTTAGAGTTGTTAAAAATAATATATACCTAATATATTCAAGGACACATCTTTAAACTGTTCTGAACCTATAATGAAATATTTTTTTATTTTTATAATTTAAAATAGTTTGATTTGTAATTCAAAACACGATTTTTAGTTACTATCTTAAATATTAATATTCAAGAGAGACGTATTTATTAAATAATATAAGATGTTGGTTTTAAAGTATTCCATTAAAACTACGAAAGACTACGAAATAACTACGAATTCGAATATAATTATTAGAAGAAAAAGTATGGTATTTAATGTCAGCTTATGTAGTTATTTTATAATCTACAACTATTCCTAGAGATTTTAGCATTGCCTTACAGTAATATAGTAAGATTGCCTACTTTCAGGAACTATTTTAAATAACGGTATTTCCTCACAAATATCTCTTCATCTATTATTTTCTAATCGAATATTATGAGAAATTTATTTAAATCAGAGTAATCTTCCAGATCCTTACACTGCCTATTGGAGAAGCATATTGAGGAATGCAATAACAGTCTTCGAATTTCAAACTGTAACATCAATGGATTCTATACATACAATTTCCAAAGGGAAAGGTCCGTAGACTACCTAGTTTAGAAGATACCTCAATTTATATTTACGGAATCCACACTACATCATCGATTACTTTTAGAATTCTGTTAAACTCTAATATATATTATTCAACTCTTTAAAGTTCTCAGAGTTCTCAATTCAGCAATTCTCAATTATTTTGGCTACGAGGGGAGGTTGTTTTAGTGTAGTAAAAATCTCACACGACCGGGGGGATTAGGTCACCAGGGGCCTTTGAAGGTTTTTCCTCCCTTAGGAAAAAAAAAAATAAAACAAAAAAAAGTTATCAACTTCTATTTGGGTAGATCAAGGGAAAGTTTTTGAAAGGGTTATGAGTACATTACTTATAGACTATTTTAAGGAACTCATTCAAATGGAAACAACAAATCAGGATCATTTTGGTAATGTCAGTATGAGTAGTCCAAGAAGTTTTAATAAAATTTCTTTGATCATTATCAACTAAGTCCAATCTCTTCACCTTCTTCAGGTCTTTTGGCAGCAATTTGACAATATTCATTTCGCAAGTAAGATTTTGTAAGTTACCTTATCAATGTAATAAAACTAGTATTAAATAAGCTAAAAAATTATGAATACATTCAAAATTTAAATCAAATATAATTTTAAGCCCGCTATTAAAATAATTTATTCTTACATTAAAACTAAAACCATTTCTACAAATATTTCTTTTCAATTTTTAAATTTTATCTTAAAATTTAATAAAACTTCCCATCCTTTCATTTACAGCTACAGGACACAGTTTTTCTTCAATAAGCTTTTTAACTAAGTAAATTCTAATTAATTCAGTAAATCTCTTGTTAAATCCTCATCAAAAATGAAAATTGCTTAAAAAATAAGTAGAAAAAAATAATACTAATAGAAAAAATTCAGATTTATTCAAAGACATTTAAAAACAACAATAAAAAAAACAAAAAGTAACCAAAAAACACAGGAAACAATAAAGAAGGATTCGTAAGGATATTAAGCTTAAGTTTTTTTCATTTTCATTTGATTATTTAGCTATATAGTAACGTAATATCGCGTAGCGCCATTTTGTTTAGTTTCGTTAAAAATTTTTGTTATGCGTTACTTTTCCTATTTTGGTTTTTTTTTATTTCGCGGATTAAAATTTGTCAGCTATTTAATTTTAATCGATCCATAAATATTTGTCATTAATGTTGATATTTTTACTTTAATTTCATTTAAATGAATTTGAAATAAGTATTTAAAATTCAAATATTTAAAATGAAATTATAAAATAAAAAATAAAAATTTTATTCTCTATATTTAAATTCTTTTTTTATTAAAAAAATTCTTGGAAAATAGATTGGGTCTTAATACTTTAATGGTTTTTAAATAGAACTTTAAAATTAAAATTTAATTTTAAAAATTAAAATTAAAATTAAAATTTAATTTTAAAAATTAAAATTAAAATTTTATTTTAAAAATTATAATTAAAATTAAAATTTTATTTTAAAAATTTAAATTAAAGCTAAAATTTATATATGATAAAATATAAATGAAACTGTTAAAAATTTAAATAAAACTAGTATCGCCCTGTGCTCGAAATTCGAGCTATTTTTGCTTTTAAGTTAACATTTAAAATTCGTTTTGTGTAAATTATATTAGACTATACATAATAAAAATTATGCCAACAGTGTTGTCAACAGTTCTTGCGCTTGAAATTTGCTTAAAAAAAATTTATAATTTTTCTTAATTATTAAAACGTTGTTAAGTACCGTTTTTTTGAGTTTTATTTCTATAGCTTAAGCCGCTTTAAAGAGAGGATAAATTGGTACAGTTAAATTAAATTAAAATTCTAAATTCATATAAATATTATTCTAATAAATACATATTTCTAAACATATACATATATTTATTGAAGTCAAGAACCCAAAATTCGAGTTAATGCTGTCCTTCATATAGCAAACTGTACTTTTTTCTAAACATTTTAGTACGATATGAACTATGTTGTACGTATTCTGTATCCTAATTAAAAAACTCTATGAATACATAATATGTACAATAAAATATAACATATCATAATTCATAAGTTTAGTAATTAGTATTATATTATATTGAAGCTGCCAGAAGTACAAATAAAAGGCAAGTTGACCGAAGTCTTTTTTTAAATTTCAATCTTAAATTTATAGCAAAAAAAAAAGTTTTTCAATAAATCAAAGAATAAATTTTTCCTACCCTTTTTTCATTTTTAAATTTAATAGCTACAAAGGTAAATTTTTACTACAAATGTTTGCCTATTTAAAGTTCTGAAAACATGCGAAAAATGATTCTGAATTGCTTAGTTTACTTTATACCTTTTTTTATATAAAATATACCTTATTTTATATTTCCTAAGTTTTTTATTGACAAAAATATATTTCTATACATGGTCATGAGCCATGACTCATAAATTTCTTAAAACAAATAAATATTATTGCTTTTATTCCTTTAAGAGGAGTAAACTCTTTTCTACTCTCAACTATTGCGAGCTACTTCAGCCCTTGTAAAAGAGTACATGACCGAGTAGATAAATAATTTCCGGCAGATGGCTTTAATTAAAATTCTCCTGAATAGGTTTTGTTAAATCATATTTTTTATTTGATAACCAATAAGCACTTACCCCCTTCCATTTTAAAAAATATTCTTTATATTTATATCAGCAATAAACCTTAATTTTTTCACTTTATTAATATTTAAATACTATTAAATATAATTAACTTCTCAAATGACAGGTAGTTTTAAAATGTCAAATATATATATGATGATAATCTGACAATTATGTACTCCTGAAACAAAAATTAGCGTTCCATTTACAAACTACGCCTATCTAATCTTCATGTACACTTTTTGATCTATAAAATTCGTTCGTTTTGTCAAAGTAAAACTAAAATAGTTTTTTTAATTATAAAAAAACATTATTCGATGTTGAAAGTGTGAAATAAACTTTTCAATTATTAGAATGAAATCAAAACATACGACGTACAATTTTTATACGGCAGTACGTCAATACGTCTGTCTACATATCCATTATCGGTAAATCGACACGCGCGTACAATATTTAATTTATCAAAAATATTTATTTGAATGTTTTAATTTAGTACCTACAAAAAATGTTTTTAATTTCATAATGCAGGTATTTTGAATATAAGATATTTTTTAATAAAAATTATTGTAAAAAAATATTACTTTTTAAAACATAATATTAGAAATATAAGAAAAACCAATAATAATATTTTTATACATTTTGTCAATATTTGTAAATTTTAAAAATCCGAGATACAGTACATTGCGCTACGCGTATTTTCGCTGCTCTAATGTAAATTTATGAACCTATTTATTTCTCAGAATTAAATAGATTTTTTGACAGAAATTATACGCCACGCGTTTTTATTTAGGTTAGGACCTAAGGAACAAATATCTTTTTTTGAGAAAGATATTTTTTTTAGTTTTGCAAACATATTGTACTGTAGGTATTTTTAATTTATTTGAATATTTTTATGTTTTAAACTAAATTATTTAAAAAAAAATGTTATTTTAAAATATTTTATTTTTAAAATTTAATCGCAGCAGCATAAGAAAAAACAATTACAATATGTATTTTTATACACCTTGTCAATTTTTAAATTTTAAAATTTAAAATTTAAAACGTCGCGTATGCTTTCATGTAAATTTTTTTACATTAATAATTATTTCAAAATTTTTTGACAGAAACTGAATGCCGTACATGCTGATTTTGGCTGATCCATAAGAAACATATCATTATTCTTAATAAATATTATTTTTTTTTTTTAAGTTTCTGCATATTTCAGAATTCGGTTTTTAATTTTACAAAAAACTTAACAAACAAGTGATGAAAAAAAACCAAGGGTTTTTAAAAAAGCACATTTTCAAAATTATATTGTATTACATACTGAGTTTAACTTTGGAAATATTTACTTGGAAATAGTTACTACTGACTTATCTAAAAGTTGTTATAGCCCTTCAATGGGGAAGGTTGCCAAATTTCTCAAGAATCTAACTTCCACTCCCCACTCCCCCCCTCCCCCCCCATCCTCCAATTTTTTAGGTTCTAGGAATTAAATTGTGAATTACACAAAAATTTGGAATTTTACTTAGAATTTTATTATCTAAGCAAAAATGGGTAAAACTGAGTGACACTTTCTTCAATTTAAGGAACCCCTTTTAAATTTAAGAAAAACTTTTAACATATGTTAAAATATAATGTTGGACCTTTAAACTTTGTATATTAATAAAAAAAAAATTGAACAGGTATTCAAGTTACAGGTGCTTAAAAATAGCATAATTTCAATTTTCGGGCCCTTATAGCTCCTAAATAGGGGGCTTGACAAAAAAATTTTGTTTACCGACTCCTACTAATTTCTAAGGATCTAACTTCTCCTAAAATTTCAAGATCCTAGCTTGAACCGTTTAGAAGATATGTGGGGCCAAAAATTTTGCAAAAATTGAGTTTTATATAATGGTAAATTTTGGTATCGTATGGCAACCCTATACACTTAAGCGACATATTTTTGCAAAGCCTATAAAAGCAGCTCTCTAGTACCGTTTTTTGATTGAAAATAAACCTAACAGAACTCTTGTTATATCAATTTAAATATAGGGCTTTTTTGGAATTTTCAGGGGCTGTAACTTCGTCACCCTTCAAAATTAAGAAAAACCTTTGACACATGTTGAAATATAATTATAGGGCTTTGAATTTTGTATATCACTAAAAAAATAATTTGGACAGGTATTCAAGTTACAGGTGTTTAAAAATAGCAAAATTTTAATTTTTGAGCCCTTATAGCTCCTAAATAGGGGGCTTGACAAAAAAATTTTGTTAACCGACTCCTACTAATTTCTAAGTATCTAACTTCTCCCAAAATTTCAAGACCCTAGCTTAAACCGTTCAGAAGATATGTGTGGCCAAAAATTTTGCGAAAATTGAGTTTTGCGTAATGATAAATTTTTGTACCGTATGGCAACCCTAAACATTTGCCTTCTAAAAATTTATAAAGTTTATGAAACCAGCTATATTTTGCCGTTTTCAGATTCAAAATATATGTAACACAACTCTTGTTATAACACTTTAAATATAGGGCTTTTTCCAATTTTGGGAGGCTGTAGCCCCGTAACAGGTGGGGCTACAGAAAAAAATTCTTCTACGAAATTATTTTTTTTCCAAAAACTACTCATGGTTAAAATTTCTTTTCTCTATTTCAAACGGTGTAAAAGTTTTTGTAAACATACGGACGGACGGACGGACAGAGTGAAGCTATATAGGCACATTTTTACAAAATTTTTTGAAAATGTGCTAAAAAGCAACCACAATTTACGATTTACAAAAAAATTTTTTTTTAGTACCTACTGTATTATAATAAACTAGCTGTTGGCCCGTCACAGAATGACGGAAGGTCAGTTGAAAGAAGAACTTTTTCTAATTAAGAACTATTTCTAATTTAATTACATATATTACATATACATATATTATATATCAATACCATTTTCTTAAATAAAATGGTAACCGTTGCATTCTACGTAATACAGACTATGCTTCAATTCTAGTTATGTACAAAAAAAACAAAAACTTATATGTTGTTGTATCTAAAAATTTGAAGATGAATAATTTATTTAGTCTACCTTTTTTATG